>CAMZMU010000063.1:105900836-106015096 GCA_947311845.1 Poa pratensis
TGTTCTGTTTTTGACAGATTCTGCCTTTTGTTTTGCATTCGCTCTTTTACTGTGTTTGTGTGGATTTCTTTGCTCCACAAAGCATTGGTGGCTGTAGCTAATGTCCAGAAGCTTTGGGATTGATTGTATCATTACAGAATATGAGAATTTTTGATTATGCACTAACCCTCTAATGAGAACTGTCTTGAGTTTGGTGTGAAGGAAGTTTTCAAGGATCAAGCGAGAAGGGTGATATTATGTGATCAAGAAGAGTGAAAAGCCTAAGCTTGGGGATGCCCCCGTGGTTCATCCCAACCATATTCAGAGAGACTCAAGCGTCTAAGCTTGGGGATGCCCAAGGCATCCCCTTCTTCATCAACAAACTTATCAGGTCATCTCTAGTGAAACTATATTTTAATTCTTTCACATCTTATGCGCTTTACTTGGAGCGTCTGTGTGTTTTTATTTTTGTTTTGTTTGAATAAATTCGGATCCTAGCAATCCTTGTGTGGGAGAGAGACACGCTCCGCTTTTTCATGTGAATACTCATGTTCTTCACTTATATTTGTTGAGTATTCTTAACTAGCTACTGCAGTGCTTTTAGCTCCTGTTTTTCATGCATCTCTTCGAGCTGTTAGCACTTGTTTATAAATACTCTCTTGCTGCATTATATTATCATTTGGAGAGTTTATGTTTAAATAAATTGATTGGTGTTTGTTTGGAAGAAAGAAAATGCTACATGTAGTAGTTGGTATTGGAAAAGACATATGCATTCTTGTAGATCATTGTCTTGTTTCGATTTGATGCTTTGCAATTGTTTTGAGCTCTCAAGTAGATCATGTTTAAGCTCTTGCATCATGTAGTTAAAGCCTAGTAGTGGAGAACTACCGTAGAGCTTGTTGAGACTTGGGATGCATATTTGTTCTCTCTAAGGTCTAGATATTTTCTGGTAAAATGTTTGAGCAACAAGGAAGACAGTGTAGAGTCTTATAATACTTGCAATATGTTTTTATGTGATTCTTGCTGTACCGGTTTATACTTGTGTTTGCTTCAAACAACCTTGCTAGCCTAAACTCTGTACTGAGAGGGAATGCTTCTCGTGCATCCAAAACTTGAGCCAAAACCCATGCCATTTGTGTCCACCATACCTACCTACTATGTGGTATTTCCTGCCATTCCAAGTAAATATTTCATGTGCTACCTTTAAACTATTCAAAACTTTATTACTCCTTATTTGTGTCAATGTTTTATAGCTCATGAGGAAGTATGTGGTGTTTTATCTTTCAATCTTGTCATTTACTTCTGACAGACTTTCACCAATGGACTAGTGGCATATACATCCGCTTATCCAATAATTTGCAAAAAGAGCTGGCAACGGGGTGCCCAGCCCCAATTAATTACAACTTTCATTAATAATTCTCTTCACATGTTTTGCCCTGATTTATCAGTAAGCAACTTAATTTGCAAATAGACACTCCTCCATGGTATGTGAATGTTGGAAGGCACCCGAGGATTCGGTTAGCCATGGCTTGTGTAAGCAAAAGGTTGGGAGGAGTGTCATCTATAAAGAAACTAAAATACATGTGTAAACAAAAGAGAAGAGGGATGATCTACCTTGCTGGTAGAGATAACGTCCTTCATGGGAGCCGCTCTTGAAAGTCTGGTTGACAAGGGGGTTAGAGTGCCCACTACCATTCGTTGACAACAACAAACACCTCTCAAATACTTATTTTGTGCTCTCTATATGCTTTCGAAAACTTAAAAAGCTCTAGCACATGATTTAATCCCTGCTTCCCTCTGCGAAGGGCCTATCTTTTACTTTATGTTGAGTCAGTTTACCTACTCCTTTCTATCTTAGAAGCAAACACTTGTGTCAACTTTGTGTGCATTGATTCTTACATTTACTTATTGCACTTGTTATATTGCTTTATGTTGACAACTATCCATGAGATATACATGTTACAAGTTGAAAGCAAATGCTGAAACTTAATCATCCTTTGTGTTGCTTCAATGCCTTTTACTTTGAATCTATTGCTTTATGAGTTACCTCTTATGCAAAACTTTTTGATGCTTGTCTTGAAAGTACTATTCATGAAAAGTTTTTGCTTATATGATTCATTGTTTACTCTTTATCTATTTGTTAGCAAACTATAGACATTGCTTTGAGTCACTTCATTCATGACATGAGCCTTGCAATATATTGATCAAGATTGTGTGAAAGCATGTCTCCTCAGAAATTATTTGTTGTTATCGTTTTACCTACTCGAGGACGAGTAGAACTAAGCTTGGGGATGCTTGATACGTCTCCAACGTATCCATAATTTCTGCTGTTCCATGCTTATATTATACCATTTGCTACATGTTTTATATACACTTCATATCACTTTTATGCATTTTCTGGGACTAACCTATTAACAAGATGCCACAGTGCCAGTTCCCTGTTTTCTGCTGTTTTTGGTTTCAGAAAGTTACTTCTGGAAATATTCTCGGAATTGCACGAAACAAAAGGCCAAGTCCCTATTTTTCCAGCACGTACACGGAGTCCGAAGGAGAGACGAAGAGCCACGAGGTGGCCAAACCATGGCGGCGCGGCAGTGGGCCCACCGCGCCCTGGTGGTTTGGGCCCCTCGGGGGTCCGCCGACATCGCCCCTTCGCCTATTTATTCCCCGAGACGTGAAAACCCTAAAACACCGAGCCTTTCATCCAGAACATATTCGCTGCCGCCGTCGTCAACCCTAACTCGGGGGGTTCTGAAGCTCTTCCCGGCACCCTGCCGGAGAGGGGAATCATCACCGGAGGGCTCTACATCGCCATGCCCGCCTCCGGAGTGATGCGTGAGTAGTTCATCCTTGGACTATGGGTCCATAGCAGTAGCTAGATGGTTGTCTTCTCCACTTGTGCCATCATGTTTAGATCTTGTGAGCTGCCTATCATGATCAAGATCATCTTATTGTAATGCTACATGTTGTGTTTGCTGGGATCTGACTTATATTGATACCTATGTGGAGCTGAATATTATATTATCATGTCTATGTCATTTGTGATCTTGCATGCTCTCCGTTACTTGTTGAAGCCTTGGCCAAGTGAATACTTGTGACTCCAAGAGGGGGTATTTATGCATGATAGTTGGGTTCAACCTCTATTTAACCTGGGATAGTGACAGCAAGTTCTAAGGTTGTAGATGTGTTGTTGCCACTAGGGGTAAAACAGCAATGCTTTATTCAAGGATGAATGTATTGTTTACATTACGCACATTACTTAATGCAATTGTCTGTTGCTTGCAACTTAATACTGGAAGGGGTACGGATGTTAACCGGAAAGTGGACTATTTAGGCATAGATGCATGCTGGATAGCGGTCTATGTACTTTGTCGTAATGCCCAAATGAATCTCATAGTAGACACCACACTCACACATGCATGTTATATGCACTTATCAATTGTCAATTGCCCAGCTGTAATTTGTTTACCCAGCATGTTAGTTATCTTATTGGAGAGACACCACTAGTGAACTGTGGACCCCGGTCCATTCTTTTACATCTGAAATACAATCTACTGCAATCATTGTTCTCTACTGTTTTATGCAAACAAACATCATCTTCCATTCGATACGTTTAACCCTTTGTTTTCAGCAAGCCGGTGAGATTGACAACCTCACTGTTAAGTTGGGGCAAAGTAATTTGATTGTGTTGTGCAGGTTCCACGTTGGCACCGGAATCCCTGGTGTTGCGCCGCACTACACTCCTTCACCAACACCTTCGAAGCAACCTCGTTTTCCTACTGGTTCGATTAAACCTTGGTTTCATACTGAGGGAAAACTTGCTGCTGCACTCATCATACCTTCCTCTTGGGGTTCCCAACTGACGTGTGACGTACAAGCATTGTTTCTGGCGTTGCCGGGGAGATATTCCCTCGTCAACTTAGCGCTAGCAATCACCACTCACCATGTCATTACCTTGTGTCAAAACACATGTTGGTGAAGTGGAGGAAGATGTGAACTCATCACGGCCGGAAGTGGAAGGAGAACAATCATCCTCAATAATGTCGGACACTTCATATATATCTTGAAGCTTGGTCCATAGCTCATGAGCGTTCCGAAAAGGCATGATTGATGCAAGAACTACATCGCTCAAAACACATATGAGACAATTAGATACACGAGTATCGAGATAAGAGTTTTCCTCATCCTCTAAAGATAGCTTTAGGGAATCCTTTGGAGGAGAAAAACCCATATCTACAATTCTCTTAAAATTTGGGTTTATGTCCCTAAGAAGGTTAAGCATGCAAATTTCCAAACATCATAATTTGTGCCATCGAATTTAAAAGTGGGACTGTGCACTAATTCTCTTAACGACATCTTTACTCTCTAGGCGGTAAAGCCCAAAAAGAGAGCCCAGGCTCTGATACCAATTGAAAGGACAAGGATGTCGCCTAGAGGAAGGGTGAATAGGCGATTTAAAACTTTTCCGGTTTAGGCTTGATAATTGCGGAATAAAACTAGATGTTTAAATTAACAAGCGAACAACCTAAATAAACTAGGCTCACCTATGTGCACCAACAACTTATGCTAAGCAAGACAAGCAACAAGGTGATAGCAAGATAGAATACTTCAAGCACGAAGGCTATCACAATGTAAAGTGCATAAGTAAAAAGCTCGGGTATAGAAATAACCGAGGCACGCGGAGACGAGGATGTATTCCCGAGTTCCTCCTTGTTAAGGGAGTACGTCTCGTTGGAGAAGTGTGAACCAACACAATGGTTCAACAATCACAAAGGTTTCACCTTCTTCTCCGATGAACCGCACCACAAAGGTTTGGTTCACCTTCCACTATCGGAATCCTTCGAGGCGGAAATCCGAAGCCTTTGAACAACGACCCGGGGCACAACCCACAACGGGATTGGGGGCTCCCGAACAGCTACAAGTGACCACACAAGGGTCTCAACCACCACAGGGTGTCTAGGGTCCAAAGACCCAAGAGTAACAAGTTCACAAGCTTTCAACTTCCACGAATCCTCGTGGAGAGCACAAACCGATGCAACGAAGCAATGGCAAGAGCACAAAGCTCAAATCCTTTACTCTCAAATCCCACCACAAGCAACTAATGCTTATGGGGGGAGAAGAGAGGAAGAACAAAGTAGTAGAAACACCAAGAACTCCAAGATCAAGATCTACTAGGTTCCCCTCACTTAGAGGAGAGATGGATTGGTGGAAATGTAGATCTTGATCTCCTCTCTCAAATCGCTCAAAAATATGCAAGAATCATGGGAGGAATTGGGAGAGGGGCAAGCTTTCCAAGGTCAAAAATGGCGGGGGAGAGAGAGAAAACAAGCTTAGAAGAGCTAGAAAACCATTGGGGAAGAAGGGGGCCTTATGTAGGTCCCCAAGAAATCTTCCCGTTGGCAGGAAAACTCGGACCGGATATTTCCGGGTCAAGGACCAGATATTTCCGGACCCCCGAAAAACGACCAAGTCCCCCAAAAATTCGGTACTGAACTCGGGCCGGAAATTTCCGGGTCCGGAAATTTCCTTCCCCCCAGAAAACTGCAGAAATACCATTATGAAAACGACAATAAGTTTTGCATCCGGACTCCGTTTTCGATGTTCTTGGGCTCGTTGGAATCACCACAACGAGCACGACAAGATTATGCAGCGAAACATCATAGTCCAACAAAGGAGGATAAAACCAAATAGGGAAAGATTAAACCTCTGTCTAAAAGAACAACCGGTAAATCCTCCAATCCAAAACCGCAATATGTTTTTCATCCGGACTCCGTTTTGTATGATCTTGGACTTGTTTGGAAGATACTCACAAGCACAACAAGATTATGAATATAAAAATCATAGTCCATCATGTGAGGAGGAAACCACAAGTGGAGAGTTTGACCTCTCTTAGAAAAGACAAGCCGGTAAAACCTCCAACATTAAAAACACCACAAGATATTCAAATGAAATCTGTTTTTGATAAACTAGAGCTTGGTATGGAGAAGAACACAAGCTCTAAATTCTCACATGGATAAAAGCAAAATAAGAACCAAGAAAGATGATATGCCAAGTATGCAAAGGTTTGAGCTCTCCACAAAGATGTGATCAAGTTACTCACTTGAGAGCCCCTCTTGATAGTACGCCGTCTATCCTATAACCCGGTCTTCCACTAACACCAAGAGACCGGTAAAATAGAAACCCTATCAAGATCATACCTTTCCCTTGCGCATTCCACTTGAGCTAGATGATGACGATCTTGATCTCTTCAAGTGGACCACCTTTCTTGATTGCGCTTTGCTAGCACATGCTTGATGAAGACTTCTCCAATACCCCCCATACACCATTATGGGAGAGCCTCGCTTAGCTCCGTCTTCATGTATCAACTTGCACTTTGTCTTCTTATCTTGATATAGATGATGGCTTGGAGATAAACAAGAATGTTCACTCAATCTTATTTTCCAAGCCATGCTTGCAATAAGCTCAACTCTAGATGACCATTCTTTATATAAACCCTTGGATAGAATCTTGGTCAACATATAATCTTCTAGAGTCCAACACATGAACTTCAATCTTCTTCATGGACAAGATCTATAAAGATACCTCAATGCAAACATTAGTCCATAGGGATTGGCATTAATTACCAAAACCACGCATGGGGCAACACATGCACTTTCAGAGGTGTAAGACCCTACTCCTGCTTTGTTGTATTGCACTGCTTGTGGAGGTTACAGCACAGAGAGCTAGCTGAGGCTTAAGCTTTCTATCGTGGAACTATGGGGGAAGGAGCTTCGTCTTCTCCCTTGGCTGGTGTCTCCGAAAAATGGTCTCCTTGATCTTCCAATGGTATCTCTAATGGTCTTTCTCCTCGTCCCTTTCCTCTGGTCGTACACTCCCTCCTTATATAGGTGCCCCGGGCCTCTTCCCCCAATTCTTAGGCGGGAAGGGCAACCACATGGCGACGAAGGAGAAGGACAGTGCACGGCCATGGGGTTGTCCATGGACTCGGTCCATGGCAGAAAGCTGCTGCCCATCGGCAGGAAAGCCGCCGTCCATCCAGGACGAAGAACTGGCGCCTGTGAGGCCTGTGGGGTGGCCCACGGTGACGCCTGCTTGGAGCGTAGCGACCAACGGTCCCCTTGTCACCGGAATGGCAATTCTTGTAGTCCGCTTTGCTCGGCGCAGCTTTGTTGACCTCCCTTTTATCATCAAAGATGCAACTGTGCCGTCACTCTGGGCCGGGCGCAGGGGCCATGTGCGTTCTGACGCGGAGACAGAGCTTGCTTCCACCCGAAGCAACCTCGCGAGGGCTGGGCTGCCTCGCCGAGGCCTTTGGGTTTGACGCCTCGCGAGGGAGGCGCAGATGTGCGCCAGGAGTTAGCGACATTCTCCCGATGGGGAGGCCCTCGCGAGGAAAAGAGTTCCTCGCGAGGCACACCAGGCTGGGACGCTTGGTCCTTAGCAGAATCTTCGGCAGAGTGTTGAGGGCTGTGGCAGGCCGGCCCATGGTACCCTGGTTTCCACTGGGCCGACAATATGGTATGCCAAATAACTCAGAATATGGATTATCCGATGGTTTTATACCGAGTAACCCGATTTTAAGCCGAAATCTCTAAAGTAATACTTCGTGAGTTACCGATTCCGTTCGTTAACTAAAAACTCAATTACATAGTTATTGTGCCAACTATGGAGTACAACTTTGTGAGGCTACTAGGACAACTAGCAATTACTAGTCATCAACCCATGCACCTGCACGGGCTAGCTATTTTCAAAAATACCACAATAATAGTAATCACTCCATACCAATATCTGGGTCATACTTTAATTGTTTTTATGCCAAACTTTCTTAAGTTTGACCATGTTTATACTCCCTCCGTTCATAAAAGGATGTCTCAACTTTGTCAAAATATACATGTATCTACACACTAAAGCATGTCTAGATAAATGCAAATTCAGACAAATTTGAGATATTCTTGTATGGACGGAGGGAGTAGAAAAAATATTTATGTCTATAATTCCAAATATAAGTATTTCAAAAATATTTAATGATGTATCTATTGGTATTGGTTTGGTAAGATATAGTGTAAGATTAAAAAGTAAAGACATGAATTTTGATTCATTGTAAACCTGACACGATAAATCCCACGGGTGTATCTGATGTTTTATAAATCCCACGGGTGTGCACACGATACATGACACTGGGTCATAAACCAACCAATTAGATCTAAACAAAAGAGAAGACCAAAAAGTTCAAAAATGATATTTGAGAAGCAGGGAATTTACATTGCCAAGAATTCTCAATTATTACCTTTTGTACAATCGAGTAATAACCAAGTATCCCTTGCGAACAACCGTACCAAGACCAAGCCTGAAATTTAGAGGAATACATGGAAATTATGGCAGACTTCCAAGAATATATATCCCAGTATCCCACTATTACTGAACCTGGACATGTGGTCATCCTTTTAACTTTCAGACTGCACTTGCACCTATTAGACGGAAATTTAGCTAAATGCATAATTTGCAAAAGGGTGGAACATAGAATCTGAATTCAACTTTTGACAAAAAATATAATTAAGACTTCTTAATTAGCAGTAGTATTTAATCGTTCTGGATTTGACAAACATCAGTGAACATCCCTCAGAAAAGGTAAAACATCAGTGAACATATGAGTATCACAACATTAGTACCAACAAAAATTCCATGAAAAGAACAGAGTGTATCAAGTTACTGCAGACACGACACTGGTTTCCAGCCATATGTGCCTCGGATCCACCTTGCGGCGATGCTTACTGATGGGAGGAGGGCGAGTGGACATGGCTGGGTGGAGTCTGATGTGGTTCCCGACGACGGCAGTTTCCAATCTGCTTCAAACTGCAATCAGTATATCACTACTATCTACGCATCAACCATCGCTTTAATTTATTGGCCTTAGCAGAGCAGCAACACTGCAATGTGGTCGAAATATGGATGCTAGGGAATTCAGTGATTAGAGATGAAGCGGATTAGCACATGGTTGGACCGCATAGTGAGACTGTTAGTAGGATTGCAACATGAAATGAGATTCGAAGTTGCAGAAAATCTTACACACAAAAAAATGTAATTTAAATGGCTGATTATAAATAACTTTGCCTGTTCTACAAATTTAAATTTTAAAAAGTACAGTTTAATCATTGTATATCCAATTATCCATACTATTAATACCATGATTTAGAGGCACTGCGGGTGACTGCTATTTTGAACAAAACTTTGTCCATGGAGAAAGAGTTTGTAAGAAGCACACCAATTTATATAATTAGTTTTTCTGCCAGATATTTTATTTCGAGCATACGTGTTATAACTCTCGCAGTGCATATGCAAAAGTATGTGTCATGTAATAACATGGCTTGAACTATTTAGATATATAGAAATTTTAGAGAACTGAATATGTATTGAGAATTTCAGATTAGATCCATATTTAAAAATGGTTACGGCAAAGAACCACAATCCTACTTAATGTGATTTTTATAAGGTCCTTCGCTTAATGTATAAAATAATTGAAACCTGATATTAGGTGGTTGACACCAAGTAGGATAATATACTGCAGAAAAAAGGTGACATTTATAGGAGTGGCATTGGAACTTCTGTGCCAGATTGTTGTTTAATTATAAATTACTTATATCAAGAGTTTATCAATTAGATGGTCTGTCATATTTTTTCTTCAATAATCATGATATAATGTGTTACAAAGAAACTAACGCCATTGCAAGCCAAGAATCACAACAGATGGAAGAATATATTTTTTCTTCATTATCATGATGGAAATGATTCAGTGCATGCAGTTATAATGAGGTCTACGATAATGTGTTACAAAGACCCAAGAGTAACAAGTTCACAAGCTTTCAACTTCCACGAATCCTCGTGGAGAGCACAAACCGATGCAACGAAGCAATGGCAAGAGCACAAAGCTCAAATCCTTTACTCTCAAATCCCACCACAAGCAACTAATGCTTATGGGGGGAGAAGAGAGGAAGAACAAAGTAGGAGAAACACCAAGAACTCCAAGATCAAGATCTACTAGGTTCCCCTCACTTAGAGGAGAGATGGATTGGTGGAAATGTAGATCTTGATCTCCTCTCTCAAATCGCTCAAAAATATGCAAGAATCATGGGAGGAATTGGGAGAGGGGCAAGCTTTCCAAGGTCAAAAATGGCGGGGGAGAGAGAGAAAACAAGCTTAGAAGAGCTAGAAAACCATTGGGGAAGAAGGGGGCCTTATATAGGTCCCCAAGAAATCTTCCCGTTGGCAGGAAAACTCGGACCGGATATTTCCGGGTCAAGGACCAGATATTTCCGGACCCCGAAAAACGACCAAGTCCCCCAAAAATTCGGTACTGAACACGGGCCGGAAATTTGGCCGGAAATTTCCGGGTCCGGAAATTTCCTTCCCCCCAGAAAACTGCAGAAATACCATTATGAAAACGACAATAAGTTTTGCATCCGGACTCCGTTTTCGATGTTCTTGGGCTCGTTGGAATCACCACAACGAGCACGACAAGATTATGCAGCGAAACATCATAGTCCAACAAAGGAGGATAAAACCAAATAGGGAAAGATTAAACCTCTGTCTAAAAGAACAACCGGTAAATCCTCCAATCCAAAACCGCAATATGTTTTTCATCCGGACTCCGTTTTGTATGATCTTGGACTTGTTTGGAAGATACTCACAAGCACAACAAGATTATGAATATAAAAATCATAGTCCATCATGTGAGGAGGAAACCACAAGTGGAGAGTTTGACCTCTCTTAGAAAAGACAAGCCGGTAAAACCTCCAACATTAAAAACACCACAAGATATTCAAATGAAATCTGTTTTTGATAAACTAGAGCTTGGTATGGAGAAGAACACAAGCTCTAAATTCTCACATGGATAAAAGCAAAATAAGAACCAAGAAAGATGATATGCCAAGTATGCAAAGGTTTGAGCTCTCCACAAAGATGTGATCAAGTTACTCACTTGAGAGCCCCTCTTGATAGTACGCCGTCTATCCTATAACCCGGTCTTCCACTAACACCAAGAGACCGGTAAAATAGAAACCCTATCAAGATCATACCTTTCCCTTGCGCATTCCACTTGAGCTAGATGATGACGATCTTGATCTCTTCAAGTGGACCACCTTTCTTGATTGCGCTTTGCTAGCACATGCTTGATGAAGACTTCTCCAAATACCCCCCATACACCATTATGGGAGAGCCTCGCTTAGCTCCGTCTTCATGTATCAACTTGCACTTTGTCTTCTTATCTTGATATAGATGATGGCTTGGAGATAAACAAGAATGTTCACTCAATCTTATTTTCCAAGCCATGCTTGCAATAAGCTCAACTCTAGATGACCATTCTTTATATAAACCCTTGGATAGAATCTTGGTCAACATATAATCTTCTAGAGTCCAACACATGAACTTCAATCTTCTTCATGGACAAGATCTATAAAGATACCTCAATGCAAACATTAGTCCATAGGGATTGGCATTAATTACCAAAACCATGCATGGGGCAACACATGCACTTTCAGAGGTGTAAGACCCTACTCCTGCTTTGTTGTATTGCACTGCTTGTGGAGGTTACAGCACAGAGAGCTAGCTGAGGCTTAAGCTTTCTATCGTGGAACTATGGGGGAAGGAGCTTCGTCTTCTCCCTTGGCTGGTGTCTCCGAAAAATGGTCTCCTTGATCTTCCAATGGTATCTCTAATGGTCTTTCTCCTCGTCCCTTTCCTCTGGTCGTACACTCCCTCCTTATATAGGTGCCCTTGGCCTCTTCCCCCAATTCTTAGGCGGGAAGGGCAACCACATGGCGACGAAGGAGAAGGACAGTGCACGGCCATGGGGTTGTCCATGGACTCGGTCCATGGCAGAAAGCTGCTGCCCATCGGCAGGAAAGCCGCCGTCCATCCAGGACGAAGAACTGGCGCCAGTGAGGCCTGTGGGGTGGCTCACGGTGACGCCTGCTTGGAGCGTAGCGACCAACGGTCCCCTTGTCACCGGAATGGCAATTCTTGTAGTCCGCTTTGCTCGGCGCAGCTTTGTTGACCTCCCTTTTATCATCAAAGATGCAACTGTGCCGTCACTCTGGGCCGGGCGCAGGGGCCATGTGCGTTCTGACGCGGAGACAGAGCTTGCTTCCACCCGAAGCAACCTCGCGAGGGCTGGGCTGCCTCGCCGAGGCCTTTGGGTTTGACGCCTCGCGAGGGAGGCGCAGATGTGCGCCAGGAGTTAGCGACATTCTCCCGATGGGGAGGCCCTCGCGAGGAAAAGAGTTCCTCGCGAGGCACACCAGGCTAGGACGCTTGGTCCTTAGCAGAATCTTCGGCAGAGTGTTGAGGGCTGTGGCAGGCCGGCCCATGGTACCCTGGTTTCCACTGGGCCGACAATATGGTATGCCAAATAACTCAGAATATGGATTATCCGATGGTTTTATACCGAGTAACCCGATTTTAAGCCGAAATCTCTAAAGTAATACTTCGTGAGTTACCGATTCCGTTCGTTAACTAAAAACTCAATTACATAGTTATTGTGCCAACTATGGAGTACAACTTTGTGAGGCTACTAGGACAACTAGCAATTACTAGTCATCAACCCATGCACCTGCACGGGCTAGCTATTTTCAAAAATACCACAATAATAGTAATCACTCCATACCAATATCTGGGTCATACTTTAATTGTTTTTATGCCAAACTTTCTTAAGTTTGACCATGTTTATACTCCCTCCGTTCATAAAAGGATGTCTCAACTTTGTCAAAATATACATGTATCTACACACTAAAGCATGTCTAGATAAATGCAAATTCAGACAAATTTGAGATATTCTTGTATGGACGGAGGGAGTAGAAAAAATATTTATGTCTATAATTCCAAATATAAGTATTTCAAAAATATTTAATGATGTATCTATTGGTATTGGTTTGGTAAGATATAGTGTAAGATTAAAAAGTAAAGACAGGAATTTTGATTCATTGTAAACCTGACACGATAAATCCCACGGGTGTATCTGATGTTTTATAAATCCCACGGGTGTGCACACGATACATGACACTGGGTCATAAACCAACCAATTAGATCTAAACAAAAGAGAAGACCAAAAAGTTCAAAAATGATATTTGAGAAGCAGGGAATTTACATTGCCAAGAATTCTCAATTATTACCTTTTGTACAATCGAGTAATAACCAAGTATCCCTTGCGAACAACCGTACCAAGACCAAGCCTGAAATTTAGAGGAATACATGGAAATTATGGCAGACTTCCAAGAATATATATCCCAGTATCCCACTATTACTGAACCTGGACATGTGGTCATCCTTTTAACTTTCAGACTGCACTTGCACCTATTAGACGGAAATTTAGCTAAATGCATAATTTGCAAAAGGGTGGAACATAGAATCTGAATTCAACTTTTGACAAAAAATATAATTAAGACTTATTAATTAGCAGTAGTATTTAATCGTTCTGGATTTGACAAACATCAGTGAACATCCCTCAGAAAAGGTAAAACATCAGTGAACATATGAGTATCACAACATTAGTACCAACAAAAATTCCATGAAAAGAACAGAGTGTATCAAGTTACTGCAGACACGACACTGGTTTCCAGCCATATGTGCCTCGGATCCACCTTGCGGCGATGCTTACTGATGGGAGGAGGGCGAGTGGACATGGCTGGGTGGAGTCTGATGTGGTTCCCGACGACGGCAGTTTCCAATCTGCTTCAAACTGCAATCAGTATATCACTACTATCTACGCATCAACCATCGCTTTAATTTATTGGCCTTAGCAGAGCAGCAACACTGCAATGTGGTCGAAATATGGATGCTAGGGAATTCAGTGATTAGAGATGAAGCGGATTAGCACATGATTGGACCGCATAGTGAGACTGTTAGTAGGATTGCAACATGAAATGAGATTCGAAGTTGCAGAAAATCTTACACACAAAAAAATGTAATTTAAATGGCTGATTATAAATAACTTTGCCTGTTCTACAAATTTAAATTTTAAAAAGTACAGTTTAATCATTGTATATCCAATTATCCATACTATTAATACCATGATTTAGAGGCACTGCGGGTGACTGCTATTTTGAACAAAACTTTGTCCATGGGAGAAAGAGTTTGTAAGAAGCACACCAATTTATATAATTAGTTTTTCTGCCAGATATTTTATTTCGAGCATACGTGTTATAACTCTCGCAGTGCATATGCAAAAGTATGTGTCATGTAATAACATGGCTTGAACTATTTAGATATATAGAAATTTTAGAGAACTGAATATGTATTGAGAATTTCAGATTAGATCCATATTTAAAAATGGTTACGGCAAAGAACCACAATCCCTACTTAATGTGATTTTTATAAGGTCCTTCGCTTAATGTATAAAATAATTGAAACCTGATATTAGGTGGTTGACACCAAGTAGGATAATATACTGCAGAAAAAGGTGACATTTATAGGAGTGGCATTGGAACTTCTGTGCCAGATTGTTGTTTAATTATAAATTACTTATATCAAGAGTTTATCAATTAGATGGTCTGTCATATTTTTTCTTCAATAATCATGATATAATGTGTTACAAAGAAACTAACGCCATTGCAAGCCAAGAATCACAACAGATGGAAGAATATATTCTTTCTTCATTATCATGATGGAAATGATTCAGTGCATGCAGTTATAATGAGGTCTACGATAATGTGTTACAAAGACCCAAGAGTAACAAGTTCACAAGCTTTCAACTTCCACGAATCCTCGTGGAGAGCACAAACCGATGCAACGAAGCAATGGCAAGAGCACAAAGTTCAAATCCTTTACTCTCAAATCCCACCACAAGCAACAAATGCTTATGGGGGAGAAGAGAGGAAGAACAAAGTAGGAGAAACACCAAGAACTCCAAGATCAAGATCTACTAGGTTCCCCTCACTTAGAGGAGAGATGGATTGGTGGAAATGTAGATCTTGATCTCCTCTCTCAAATCGCTCAAAAATATGCAAGAATCATGGGAGGAATTGGGAGAGGGGCAAGCTTTCCAAGGTCAAAAATGGCGGGGGAGAGAGAGAAAACAAGCTTAGAAGAGCTAGAAAACCATTGGGGAAGAAGGGGGCCTTATATAGGTCCCCAAGAAATCTTCCCGTTGGCAGGAAAACTCGGACCGGATATTTCCGGGTCAAGGACCAGATATTTCCGGACCCCGGAAAAACGACCAAGTCCCCCAAAAATTCGGTACTGAACACGGGCCTGAAATTTGGCCGGAAATTTCCGGGTCCGGAAATTTCCTTCCCCCCAGAAAACTGCAGAAATACCATTATGAAAACGACAATAAGTTTTGCATCCGGACTCCGTTTTCGATGTTCTTGGGCTCGTTGGAATCACCACAACGAGCACGACAAGATTATGCAGCGAAACATCATAGTCCAACAAAGGAGGATAAAACCAAATAGGGAAAGATTAAACCTCTGTCTAAAAGAACAACCGGTAAATCCTCCAATCCAAAACCGCAATATGTTTTTCATCCGGACTCCGTTTTGTATGATCTTGGACTTGTTTGGAAGATACTCACAAGCACAACAAGATTATGAATATAAAAATCATAGTCCATCATGTGAGGAGGAAACCACAAGTGGAGAGTTTGACCTCTCTTAGAAAAGACAAGCCGGTAAAACCTCCAACATTAAAAACACCACAAGATATTCAAATGAAATCTGTTTTTGATAAACTAGAGCTTGGTATGGAGAAGAACACAAGCTCTAAATTCTCACATGGATAAAAGCAAAATAATAACCAAGAAAGATGATATGCCAAGTATGCAAAGGTTTGAGCTCTCCACAAAGATGTGATCAAGTTACTCACTTGAGAGCCCCTCTTGATAGTACGCCGTCTATCCTATAACCCGGTCTTCCACTAACACCAAGAGACCGGTAAAATAGAAACCCTATCAAGATCATACCTTTCCCTTGCGCATTCCACTTGAGCTAGATGATGACGATCTTGATCTCTTCAAGTGGACCACCTTTCTTGATTGCGCTTTGCTAGCACATGCTTGATGAAGACTTCTCCAAATACCCCCCATACACCATTATGGGAGAGCCTCGCTTAGCTCCGTCTTCATGTATCAACTTGCACTTTGTCTTCTTATCTTGATATAGATGATGGCTTGGAGATAAACAAGAATGTTCACTCAATCTTATTTTCCAAGCCATGCTTGCAATAAGCTCAACTCTAGATGACCATTCTTTATATAAACCCTTGGATAGAATCTTGGTCAACATATAATCTTCTAGAGTCCAACACATGAACTTCAATCTTCTTCATGGACAAGATCTATAAAGATACCTCAATGCAAACATTAGTCCATAGGGATTGGCATTAATTACCAAAACCACGCATGGGGCAACACATGCACTTTCAGAGGTGTAAGACCCTACTCCTGCTTTGTTGTATTGCACTGCTTGTGGAGGTTACAGCACAGAGAGCTAGCTGAGGCTTAAGCTTTCTATCGTGGAACTATGGGGGAAGGAGCTTCGTCTTCTCCCTTGGCTGGTGTCTCCGAAAAATGGTCTCCTTGATCTTCCAATGGTATCTCTAATGGTCTTTCTCCTCGTCCCTTTCCTCTGGTCGTACACTCCCTCCTTATATAGGTGCCCTTGGCCTCTTCCCCCAATTCTTAGGCGGGAAGGGCAACCACATGGCGACGAAGGAGAAGGACAGTGCACGGCCATGGGGTTGTCCATGGACTCGGTCCATGGCAGAAAGCTGCTGCCCATCAGCAGGAAAGCCGCCGTCCATCCAGGACGAAGAACTGGCGCCAGTGAGGCCTGTGGGGTGGCCCACGGTGACGCCTGCTTGGAGCGTAGCGACCAACGGTCCCCTTGTCACCGGAATGGCAATTCTTGTAGTCCGCTTTGCTCGGCGCAGCTTTGTTGACCTCCCTTTTATCATCAAAGATGCAACTGTGCCGTCACTCTGGGCCGGGCGCAGGGGCCATGTGCGTTCTGACGCGGAGACAGAGCTTGCTTCCACCCGAAGCAACCTCGCGAGGGCTGGGCTGCCTCGCCGAGGCCTTTGGGTTTGACGCCTCGCGAGGGAGGCGCAGATGTGCGCCAGGAGTTAGCGACATTCTCCCGATGGGGAGGCCCTCGCGAGGAAAAGAGTTCCTCGCGAGGCACACTAGGCTGGGAAGCTTGGTCCTTAGCAGAATCTTCGGCAGAGTGTTGAGGGCTGTGGCAGGCCGGCCCATGGTACCCTGGTTTCCACTGGACCGACAATATGGTATGCCAAATAACTCAGAATATGGATTATCCGATGGTTTTATACCGAGTAACCCGATTTTAAGCCGAAATCTCTAAAGTAATACTTCGTGAGTTACCGATTCCGTTCGTTAACTAAAAACTCAATTACATAGTTATTGTGCCAACTATGGAGTACAACTTTGTGAGGCTACTAGGACAACTAGCAATTACTAGTCATCAACCCATGCACCTGCACGGGCTAGCTATTTTCAAAAATACCACAATAATAGTAATCACTCCATACCAATATCTGGGTCATACTTTAATTGTTTTTATGCCAAACTTTCTTAAGTTTGACCATGTTTATACTCCCTCCGTTCATAAAAGGATGTCTCAACTTTGTCAAAATATACATGTATCTACACACTAAAGCATGTCTAGATAAATGCAAATTCAGACAAATTTGAGATATTTTTGTATGGACGGAGGGAGTAGAAAAAATATTTATGTCTATAATTCCAAATATAAGTATTTCAAAAATATTTAATGATGTATCTATTGGTATTGGTTTGGTAAGATATAGTGTAAGATTAAAAAGTAAAGACAGGAATTTTGATTCATTGTAAACCTGACACGATAAATCCCACGGGTGTATCTGATGTTTTATAAATCCCACGGGTGTGCACACGATACATGACACTGGGTCATAAACCAACCAATTAGATCTAAACAAAAGAGAAGACCAAAAAGTTCAAAAATGATATTTGAGAAGCAGGGAATTTACATTGCCAAGAATTCTCAATTATTACCTTTTGTACAATCGAGTAATAACCAAGTATCCCTTGCGAACAACCGTACCAAGACCAAGCCTGAAATTTAGAGGAATACATGGAAATTATGGCAGACTTCCAAGAATATATATCCCAGTATCCCACTATTACTGAACCTGGACATGTGGTCATCCTTTTAACTTTCAGACTGCACTTGCACCTATTAGACGGAAATTTAGCTAAATGCATAATTTGCAAAAGGGTGGAACATAGAATCTGAATTCAACTTTTGACAAAAAATATAATTAAGACTTATTAATTAGCAGTAGTATTTAATCGTTCTGGATTTGACAAACATCAGTGAACATCCCTCAGAAAAGGTAAAACATCAGTGAACATATGAGTATCACAACATTAGTACCAACAAAAATTCCATGAAAAGAACAGAGTGTATCAAGTTACTGCAGACACGACACTGGTTTCCAGCCATATGTGCCTCGGATCCACCTTGCGGCGATGCTTACTGATGGGAGGAGGGCGAGTGGACATGGCTGGGTGGAGTCTGATGTGGTTCCCGACGACGGCAGTTTCCAATCTGCTTCAAACTGCAATCAGTATATCACTACTATCTACGCATCAACCATCGCTTTAATTTATTGGCCTTAGCAGAGCAGCAACACTGCAATGTGGTCGAAATATGGATGCTAGGGAATTCAGTGATTAGAGATGAAGCGGATTAGCACATGATTGGACCGCATAGTGAGACTGTTAGTAGGATTGCAACATGAAATGAGATTCGAAGTTGCAGAAAATCTTACACACAAAAAAATGTAATTTAAATGGCTGATTATAAATAACTTTGCCTGTTCTACAAATTTAAATTTTAAAAAGTACAGTTTAATCATTGTATATCCAATTATCCATACTATTAATACCATGATTTAGAGGCACTGCGGGTGACTGCTATTTTGAACAAAACTTTGTCCATGGGAGAAAGAGTTTGTAAGAAGCACACCAATTTATATAATTAGTTTTTCTGCCAGATATTTTATTTCGAGCATACGTGTTATAACTCTCGCAGTGCATATGCAAAAGTATGTGTCATGTAATAACATGGCTTGAACTATTTAGATATATAGAAATTTTAGAGAACTGAATATGTATTGAGAATTTCAGATTAGATCCATATTTAAAAATGGTTACGGCAAAGAACCACAATCCCTACTTAATGTGATTTTTATAAGGTCCTTCGCTTAATGTATAAAATAATTGAAACCTGATATTAGGTGGTTGACACCAAGTAGGATAATATACTGCAGAAAAAAGGTGACATTTATAGGAGTGGCATTGGAACTTCTGTGCCAGATTGTTGTTTAATTATAAATTACTTATATCAAGAGTTTATCAATTAGATGGTCTGTCATATTTTTTCTTCAATAATCATGATATAATGTGTTACAAAGAAACTAACGCCATTGCAAGCCAAGAATCACAACAGATGGAAGAATATATTTTTTCTTCATTATCATGATGGAAATGATTCAGTGCATGCAGTTATAATGAGGTCTATGATAATCATTTGTTTGCATTGGTTTATTAAGTGAACTTTGCACTGGATCCTGGGAATCCTATAAGTAGTACAGCTTATTTAATCCACAGGATATAGCTAGGAAAAATATGCAAGATTCAAGTGTTCTGCCTTCTTGAATACGACATGATTGGAGGATGTTTCATTATGCACATTAAAACCTAAAATTATACTTAATAAGTTGGATTCAATGAATGTTTCCTATGAAATCTACTGAAAATTAACCCAAAGGGGAAAAGTTCAGCGGAACAACACCTATAAAAGAATAAATCCCTATGATGAGGACCCTATAAAATACATTGAATCAAAGAGGGCTTGAATTATAGAACTTTGAATGAGCATATATCTCTAGTTCTGTAGTCCAAATTATCATGAGCCATATTGCAAAAATAAAGTCACGATTGATTGCTTATATTTTATATCTTGAAACTGTACCGCAAGAGGCAGAAATAACCTTTAAGACGGTACATCTGGATATTTGTATACGGTATATTAGTGTCAAGCTAGATAACCTTTCTTTTACGAAGTTGCCAACACCTTTAGAAAACTGTCAACAAAAATAGGAAGCAGCTTCATGTAAATCGTTCACAATTAACAGATATGATTACCGAGAAGAACGAGTTGGACCGTTCCCCCTCTCCGCTACAGTAAAGAGAGCCGATTTCTGAGCTCTCCTTCTGCTCCCACCTCGCCGCCAGCGATTCGCGCGATTCCCCACCTCCGGCAGCCGCTCCGGCGGCGGGAGGCTGGGGAATCGCCGGATCCGGGCGTGTACATAGCGTAGGAAGCAGTAGGTTGCTAGCCGGCGACGCTGTGGAGTTGGTGGCGTGGCCGGAGTGGCTTTTGGAGGCGGTGGTCCTCTCCTTCGTCGTTGGTGCTCCGGTGGAGGCCAGCTTCGGATCTGCCGCCTGCGCGGCGCTCGCGTCTCCTCGGAGGTGTGCTGCGTCTCGTCCCCGCGTCGGAGTCCAGGTGGTGGTGGATCCGGCTTTTGAAGTTCTCGAGGGTGCTGCTCGAGTTGACCAAGCCAGCGTCGTCGACCGGAGTGCAGGGTGGAGGTGCTTCAGCACCGAGGAGCGTCGCCTTCCTGGCTGCATGGGGGCTCCGTCCAGTCCAAGCTTTGCGTGGTGGAGTAGCGACGGGTTTCGCCGGCGTGTCGTCCTGCGTGACGAAGACGATGCTGGGGTTCAGGAGGGCCTCGTTGTAATTTTCTTTGTTTCCTGGACATTTCTGTGAAGCTTGGTCAGCTTCTTGTAGCTCTCTCTTCGCAAAAAAAAACAGATATGATTACCGTGTGAAGTGACAGATCTACAGTAATAATAGTACTCCGCCGTGAAGTAGTACATGCCACCAGTAAAATCACATCTCTTACTATTGACTGTCACAAATTTATGATTCACCTTTGCGGTGCATGCATACCTATTCCCTCGTACATCTACGGAAAAAATACTGCTGAACTCACTTGTTGTCGTCGCCGGCCGGATACCAACTCGTGTCAGGCAACCTGGTAATTTGATACAACTTCCTTTTATGCAAGAGAGAGAGAGAGCGAATCTCAAAAAAAAAAAGAGAGAGAGAGAGAGCGCGCGCGCGCTAGGGCATCGTTCCCTAGGGTCACCGCCGCTGATCCTTGAGAGCTCCTGGTTTGTCAGACACCGGACTTACCAGATTAGGAGCCTGATCAATCGGAAGTGGAAATTGCCAAAAATGTTAAGGAATACCATAGGATCCTCCGGTGCATGCAACTGAATCGTCTGAGATTATAGCATGGTGGATATATGCAGCTGGTGACGCGAGACAATTAAGATGTTCAGCTCACGGAGTAGTGCGAAAACCGGCGGTGAGTACCATCCTTGTATGGGACGACAGGATATATTTTTAATGAGATAAAACACGCATTAATTAGAGGCTGATAAGGAGCATGTTACGTGATTCGAACTCATGACCACCATATATGGTGGTGGAGGCCGGGCGAATTGATCCCATGGCTCGTAACACGCGAGAGGAATATCGGACGGGTCTGTTTCGTTTTACGTGAGGATTAACGTGGTGCCTTCTACGGTGCACCTATTAAGCTCAGAGTATCATTTCAATCGAACAAAATACATATTGATCTTAAGGCACACTGATGGTCTGACTTTCTGCAATCAAAGCCTTCCCAGACCACCACCCGTACTCAAATCATTAGCGGTTACTCGATGATCACATCCAAGATGTGTTTTTATAGTTGTACGCGCTTAAACCGGAGCCTCCATTCGTCCGTGATTATCTCCATAGCCATGTTACCTTGTAGTAGCTCTGAAGTCTGAACACCATACACTTGAATTAAAATATACACCTATTAAGCACATAGCATCATTTGAATGAAAATAGATAACATGAGGCTAGATCTGAAGGCACAACAGTGGTCTGACTTTCTGCAATGAAACCCATGATGTGATTCCGGTTACAAGATGATCATCGGATAGAATTTTCGCTTGAGCACCAGAATCATTAGCGGTTACTGGATGATCCCTTCCAGATGTGATCTTATTTCATATTGGCCGAAGATGTGATTGTATAGTCGTACACTTACACCGTAACCTGCATTCCTCCATGATTCCCTCCGTAGCCATGTTACCTTTGTAGCTCTGAAGTCTGAACACCGTACACTTGAATTAAAATATACACCTATTAAGCACATCGCATCATTTGAATTAAAATATATTAGCGTGAGGCTAGATTTTAAGGCACAACAGTGGTCTGACTTTCTGCAATGAACCCCATGATCCGATTCCGGTTTACTAGATGATCATTGGATAGAATTTTCGCTTGTGCACCACAGTCACTAGCGGTTACTCGATGATCATTTCCAGATGTGATTTTATTTCATATTCGTCGAAGATGTGGTTTTATAGTCGTAGGCACTTACACCCTAACCTCCATTCCTCCATGATTCCCTCCGTAGCCATGTTACCTTGTAGTTGTAGCTCTAAAAGTCTGAACACGCCATACACACTGGTCGTCGGGTGCAACTGCAACTGGCGTCCTGTTGGCCTTGCCTATAAATGGCCCTGCATCGTCGCCATCAAAACACAAACAGGAGTAGCAGCCACTCCAGCAAGTACACATCGTACAAGTCTAGTTCGATTACCATTACTTTTTTTCGATTACCATTACTTAAGGTCAATATACGGTATTAACTAGATCTGATATAACTAGGATAATCTTATTTCCCCACTTCTAAAAGATAAATTTCAATGCAAGATCTATATTGTAACATCAATATGCCAGTACGTATCCAACATTTGTTGTGGTATGTTAAGCAAGTGCAGGGGTATTCAACAATCACAAACAGGCTATTTTGTTTTTCAGTTTTGAATTAATACTCGCATGAAGTTCAGTGTTGTGTTTAGCTTCTCCTGGCTCCTATTAAGCTCTGTATCTTGCATTCTAAAAGGTCATTGTCTCTTCTGCTCAAGTCTGAACAGTGATATTTGGTTGTTGTTGTATCAATTATCTAATTGTTTTTGTTTGTTGTTGTACCGATTTGGCCGTCAGAGAAAATCAACAATGAAAGATTGCTGAAATTTGGAGAGTAATATTTGCACAGAGCATTAGAATCCACCGTTTCTTTGCTTTCAATACATATGATGACGAATTGTGTGCAGTGACAATTAAAACTTTTTTGAGCATTATGTGGTTTCTTTATACTTAAAGATTTTCGTTCAATTCATGTTTAGCGACGACAAAAAATTAAAATGCCGTGGCAACTACTATATAATATCATTAGACGACCGTGGTGGTACGTCGTGGTCGGTTTTCAATTTAGCCCTCAAGGTTATGGGAAATTAACCCGCTGTCCACTTATGCCTTCGCTTTTGCATTTTCACCCTCTAACGAACGGGCCGGTGGAAGGATCCCGTCCCGCAACACCTTCGCCCCTATCCTATGTGAGCCGCTGCCCAGAACCCGCCTCGCGCCTCTCTTCCTCCCTCTCGTTCTTTGTCTCTATCCTCTGTCCCAAGGCGCGAAGTAGCCAAGGTGCACGCGGCGGCTTGGTTTCCGTCTTAGCGCTGACTTGCGGAGAAGGTGGGGAGACGGCCGGATTTGCTGCTGTCCGACGTGCTCCAGCGGCCAGTTCCGTCCGTGACACGCACACAAGTAGTGTAGTTCAATTACAATGTGTGCACACAAGGTGCTCGGTGCAATGCCTGACATGGTTCGAAGAGAGCACTGAGTACCCTTGGGGTTCTGGCGACCTTGGAGAGGTGATTCTTTTTTTTTCAGAGGTGATTCTTGTGGAGAAAGTGGGGCGGCGGCCGGAGTTGCTGCTGGCAAGGATGGCTAGACTGCTTTTCCAGGTTTTTTCTTCACCGGCCACACTCATTTTCGATTAGTAGCCCTGTTGGCATGTTCTTATGCAGGTATGATTCACTGATAAAACTAAACTTTTCCCTTCCATAGGTTTCAGCTACGAGCTCAGATTTACTCTGAACCCTTGGAGAAGTTTTGCATTACACAAGATTCTTCAACTTTTCCAGCCCTCTTGCAGCAAAATGAAGTGGCACCTGATAACAAGCGTTATTTTGTCAAGTTTGATGCCAACAAAGTCACTGTGGTTTAAGGTTTGAATCTAAATACATTGGACACTTATAGTTAGCACAACCTATAAGGACGTGCCATAATCAACCAGGAACCTGAATTCGGTTTATTGTATACAATTTTTAAGATATTTGATTATTAAGAGCTCAGGGAAGAAAAATGGAACAGAAAAAATGGAATTTCGGAAACTAGCTTTGAGATAAATGGTATTATTGATCCTAATCAACATGTTAACTTCACATAATACATGATGATTGCAAAGTACCTCTTGTCTTTCAATGAATCCTTGTTGCTTCAAATCATATAGTTGGAAAGAAACTGCATGGATTATAGAGTAGGCTATGTAAGATATAGATCCCATGGCTCGTAACACGCGAGAGGAGTATCGGACGGATCTGTTTCGTTTTTACGTGAAGATTAACGTGGTGCCTTCTACGGTGCCTCCAATTAGTAAATATAAGATTTTTGGTTGTATAGTTTGGCGATTACTTATAAGGGTACCTATCCAATTAATTTGTTTCCACCTCCGAATGCGTAACCGGTTATTATCCGCTCCGCTCCAATCTGATCTTTTTACATCTATATGTGCATGCGGTTTTTTGTCCCAACCCTAGCCGCCACCTCCCAAGTCGCCCCCGCTCGGGCGACTCCGGAGACCCTTCCCCAACCCCTTGATGACGTGGATCGCACGTTCGTTGGGAGACCCCAAGAGGAAGGTATGAAGCAGTGTAACAGCAGTTTCCCTCAGTATGAAACCAAGGTTTAATCGACCAGTAGGAGCAAGAAATCACTTCTGAAGGTTGTTGGTGGCGCCGTTTACTCTATCACCAACGTGGAATCTGCACACAACACAATCAAACTACTTTGCCCCAACGAAACAGTGAGGTTTTCAATCTCACCGGCTTGCTGAAAACAAAGGATTAAACGTATGGTGTGGAAAACAGTAGTAAATTGCAGAGAATGAAAAGGAACAATGTTTGCAGTTGGTTGTATTATCAGTGTAAAAGAATGGACCGGGGTCCACAGTTCACTAGTGGTGTCTCTCCATAAAAGATAACTAACATGCTGGGTGAACAAATTACAGCTAGGCAATTGACAAAATATTGAGCGCATGACAATGCATATATATGACATGATGATTACTATGATATTCATGTGGGCATTACGACAAAATACATAGACCGTTATCCAACAGCGTCTATGACTAATAATCCACCTCCAGGTTGTCATCCGAGTTCCCTGTTGGTATTAAGTTGCAAGCAACGGATAATCGCATTAAGTAATGTGCGTAATGTAAACAAATGCATTAGACCTAACGGCGCACCCTTAAGTTAAGCATCGGTTATTTTATCCCTAGTTGCAACAGCACATCCACAATCTTAGAAGTTATTGTCACTCTCCCAGATTACCGGAGGCATGAACCCACTATCTAGCATAAATACTCACTCTTAGAGTTACAAGCATCTACTTGGCCAAAGCATCTATTAGTAACTGAAAGCATGCAAGATCATAAATAACATATAAGATAGATTGATAATCAACTTGACATAGTATTCAATATTCATCGGATCCCAGCAAACACAACACGTAGAATTAGAATAAGATGATCTTGATCATGATAGGCAGCTCACAAGATCTAAACATGATAGCATAAAGTGGAGAGACAACCATCTAGCTACTACTATGGACCCGTAGTCCAAGGATGAACTACTCACGCATCACTCCGGAGGCAGGCATGGTGATGTAGAGCCCTCCGGTGATGATTCCAGTCTCCGGCAGGGTGCCGGGAAGAGATTCTGAACCCTCCCGAGCTAGGGTTGATGGCGGCGGCGTCTCTGGAACTTTTCGTAGATAATGGCTCGGGTATTTAGGGTTTTCGCGTCGGGAGGAATAAATAGGCGAAAGGCGGCGGCTGGAGACGCCCGTGGGGCCCACACCACCCCACGGCGCGGCAGGGGGGCCCGCGCGGCCCCATGGTGTGGCTGCCTCGTGGCTCCCCTCCGTCTCTCCTTTGGACTCCGTATACGTGTTGGAAAAATAGGAGGTTCTGTCCAAGTTTCGTCCAATTCCGAGAATATTTCCAGACCAGCTTTTCTGGAATACAAAAATAACAGAAAACAGGAACTGACACTGTGGCATCTTGTAAATAGGTTAGTCCCAAAAAATGCATAAAAATGCTATCAAGTGTATATAAAACATGTAACAATTGGTATAATATCAACATGGAACATCAGAAATTATAGATACGTTTGAGACGTATCACCCCTCCAATACCCCCTCAACGGCATACTCCGGGCCGTCGCCGTCAGCGGTGGCGGCGCCTTTCCGTCTAAGATGGATGGGCAGGGGAGGGCTTCGCGGTGGCGCTCCTCGGGCGGTGATGGGGCGCTCTGATGCATGTAAAATGCATACATGAACTTTGCATTATATTACTTATATTTCAATCATATTTGCATCATATAAGGGTTATATCATTGTTTTATATTGATTTTGGGAATATTTCATTGTTTCCCTATTTTTCTGGAATTAACCCTGCACAGGCAGAAAACCCTATTTTCTATATTTTGATGTTTCAGGGACCCAAACGACGTCCAAATGACCTGGAAATTTACGAGCATCAGTTTTTGGAAGGAACAAAGCGTGGGAGCGAAGGAAGCGAACAAGCGGAGGCCCGAGGGCCAAGATAGGGGCCCACACGGCCAGATTCCTTGGCCACGTGGGACCCACCATCTTGGGCCTCGTGGCTCCGTTGTCGTCGATCTTTTTTCCCGAGCCTCCGTCTTGACCTAAAAACGACTATAAAAATAGTCCCCGACGCACTTCGGAAAGGAGCGCCGCAGAAACACAGAAACCACGAAACAGAGACCTGGAGTTGCAGATTGGAGGGGGAAAACTCCGGCGGGGCGCTGCCGGCGTGGTCTCCATCTTCTCCAACGACTTCTCCACCGTCTCCATGATGAAGAGGGAGTAGTCCACCCCTGGACTATGGGTTTGTGGAAGTAACTTATGTATCTCTCCTCTCTTGAGCTTCACTAATTAGTACCGTATGAGCTGCTGAACATGATTACGGTCATCTATGTAATACCTTTGTGGTGGATCTTTTTATGAGTTAATATATGTTTGAGATTGCAATAGTTTTGTTTCAGTTATGAAAGTAGATGCATATTATGTACCCCGTTCTTGTTTACTTGTTTTGATCAAGCATGTGTATGAGAGCGTGTGAGGGGGAACGTGTGCATTAGTTGGAGTAACGGGGGTGGCTAGTGCGGTGAACGTGAGAGAAAGTTCCGCGATCCACTTGGGTTTTTACCTTACTTTGTTGCCTCACTAGGGATAAAGAAAAATACCTTGCTACCGGAGATGTGGGTGTGACCATTGCCACTACTCCATGACTAGATCTAGCATGTTCTTATTTTAACTTCATGTCATGATACTTAATGCTATGCTCTGATTTATCTTAATTACTAAGGTGTTATGATTTAGTTCGCATCTTGGTGGAGTATAAGAGAGATTAATAAACAAAAGATCTCTATGTTAGGACGTGATGCCCATATAATTAGTAACTTGTCATGAAACCTTTTTGTTGCAATCTCATATGTCAATTCTAGTGTTCCATTGTCTACCACTTTATTAAAGAGAGAGTGCATTTGTGAAACCATGAACCCCGGTCCATTTTTAATCATAAGAAACACCTTTCCAACAACTTTTATCCACTTTACATTTTCTGCCATTTAAAAATCCGAAAATACAAAAACACTTTTACATCTTGCATTCACAATACAAAACCCAAAAATATCATCCATCATTTCCACCATCCTTGCATATTTATTTATCATCATTGCATATTTATTTACTGTTTTGCATTCATTTTATTTTGATATCATTCTCACACCTTGTGCTTGACAACCACTTGGTGAGGTTGAGGGCCAAAACAATTTACTTTGTTTTGTAGGTTTTCAAGAGAAGGATAAGAAGATAAATCTTTCACTACTGATTCCCCGAGAGTTCGATATTAAACCCTCGAGTCACCCCTCGTGGGGAAAACCGTCTTTCCTATACTATACACTCTGCACTTGGAGTCTCAACCTAACCCATATTCTTTTGACGCAGGTAACTACGTCAAGGGCCATCAAGACAGTTTTCTGGCGCCGTTGCCGGGGAATCATTGCTGTAAAGGTTTATCCAAGGGTATCTCACAACAAAGTCAACTTCATCACCAACTTGTGCAAACACCTAAGCTTGGGGAGGTTGCACCTACGTGAGCATCATCTTATCCATCTTTACCTTCAAAGCATTTTATTTTGTTTTGTTATTGTCTTGCATATCATATTTATATTTCGGTTTGCATTTTATTTTCAGTTTTGCATAAAAAATTAAAAAACACATAAAAACTTGCAAAAATGGGAGAAAGAACTAAGTTGTGTGATTACACAAACACTCCAAATGATCAATTTATTGCTAGGCCCATTGCCACACCTGAGATAAATGCTGATAGTTATGAAGTAAGTCCTAGTTTGTTGAACTTGATAACTAGGGAACAATTTGGCGGTAGTGCTATGGAGGATGCCTCTATGCATCTTCATGATTTTGTTGAAATATGTGACATGCAAAATTTAAAAATGTGGAAAGTGATATTCTAAAACTGAAGTTATTTCCTTTCTCACTTAGAGGAAAAGCTAAAGAGTGGTTGCATTCATTACCTACTGGTAGCATTAATTCTTGGGATGATCTAAAAGAAGCTTTCATTAAGAAATATTATCCTCCTGTTAAAATTTTGCAAAATAGAAACAATATTCTTTCTTTTAGGCAAAATGAAAATGAACATGTTGCCATGGCTTGGGATAGGATAAAACTTATGCTTAGAACTTGTCCATCACATGGGGTCAATGAATGGACCATATTACACTCTTTTTACAATGGTCTAAATTACATGTCTAGAAATATTCTTGATTCCGCTGCTGGAGGGGCTTTTATGGGAAAAACTATAGTAGAAGCTAAGAACATATTGGAAAGTATTTTGCAAAACTATAGTCAATGGCATACTGATAGAGCACCTAATCCATCTAAGAAAGTAAACTCCATAGAAGAAACAAATGATTTGTCATCTAAAATGGACACTATTCTTGCTTTCATTAATAAACAAAATATTGAAAATGTGCCTTTGCAAGAACTAGTTGGTAATAATCCTGAAAATGTTGATGTTAACTTCATTAGGAACTATGGTAATAATGGGTATGGTAACAACAATTATAATTCCTATAATAAAGCCCCATATGTTCCCAACAACCGTCCTTCTATTCCATATCCTAATGCTAGTGATAATAATTGGAAGCCTATGCCACCACGTAATGATAATTTTGAGGCTAATAAAATTCTTATGGAACAAGTTGCTAGTCATAATACCATGATACAAGAGTTGAATAAGTCTGTTGCTTCTATTAGTTCTGATATTAAAGGCTTACAACTCCAAACTGCAGGACTAGACAAAGCCTTGTCAAAACTAGCTGATAACCAAGCCACTTTATTGAGTATGTCTGCAGGGAAACCACAAGCACCACCTATGGTTGGAATGAATTCTATTAATATTGCTGAAAATGTTCCTCTTACTTTGGAGGAAACTCTTAATGAATTATTGAACTATCCTGAATATTTGTTGCCATTTATGTCTCAACTTGTTGGATTAAAAGAAGAAGTTAACGAAACTGAATATGATGAATCTCTTCTGTTAATTGAGTTAGAGAAAAAGTTGAGAAGTTAAAATGCTTAGTGAAGTCAAGGAACCATTGCTTGACTTAGAGAATTGTAGCTTGCATGAATTAATATCTATCTTACAAAAATTTGCAAGTGATCCTTCCATTAATGTTAACCAAGCAGGTTTTGGTTCTTATATTGCTAATCATGTTTTAAAAGAAAAGATTGCTAGGTACAACCAAGAAGCTATGATACCACCTAAGCTTGGGGATATATGGATTCCCAAAGTACTAGTAACCATTGGAAAAGAGACACACCATGCTATATTAGATCTAGGATCTAGTGTCTCTGTTTTATCTAAAGAATTATATGAAGTACTTGAATTAAAGAATCTTGAAAAATGCTCTATTGAACTTGCACTTGCTGATGATTCCATTAAACATGCTTTAGGAAAAGTAAGTGATGTTATGGTAGAGTTGCATATGACATTTGTACCTGTTGATTTTCTAATCATGGATATGGGGAATAAAACCTCTAGTCCAATTATTCTTGGAAGACCTTTTCTTCGTACCACAGGTGCTATCATTGATTCAAAAGAAGGGAATGTGAAGTTTCAGTTTCCACACAAGAAGTGCATGGAACACTTCCCAAGGAAGAGGGACACATCAAAGTTCAAGCTCCCTCATGAGCTTCGTCCACAATAAATATCAAGTAAGAAGCCTAGCTACATGGCTATAAAGAAAGCGCTTTACGGGAGGCAACCCGGTTGTTTTTATTTTTGATTTTCTTTGTGTCCTCTTGCTGTAACAAGAGACTTAGTTTTTAGTTTTGTTTCTGGAATTTTTAATAAAGTGCCAAGTTTTACCTATTTTGGTTTGAAAAAGTTGCTATTTGCATTCGGAGATTTTATTCCAGCACGAATCTGTGCACGGTATGATTTTTAATTCCTATTCTGTAACTCCGAATGAGCTGATATTTGAACTGTAGTTGCAACTTTTCATCCTCTGTAAGCATGAATTTTTCAGAATTTTTCGACATATTTAAGTAGGGTAGAAAAATACGTTTTGCTGCTGCTGTTTTTCTGGACAGATTCTGTCCCATTTTGTTTGATGCATTCTTTGAACTTTTAACTTGAATCTTTTTGATCCAATTGAGTTTATAAGTAGGCATACAACATTATACACTTTCTGGACATTCATATGAATTTTTGTTTAAGGATTTTATGCAGCAAGAATTCGTTTGTCTATCACTACTAATGTCCCCACAGAAAAGAAATGGGAGAAACGGTGTTTTGAAGTTTTTTCACAGGGATTAGAGGAGATGCACCAAGAGCTATCCAAGGATGGTGAAGACCATAAGCTTGGGGATGTGAAGACAACCCCACTGGACCAACACACTCTCGGTTTGCACACGTCTAACTTCTGTTTTTCGATCAATGCACTTTATCGCATAAACTTGGAGCGTCTTTTATTTGCTTTTTATTTCGGTTTGATTTTTGTTTGTCTTGAGACCACCACTATCATTTATATATGAGAGAGCTACTGGAAATTTGGGTTGAATTAAGTTGGATGCTATTAAAAAGATTGGGAAAGGGATGTTTGAGTTGATTCAAAAAGATACATATAGTTGCATGATTCATATGCTTTTAATGAATATTAATTTGCAAGTGTTTTATCAAGAGCTATCTTTTATTCATGTTTTGATGCTGAATGTTACTTTACTTTGTTTAACATGGATTGGTTAGTTCTATGGACACTTATGCATGCATTTAGACGGTCAACTTTCTCCCTCTTGCTAGCCCAAAAATTCCAACAAGTAAAAACTTGTTTTCCAACACCTTCAACCAAAGTTTTTCCAGTGAGTCCACCATATCTACCTATTAGCTTTATGCTATTCCGAGTATGTTTATCATGTTATTTTGTATTATCTATACTTCTGAATTAAAATGCTTATGTTATTGATTGTTATGGGAAAAGTTGGTTAAAGAGCTCTCACGAACTTGATGCACACCTTACTTTTATTGCACTTAATAAACATGACCCATTGTGATTAAAATTATGAAGTTGTGAGCTTGACAAGAGTCTTGGTTGGGAGTTAGCTCATATGTGCTGTCACATGGCAAGCTTTCAACGTGCTCTTTATATTTTGTTGATATCATGTACTTTTGTTTATGGATGCTTATCATGGTGCCAAATAAATGCGGAAACTTAGTGAGTTTAATGAGTTTGTATAAATGGCTAGAGAGACGCCTGGGCCGCTAATCTAAGCCATGCATCATTCATGGTGGAAATTTACTTACATGCTATGGTGAACCTTCAGTGATGCACCCCACAATAAAAAGCTATACCAATAGTAAATAAAAAGGGTGTGGAGATTGTTCATTTTGTTTGTTTGTCTTGTCATTTTGACATGGGCTTGTTCCATGTCCTGGGACAAGAGGTACCCCAGTTGACGCTCTTGATGACGCTATTATATTACTTACAATGACCTTAACTTGAACTTGCTTTTTGTCCCAAGTTGAGTAACACCGTGGTGTAGGTACTCGTATTCACGGGGCATGAGACATTCAACCCATACTTTGTCAAGCATACTACTCATATTTGCTTTCACTTTAAACTTTAACCATTCAAGATGCTATGATAGGGGTAATGAGAGCTTGACACCAATGCCACATTGCAAACATTAACTTAAGTAGAAGCATTTGGAAGTTAGATGAAACTTATTCATGTTTTACCTCTACTCATTTATATATCTTTCCAAAGTGTCCACCTTTTATATTCAGATTTATAAGAATACTCTATGACCATTATAGGATGTTTTTACTTTTCATTATGCATACATTTGGTCCATAGTACTTTCTTCTATGTTACACTTTGTGAATTATCATTGAACATCCTTACATTGAATATTTGATATCACTTCATAATCTATCTTGTATATTGCTACTCCTTTGAAGAATGAATCATTTGACTCTATGTAGCAATAGTAATCATCTTTGATATCCTTTGATAGTATTAAATTGCAAAGTCCATGTTAGTTTTATCACCTTCATACTCGAGGACGAGTATAGGTTAAGCTTGGGGATGTTGATGCATGTAAAATGCATACATGAACTTTGCATTATATTACTTATATTTCAATCATATTTGCATCATATAAGGGTTATATCATTGTTTTATATTGATTTTGGGAATATTTCATTGTTTCCCTATTTTTCTGGAATTAACCCTGCACAGGCAAAAAACCCTATCTATTATATAATTAAAACACAAGACATTCAATGACTCAGATTAGACAAGAAATAAGGAACGGTTAAGATTGATAGTATGTGGAACGCTAAACAAGACGTATACAAGTTGGAGTCCAGGAAACGAATCGTTTTTTTTTTTTGCACTTGAAACGAATCTATTTGCATGATGGATTTCCCTGACACACGGAGAAGCATCCATAGCACGAACGTCTACACGTTTTAGGCCATAAAACTCCACGATCGCAGCCACAGTCCGATCATAGATTGTGAGCTTCAACCAATGCGACGACACCATGACCACGATCCCATCAAGCAGCCCGGCGGCCGGCCGGCGGCGGATCGACGGCACGGCAGCGATGCATGCAGCAGGGCGGCGGATCGACGGCGCGTACGGCAGCGATGCATGCAGCAAAAACTACAGCTTCCACCTAGCAGACTTCTCATCGGCGAGCCGCCGCATCACGCACGAAGCAGCAAACTACATCGCCGCAAGAAGCATGCGTTGGTGGAAACTGCAACTCGGTGCCTACCACGCATGTATCCTGGGATTTCTTGATATCACTCTATCGCCCACCCAGATCGGTTTCCGATTTGATGTCTAGGCACCATTACGTGCTGATGATTTTTTTTTTTTTGACAAGATTACGTGCTGATGATTCGGTTTTGCTTTTTTTTTTTCCAGCGAGCGCAGAAACTTCCACCATCGGGGATGCCTGACTGCATATGGTGCTGGCGTTTAAATTGATTCTCTAGCATGCACGTATCTAGGTATCCTCGCCCCCTAGCAATTTTTTTTCTCACTGGTGACTATTTTAGAAGGACAGATCCAATAATTGTTCTTATAAATTAATTTGATTTCTGTTTGCATTGATTATTTTGAATTAATCAGTTTATCGATAAGCAGTGTCAGCAGCAATTTGAAGCGGAGATATGGGCCAGCAACGTTGGCACGTCCAGCGGATCAACAGAAGATAACAACAACGCCGTCAACTACAGGTAACATCCAGTCCATCACCAACTCCTTGTGTGTTTTCGATGTAGAGATACAGATACACTTTTTTTACTTCTTAGGAACAACCTACAAAGAACTACATCATATTTGTTAAAAATTATCGATTTCCTTACGCCGTCAATTACAGGTAACATCCAGTCCATCACCAACTCCATCTGTGTTTACTTCTTAGGAACAACCTACAAAGAACTACTTCGTATTTGTTAAAAAAATATCGATTTCCCTGGGCATAAATTTGCTCTACTACGTCCGCTTAATTTCTGCAGCCGCCGGCCGTTGATTTCAACGAATGATCAGTTACCGATATTATTCTCACATTGATTTGTCCGTTGTAATCCATATGCATGGAGTCAGCACGCATCATCAAGCATGCTGTCCGTCCTGGAGCTGATCCAACGATAGAAAGGTATGATCCCATCTACTAGCATGTCCAGATTTACTGATTAGTCATGTATATTCTGACACATATTTTATCTCAGGATTGTTGATTTAGAAGAGGAGGACGTGTGCAGCCAATCTTTGAGAAGATTTGACGCCATATGTGAGGCTGCCGCGAGATAGACATTGGCGGACTGGTGATGCAGCTGGTCATTTCGTCGACACATTAGAAACTCTCTACGCCCAATCATCACGTAAGAATCTATGTACCCTCAAGTTCTTTGCTCTAGATATAAGTTTATCTGCACTCGGTGCATCCTCAAGCTATACTGGTGCTGGATTGGTGTTATGCGTTCCACTTCCTAATTAAGATGAGCATGGATGTCATCAACATATGAATCACGTTTTCACTCTCCCGTTAAGTCTACATCGAGGTTTTGTTCTGATTGCTTCAGTGTTTCTTTTGGTCGCTGTATTAGGACCAACTATCTAACACAACGAGGTAATATTTGGTTATGCCTTGCTTATTGCTAGCTTTCTATGTTAGCCTTAATGGCTTTATTTAAATTTCTCAATGCCATGCATCTAAAAAAGGCTCAAAATAGTACTGAATTATTTCACTATGCTTTTTGTTTGCATCTAGAGTTTACTTGGGATTTGTTTAGTTGTGACTTCTCGGTCCGGAATGCAGATTTCTGCATGCGGGTTAAAGAAACGGATGAATATATTTGTAGTCTCAAGCATGAATAAAATATGGTATGTGTCTTATTTTTTTGTTATATATAGTACATATATATCCTCTCTTCTTTCCGCATCGATATGTCTTATTTTTGGATTGTACACGCATCGTATGCACAGTCGGCGACGTGATCGCTGCTATGCACTACGGGAAAGCCACACTACGCCGACGGCCTCCCTGTACGCCGACGGCCAAATGTCGGGGCCGTCGGCGTACAGCACGAGCTAGAGCATACGACCAACAAGCCGTCGGCGTACGAACCGCCGTCGGCGTAGCCATCTGCGGCCCGACGGCCGCCGTCGGCGTACAGGAGGCCGTCGGCGTACGCACGCCCACCATGACGGATCGGGGACGGACGTGTAACTGCGTTGATACGCCGACGGCAATGCCGTCGGCGTACTTGTATACTGTTCCTTATTTATTTATTTGTGTAGGGTTTAGGGTTTAGAGTAGGTATAATTTATATATAAATTGGATCTATAATTTCTCTCCCAATATCGGTATCCCACCCGCATAAAATAACGGTTTGAGTTTCCGGAACCCGACCGTACAACATATACATGTAAAATAAATAAAAACAACAGATGTAATATACACCTACAACATAAATATTAAATATTAAACACACCGCTGATCCAACGGCTCACAAGCACTGGAAGGAAACACACGATCCGTGTGCTTCTGCCTGATCCAAGGGCTCACAAGTGCTCGAAAGAAACACACCGATGATCCAACGGCTCACAAGCACTGGAAGGAAACACACGATCCGTGTGCTTCTGCCTGATCCAAGGGCTCACAAGCGCTCGAAAGAAACACACCGCTGATCCAACGGCTCACAAGGACTGGAAGAAAACACACGATCCGTGTGCTTCTGCCTGATCCAAGGGCTCACAAGCGCTCGAAAGAAACACACCGATGATCCAACGGCTCACAAGCACTGGAAGGAAACACACGATCCGTGTGCTTCTGCCTGATCCAAGGGCTCACAAGCGCTCGAAAGAAACACACCGCTGATCCAACGGCTCACAAGGACTGGAAGGAAACACACGATCCGTGTGCTTCTGCCTGATCCAAGGGCTCACAAGCGCTCGAAAGAAACACACCGCTGATCCAACGGCTCACAAGGACTGGAAGGAAACACACGATCCGTGTGCTTCTTCCTGATCCAACGGGTCAGCAGCGCCAGAAAGAAACACACGACGCCTATAAATAGGCCACTCCTCAGACATGTTACTCACTCACACAAAACATTCCAGCGTCAGTCGGAGAGGCATCTTTGGGCAACCAGCGGCAAGACGTCTCTGATGATCTGCGACCGTTCCAAACGGTTGGAGATCATCAGAGATGTTTTGCCGGACGGTTGTAGATCATCAGAGACGTCTTACCGCTGCTTGGATCGAAGTGGCGCTCAAACACAAAACATTCGGGTTCCCTAGCTATGCCCGACACTGAATGCAACGACATTCGACCGTGAATCAGTGTCGGGCTGTAGCTAGGAGAAACCGTGTGTTTTGTTTCCCAGGTTACTCGTCCCCTTATATAAAGGGCCAGGGGCAGACCCCAGATTTGCTATCAGTACCGCGTCACCACCGCGCCGCCGCCGCCCTTGTCCACGCCTCTCGACGACCTCTCCGCGCCCGTGGCCTCCGCCGGCGCCCCTCCACGCCTCTGTGGACCTCCCCTAGTCCGTCCCCATGCCAGTGTACGGTACCCTTTCTCCCTGATCCTCTCCTCCCCTCCGTAGGTTGCATGTACCTTAGGTGTTTGATCAAATTCCCCACTATTGGTTTTAGATCTCGGGCATATACGTCGGCGATGGCCGCGGCCGGACACCCGTTGGACAATAACGGCCTGTGCGGGATTGGGCTCCGCCGGGCTAGCACTGGGAGTTATCTTACGGAACGCGTAGCTTGGTAAGAAATCCGGGCGAAGTCGCCGACCCGGATCTTGTTTGGTGGAGGTCGCGTGGGCCAGGGAGCTTCCAGAGGGAGCCGGCCCCCGAGGAGGAGGTACGTCGCCGTATAAGGGAGGAGGATGCGCACGTCCGTCGCTACATGCATCTGTTGGATACGATGTATACTAATACATGGCAGGCAATGCAAAGGAATCCTTATCATGTGAGTATTTACCCTGTGATGGTTCCTACTCTTTGGGTGAGGAGCGCTCCCCGTGATGCACCCCGCGGCCTAGTACGAGGCAGAAGTTAGTTAAATAAAAATGGCATGAGGACGATCGATCCAGCTGTAACCGGAGATTAAATAAAGATGTAACCGTCATACTTTTTGCATATTAATTTGATCTATGTTGCTTTTTGCATAGAGTATTTGTATGTGTACTTGTTGCTATGTGAAATGATGAACTTGATTTTCGACAAAAGTTTTACAAACATTCTTCACAAAAAGCACTATCATGTAGAAACATCTACAAGTGCTCATATTCGACACATAGGCACTCTACAATGTGCAATATCCTACTCCGGGGTGTGACCGGCTTCACCGGCTTCACTTTCTCTCTAGTGATTTTCTGCACTTAGAGGTAAATACTCCCGTTTCGGGAGAACCGGATGGAATCTTGTGTTGATTTGGGGTAGACTTTGGTTTCTCACCTTCCTATGGCCTAACCTAACACAACCAAGCAAAAAATTCCACTGGCCTACCCCCTTTCGACGCACGTCTATGGGGGTAGACGAAAACGTTAGGGTTTTCCCAGCGGATTCGGGGTTTCGCCGAAGCGGGGCCCCGGAGCGTCGGAACCCCACCAGAACCTAGGTTGTGCCATACCATATGTATACAAGTGTGTTGTGTGTTGTAAATGTGCAATATCCAACTCCGGGGTGTGACCGGCTTCACTTTCTCTCTAGTGATTTTCTGCACTTAGAGATGAATACTCCCGTTTCGGGAGAACCGGATGGAATCTTGTGTTGATTTGGGGTAGACTTTGGTTTCTCACCTTCCTATGGCCTAACCTAACACAACCAAGCAAAAAATTCCACTGGCCTACCCCCTTTCGACGCACGTCTATGGGGGTAGACGAAAACGTTAGGGTTTTCCCAGCGGATTCGGGGTTTAGACGAAAACCGGATAGCTAGAGTGCTGGAATCACTCAAAAATTTGCGTGTGGTCATACGATATAATAAAATAAATTATAATAAAACTCTACAAATTTATAATGTAATAAATTCTAATGGTTTACAATATTAAAATTAAATAATATGAAAAAAAGAAAAAAGACTTTGCCGTCGGCGTTAGGTCAAAGCCGTCGGCGTATGTCCACCTTATCTTCTAAGCCATCGCAGCCACCCGCATCTTATCCACTCTCCGACCCCGCACCTTCGCACGCCCCACCCGTCCTCCTCCGCCGGCCGCCGCCTCTAGCCGTCATCCCCCGACACCCGGCCGCGCCACCCGTCCTCCTCCGCCGCCGGCCGCCGCACCCATCCTCCTCCGCCGTCGCCACCTCTAGCCGTCCGACCCCGACCTCGCCGCGCTGCGCCTCCCCCGACCTCGCCGCCGCCGCCGCCTCTAGCCGTCCGACCCCGACCTCGCCGCGGCGCTCCAACCCCGACCTCGCCGCGCCTCCCCCGACCTCGCCGCCAGGTACTCCCCGCCCCCTCCCCTATTTTCTATGTATTTTAGATTTAGGGATTTTAGGAGTAGGATTTTAGGGATTTTAGGAGTAGAAATTATAGATGGAAATTATAGGATTTTAGGGATTTTAGGAGTAGGATTTTAGGGATTTTAGATTTAGGGATTTTAGGAGTAGAAATTATCCACTGTAAATGTAGTATTGTCCATTGTAAATTAGATTTTGTTCATCAAAATCCATGTTATAATAATTGTTCATTTAGTACAAAAGAATGTTGTATTTAGGGAAGTGTTGGATGGGTCTTATTATCTTAATGCGGGATGGTTTGGTGTTAGGTTTACTAAATTGTGAACATTTTGTGTAGAAAATAGAAAATAACAAAATGATTTAGGGATAGATGTAGTAAATAAAATGTTGTTGAAAATAGAAAATAACAAAATGATTTAGGGATAGATGTAGCAAATAAAATGTTGTTGAAAATAGAAAATAACAAAATGATTTTAGGGATAGATGTAGCAAATAAAATGTTGTTGACAATTATTTTTCATATATTCATTTCATATATGACTAACCCCTGTATCAAATGCTTTTGCTTAACTAAGTATCATGTCGGAGCCGGAGCGAAAGTTTCGTGGTGTTCATCGGAGACACACGAAGATCCCGACTTGGGCAGCTCAGATCACAGGAAGATCCAGCTTGGTACTTTCAGGTGCCCGTGGCAGGCGGCCCGCGCCTACGACTGCGCGGCGGTCCAGCACTTTGGGGCGAGAGCGATCCTCAACTTTGAGGATGAGCGGAGCGTGGCGCATATGTTAGCGCCAGATGGCATGAGGATCGCGACGAAGGCCGAGGAGAGGGAGCACCGGCAGGCAGAGAGGCTGCTCAGGGCGCGCCACCAGCGCGAGGAGGATGACCCCTTGGTCAAGGATCTCCTCCTTGATCCCCAGGTGATGGCGGTCCAGTACCAGGTCTTCAGCGAGAGCCGGCAGCAGCGCGGGCAGGGCGAGGCCGGCCCCTCCGGCACGCAGCAGCAGGGCGAGGACTCTAGCAGCAGCCTGTCCTCTTGTTGGGCCCGCTTGGACGACGTCACTGACACCGGCGCGAGTCGAGTTTAGGATGTCTATCATCCTACCTGTCGTACTACTAGACTTATCTTGCTACCTGTTGTACTGCTAGACTTATCATGCATGCTACCTATGTATTATTGTGCTACTTGTCTATATGTGTTATGTTTAGCTAATATGGTTACATCGTTCTATGGTTTATTCTGTTTTATGTTTAATTATTAGGTAAAATGGAGGGATATTTGCTTATATATTTCGATTGTTTGTACTTTTTAGATGACGTAGCTTCCCGCCAGCCAGCACCGTCGGTCCCGCGAGTCGTCGCGGCTTCTCCAGCTGAGGAGGGGCCGCCTCGGTGCCCTTTGTTTTGTCGCCCTCTTCCGGAGCACGTCCTCGACCTTCTCCGGCCACCGATCACGCTTCGAGGGTATAAATCTTTCGCCTCTCTTGCTGCATAGGTTTATTTTGGTCTAGATCACCAAGTCAGTCGCGTAACCCGAGTCAGATCCCATCCGGAAGGGTTACAAATTTATAAATATGCAGGATTGTCCATCTTTGCATATTTATAACCGTAACACTTCCGGGTTGTCCTGTTGGACAGTCCGAGTACGTGTAGATCGGGTCGTGTTCCACGTTCTACCCCTTCCTGAGACGGAATTTCGGCAGCACCTCCCTGTTGTTCTTCGATACACGTCTCGAGCTTGTATTCTGAAGAACAGCGGGGAGGTGCTGCCGAAATTCCGTCTCGGGTCGGGGTAGAACATGGGACACGACTCGATCTACACGTACTCGGGCGGGATAGGCCCCTACCTATTAGAAGTGTATGTGAACCCTTGCATGTTGTAAAAGATAAAATTTGGCCGTAATAAAATGGTGACATTGCATGCAAGAAAATAAAAATATGATGCATTTAATTTCATGTTATTATTATTTGGCTCACAGTAAAGCAGCAGAGGATGGCAGATAATGGGTGGATGTACAGTGGCCGAACTAGTTTGGTTGACAAAACAGATGAGTGGGTATGGAAGACGCATTTGTTAGTGAAGGAGTTAGCGCGTAAGGGTTCAGAGTCAGGCGCTCGTGGACAGTGCCCTTGCCCTCGTTGCAAGTTTCGTACACGTCAGGGAAAGGATGATATGATTAAACACCTCTTCTCTCGTGGGTATATGCCGAACTTCGTGACGACAGTCAACTTTGATGAGTACGAGCGCGAGAGTGGCAGGGTGATGCGGCAGCGGATCAATGGCAATGAAGATGATGGGATTAGAAACTGGCTAGATGATCTCCGTGCTGGCGACATGCCAGATTCGCCACCATCACAGGAGGAACCGGAGGAACCTCCAGAACCGGAGGAACCGCGTGAACCGGAGAACCGCGTCAACCAGAGGACCCAGAGCCAACCGCGAAGGCCTTCTTTGATATGATGGCCTCGTCTCAGAGGCCTCTGTACGAGGGTGCAAAAGTTTCTCAGCTCGATGCCATCTCGCAAGCACTAGCCAACAAGCTCCAGTATGGCAGCACCCGTTCATGCTTTGAAGCGCATCTGCAAACAACTGGTAACCTGTTGCCTGAAGGGCATTGTCTGCCTCAAAGCATGTACGAAACGAAGAAAATCCTGCGAGATCTCAGCATGGATTATCAGAAGATAGATTGTTGTCCAAAAGGATGCCTTTTGTTTTGGAAACAGTTTGCCAATGACAAGTACTGTATCTTGTGTAAGGCCTCTAGGTATCATGTGGTAAAAGGAGCCGATGGTACGAAGACGCAGTCAAATGTCGCCGTTAAGATTCTTCGTTACCTCCCATTCATACAAAGAATCAAGCGGCTTTACATGAACAAAGAGTCTGCCACACATATGCAATGGCACAAAACGGGGAAGAGATACAAGGATGAGCACGACCGGGAATTGATGGGACATCCATCTGATGGTACGGCATGGAAGAACTTTGATGCGAACCACCCCGATGAGGCAGCAGATGCTCGAAACGTGAGAATCGCGATAGCAACCGATGGATTCAATCCATATGGTTTGTCGACTACCTCGTACAGCTGCTGGCCCGTGTTTGTTATTCCGCTCAATCTCCCTCCTGGAGCCCTAATGCAAAAGAAGACCATATTCCTCTCGCTGATCATTCCAGGTCCTGAATATCCGGGGAAGAATTTAAGTGTGTACATGCAGCCAATTGTGGATGATCTGAACCACTCTTGGCACCACGGGACGTTGACATATGATCGTGCATCGAAGACAAACTTCTTGATGAAAGTTTGGTATCACAATTCCATGCATGACATGCCCGGGTACGCCCTATTCTGCGGATGGTGTACAGCTGGTAAGTGGCCATGCCCAGTGTGCAGGAACCGACTTGAGTTCATGTGGCTAACGGCGGGACGGAAGTATTCCGCGTTTGACACACATCGAAAGTTCCTCAAAAGAGGGCATCGTTTAGAGAAGACAAAAAGAACTTCAAGAAGGGTAGAGTTGAGCGTGAAGAAAAAGCGATACCAACTTTCGATGGTGCAGCTGTTGACGCCGAGCTAAGTGCTCTCGTGCCTGCCCAGGGAAAAGGCCCACGATATGTGGGATATGGTGTGGCGCACAACTGGACTCACGTGGCAGGCTTGACGCAACTCGAATATTACAAGGACCTCGAACTTCCCCATAGCATCGATGTGATGCACACCGAAAAGAATGTTGGAGAGTCCCTCTTTCACACATCCTGAACATTCCTGAGAAGTCGAAGGATAATGTTAAGGCTAGAGTTGATGTTAAGAAGCTCTGTGATAGGGAGAGAATGCACATGAAGCCTCCTGAAGGCCGTCAAAAGAACTGGTTCAAGCCGCATGCTGACTTCTGCCTTAATAGTATGCAAAGTCTGAGGCATTCCATTGGCTCAAATTCGTCGTGATGTTCCCTGATGGCTATTGTTCGAATATAAGTAAGGGAGTCAATATACAATCGGAAAAGTCACCGGGCTCAAGAGTCACGACTATCATATATGGATTGAGCGGCTGCTACCGGTGATGGTTCGAGGGTATCTCCCCGACAGTGTCTGGCGAGTGCTCGCGGAGTTGAGCCATTTCTTCCGCACGCTCTGTGCTAAGCAAGTATGTCCCCTGATTATTCAGAAGCTGCATGAACTAGTGCCGGAGTTGCTGTGCAACTTAGAGACGATATTTCCGCCAGGCTTCTTTACTCCGATGGCACATCTTGTTGTGCATCTTGCGAACGAGGTACTCTTGGGTGGACCGGTGCAGTTTCGTTGGCAGTTTTGTATTGAGAGAGAGTTTAAGTATATTCGAACCAAATGTGGAAACAAAAATAAGATTGAGTCATCATAGCCGAGGCAACTATCCTTCAGGAGATGGCAGACGCCAGGCTAACGTACTACCCCGATGATGTTCCCACTATGCATAACCAGGCCTCTCGGTACAATGTCGACGAGCCCAAGCGAGACCCCAAGCTCGTCCTCTTCCAGTGTCCCGGTGGCAAGAGCGGTGGCCCAACAAGGTATAACTTGACCAATGATGAGCTGGAGTGCATAATGCTCTATGTGCTTATGAACATGAAGGAAGTGACCCACGACGAGCAGGGAGAAGAGGGCAGTTTCCTTAGGTAAAATGGGGAACAAATTACTTTGCAACTACTAACATGATTTCGTTCTAATACGTATTTTCTCCTTTTAGTCAATTCACGGATGAAATGTGGTCGGGAACATCAGATGGACCCAATGAAGCCGCGTTGGACACTCTTTTGAAAGAGCCTGCCCCCGGAAAGAAAAAATTCACGGTTTGGTTCAGGGAAAAGGTAATTTCAAACCTGTCCCTTCTACCTTGCAATTCGTGTCTTATCCCTCTTACTAATGCACAAAACAATTTGTACTTGTAGGGAGCTGATGCCAACGTTGTGATGTCAGATGAGTTGAGATGTGTCTCCCAAGGTTGTAACCGTAGAGTCGAGAAGTATGAGAAGTATGATGTGAATGGGTACCGCTTCCATACAGAGCATCACCAGAACAGTCGGCCTAATGCAAAGACTATAAATACCGGGGTCTTCACCAAAGGAGCCGGTAATTATGATTACTACGGAAGGTTACAGAACGTATATGAGCTGACGTTCAATAACACGAACATATCACTCAAGCTTGTTGTGTTCAAATGCCACTGGTTCGACCCTGAGCATGGAACCAAAAGTACCCCTTCCATTGGGTTAGTTGAAGTTAAGCCTTCAACCACCTACCATGGATCCGATGTCTTTGTTGTGGCTCACCAAGCCTTTCAAGTTTATTATTTGCCCTACCCATGCAAGAAAGAGGGACTCATTGGTTGGGAAGTCGTGTTCCATGTATCGCCACGTGGTAAGCTACCCATGCCCTCCGAAGACGATTACAACAACATTGACCCTAAAACATACGAGGGGATTTTCTATCAAGAGGAACAAACCTTTGGGGACTTTGGCATACAAGGTCTTGAGGACCGCGAGGACAATGCACAAACAGGTGGTGACGTAGTGGTGAATCTAAAGGATATAGATATGCTCAACAAGTTACAGAGTGATAGTGATGACGATGATGAGCCTCCATCGTGCGAGGAGGTTCCAATATACAACACTCGTGATAGTGATGTTGATAGTGATGATGAGAACCCAGGACTTAACTATGAGAGTGATGATTAGGGGTGAGGGTCTTTTATGTCCTTTTGCGTACTATTTACTTTTCAACAGCTTAGTCTTTCAACATGCTTCTTTTAATTGCATTACGTTTTTATTCTTATTTACTACATTTTTCAACATGCTTAAAAGTTTATCCTTTCTCAATGCAGGTGATTGACCAAGATGAGCCAAGGCAAGGAATCATCGGCCTCGGGCTCTCGGGAGGTGTAGGATGTGTTCGGGTGTAGCGTGTGTGAATTCGAACTTGTTTGGAGTTTGTATGAATGCTTGGATGAATTTGAATCATGTTTGTGTCATTTGGATATGTATGTGATGTTTTATTTGATGTTTCTGTGATGTTTTATAATTTGTGCAATTTTAATTGTATTTAAAATGCGCCAGAAACCAGCAGCAAAAAGTTTCAGAAACTGAAAATATGGTCAAGGCGGCATTGCCGTCGGCGTAGGATGCTGTGGGACGCACAGGATGGCGCCACGTCGACGCTGGAAGACCATATGGTCATACCTACGCCGACGGCAATGCCGTCGGCGTCAGCTCCTCCCAGACGCACCAGATCAGCACACGTGGACTCCTAGGCCGACGGCACTGCCGTCGGCGTATAGGTGGAGCAGACGGAGACGTTCGACGTCCGTTTTGTGGGACCCACTGAGGCGTCGCCGACGGCATTTTGCGTACGCCGACAGCGTCCTACGCCGACGGCGGCCGTCGGCGTAGGCCTACGCCGACGGCGATCGTTGCTACGCCGACGGCGGACCGCCGTCGGCGTTTTGACGCTTTCCCGTAGTGATGTTAACTATATGCATGTTGTCGCCGGCCGACCCGGCGGTGCAATCGGTGGCATAGATGCAAGGCTTCACGAATCAAGGTATCAATATTGGATTACTCAACCGGCTGATTCATGCATGTAACAACCTTCATCTGTAGTTGCATGTTCGGTTAAGATTTGTACGATGGTGCCATGGTCGCCGGATCGACGCCGCGACAGCTCTCATGGCCAGTGTGTCGGCAGGTGGTGTTGGTGCTCCTAATGAATGAGGAAAACCATTATCGTCGAGCGAGCGGACCACCGTCCCCGAAGAACTCCAGCAGCATGTCCTAGCAAAGAAAACGAGCTTCATGCCGTTCTGGCCGAGGTCGATGGAGTACACGCCTTGCGAGCATGGAGCTCCCGACCAGATGATGGAAGACATCAGTACTATACCAGATGATCCAGTTATAGGAGCACCCGAGGATTCCGTCGGCCTGGCTTACTGGACAAGACGATCAAAGGAATCAGAGAATAGCGCTCCATGCGTGGGCAGGGACTCACGTCACAATGGCATGCATGGTGGTGAACGGAAACAGGTTTGGATTCGTTTTATGCTGATCTGTGGAAACTATACATATTTTTCTTACACGTTCTTGGTTCAATTGCTAAATATGTTTTCTCTATTTGCATCGTATGACATGAATTTGAGAAATATACACAGATATATTCGTTACGTGTGCAGTCTGTGATTGATATTGAGGGTTAGTTTACGGTCTAGATCATTATTGCCGGAATTTGTGGAGTTGTCACGAGCGATTTGGACATTGAAGAAAAGGATAGCATCATGCCTCTTTTTTTAATCTACGTCTATTCCTTTGAATTGTAAAAGCATTAAATTATCAGTTTAAGTTTTCGGTAGCATGAGTTTACCAAGTACTTTTACTCACCGCAGTAATATCTTTTTCCGTATCAGTGATGCTAATGACAAACACTAACTGATTATTTTTTTCTAGGATGTGTTTACACAAACTGATACATCAATGGTTGATTTCAGTAATTAAATAGAATTTTCATGAACTGGACGAGTCATTCAAAGTGGAGGATGCCCCGGTTCCATATTGGAGTCAAGGCCAATTGTAGACATTTCGTTACAAGAAACATATCCACAGACTTTGACTCTTTGGACAGGACAGTCGAAGATCTGATAAATAATCGAAAGCTTCTTTTCAGTAACGTTTGGAGAGGTTGATCAATTGCTCCAAAGAATTCGTCAATATCACAATTGCTACAAAAATCTCTGTACGTATCAAAAGTTTGATTTTCCTCACATCATAACTTTTGTGGAAGCCAACCTTTTGTAGTTTATGTTCCATGTGCAGCTAATATAGTCTCTCCTCCAATTAGATGTGAAAGACTGAATTTAAATGAAAGACTTCAGATTTTGTTGGCCATGTTGCATCAGCAAATATGTTTAGCAGATATATTTATAATAATAAATGTAACGTTTCCAGCTTGAGAACTAAGTTCCTTTTTCAGTTTTTAAATTGTGGCATAACAATAGTAGTAATGAAAGGAATTAACCAAGGAAAATATATGTAATTTAAACCTCAAAAAATGTAAATGACAACAGAAATTACAATACCGAGCTGATGATATCGCGACCGACTAGGACACCGTGAGATGAACGTGATAGGATGTTGTTTTCAGAATGTGGAGCTGTTAAGAGTGAAAAAACATATCCGTGTCTATAGTACAAGATACATGAAAAAATTACTTTACCAGCAAAAGACACAATTGATTGCTGGAATTTTAAACAATAAAAAATAATGGTACGTCCAACTTATGCATAAGAAAATTCGGAAGCCTAAACAATGAAGGTTTTCAGGTTTTGCATTTTAACATGTACATATGTTATATCCGGAACGTGTAAGCAATTTGGCAGCTCAATAAACCGATTATCCTAAATTATTCTTATACTTTTCACCGATTTTAAGTTTTTATATTAAAGTATCTAGAAAAAATTTATACATAAGATAAGAATATTTAAGTTATATTTCAACGCTAGCCGCGCAGTTGCGCGGCCACCCAGCTAGTTTTCTATATTTTGATGTTTCAGGGACCCAAACGACGTCCAAATGACCTAGAAATTTACGAGCATCAGTTTTTGTAAGGAACAAAGCGTGGGAGCGAATGAAACGAACAAGCGGAGGCCCGAGGGCCAAGATAGGGGGGCCCACGCGGCCAGATTCCTTGGCCGCGTGGGACCCACCATCTTGGGCCTCGTGGCTCCATTGCCGTCGATCTTTTTTCCCGAGCCTCCGTCTTGACCTAAAAACGACTATAAAAATAGTCCCCGACGCACTTCGGAAAGGAGCGCCGCAGAAACACAGAAACCACGAAACAGAGACCTGGAGTTGCAGATTGGAGGGAAAACTCCGGCGGGGCGCTGCCGGCGTGGTCTCCATCTTCTCCAACGACTTCTCCACCGTCTCCATGATGAAGAGGGAGTAGTCCACCCCTGACTATGGGTTTGTGGAAGTAACTTATGTATCTCTCCTCTCTTGATTTTCACTAATTAGTACCGTATGAGCTGCTGAACATGATTACGGTCATCTATGTAATACCTTTGTGGTGGATCTTTATATGAGTTAATATATGTTTGAGATTGCAATAGTTTTGTTTCAGTTATGAAAGTAGATGCATATTATGTACCCCATTCTTGTTTACTTATTTTGATCAAGCATGTGTATGAGAGCGTGTGAGGGGGAACGTGTGTATTAGTTGGAGTAATGGGGGGTGGCTAGTGCGGTGAACGTGAGAGAAAGTTTCACGATCCACTTGGGTTTTACCTTACTTTGTTGCCTCACTGGGATAAAGAAAAATAGCTTGCTACCGGAGATGTGGGTGTGACCATTGCCACTACTCCATGACTTGATCTAGCATGTTCTTATTTTAAATTCATGTCATGATAGTTAATGTTATGCTCTGATTTATCTTAATTACTAAACTGTTATGATTTAGTTCGCATCTTGGTGGAGTATAAGAGAGATTAATAAACAAAAGATCTCTATGTTAGAACGTGATTCCCATATAATTAGTAACTCGTCATGAAATCTTTTTGTTGCAATCTCATATGTTAATTCTAGTGTTCCATTGTCTACCACTTTATTAAAGAAAGAGTGCATTTGTGAAACCATGAACCCCGGTCCATTTTTAATCATAAGAAACAACTTTCCAACAACTTTTATCCATTTTCCATTTTCTGCGATTTAAAAATACAAAAACACTTTTATATCTTGCATTCACAATACAAAACCCAAAAATATCATCCATCATTGTTTCCACCATCCTTGCATATTTATTTATCACCATTTGATGCATGTAAAATGCATACATGAACTTTGCACTTTAATTGCTTATATTCCAATCATATTTGCATCATATAAGGGTTATATCAATGTTTTATAATGATTTTGGGAATATTCATTTATTTCCTATTTTTATGTAATTAAACCTGCACAGGCAGAAAACCCCGTTTTCTTATTTTAATGTTTCAGGGACCCAAACGTCAACGAAATTACCTGGAAATTTACGGGCGTCAATATTTGGAAGGACGAAGACCTGTGGGCGAAGGAAGCTAGCAAGCGGAGGCCCGAGGCCCAAATGGGGGTGGCCCACGCAGCCAGGTACTGTGGCCATGTGGGGCCCACCCATTTGGCCCTCGTGGCTCCGTTGTCGTCGATCTTCGCTCCACCGACATAGTCTTGACCTAAAAACGCCTATAAAAAAGGTCCCCCGACGTTCTCTGGAAGGAGCGCCGCACAAACACAGAAACACCGAAACGGAGATCAGGAGCTGCAGATTGGAGGGGAAAACTCCGGCGGGGCGCTGCCGGCGTGGTCTCCATCTTCTCCATCGACTTCTCCACCGTCTCCATGATGAAGAGGGAGTAGTCCACCTCTGGACTATGGGTTTGTGGAAGTAACTTATGTATCTCTCCTCTCTTGAGCTTCACTAATTAGCACCGTATGAGCTGCTGAACATGATTACGGTCACCGTTGTAATACCTTTGTGGTGGATCTTTATGAGTTAATATATGTTTGAGATTGCAATGTTTGTTTCAGTTATGAGTATAGATGCATATTATGTACCCCGTTCTTGTCTACTTGTTTTGATCAAGCATGTTTATGAGAGCGTGTGTGGGGGAACGTGTGCATTAGTTGGAGTAACGGGGGGTGGCTAGTGCAGTGAACGTGAGAGAAAGTTCTGCGATCCACTTTGGTATCTTTACCTTACTTTGTTACCTCACTAGGGATAAACTAAAATACCATGCTACCGGGGATGTGGGTGTGACCATTGCCACTACTCCATGACTAGATCTAGCATGTTCTTATTTTCACTTCATGTCATGATACTTAATGCTATACTCTGAGTTATCTTAATTACTGAGGTGTTATGATTTAGTTCGCATCTTGGTGGAGTATAAGAGAGGTTAATAACCAAAAGATCTCTATGTTAGGACGTGATGCCCATATATCTAAGTAACTTGTTATCAAACCCTGTGTTGCAATCTCATATGTTAACTTTGTGTGTTCCATTGTCTACCACTTTATAAAGAGAGAGTGCATTTGTGAAACCATGAACCCCAGTCCATTTTTAATCATAAGAAACACCTTTCCAACACCATATACCACTTTTCTATTTTCAGCCATCATTAAATCCGAAAATACAAAAATACTTTTCATCTTGCATACATCATTCAAAAACCCAAAAATATCATTTACCATTGCATCCACCATCATTGCATATTTATTTCTTGTTTGCATTGCATAACTATCCTGATATCATTCTTACACCTTGTGCTTGACAACCACAGGTGAGGTTGAGGACCAAAACATCTAACCTTGTTTTGTAGGTAACCAAAAGAAGGATAAGAAGATAAATCTACCACTTCAGATTCCCCGAGAGTTCGATATTAAACCCTCGAGTCACCCCTCGTGGGGAAAACTGTCTTCCACTTACTATACACTCTGCACTTGGAGTCTCAACCTAATCCCGTTTATTTTGCAGGTATCAAGCCTTGCTCTTCGGGACCATCAAGACGTTTTCTGGCGCCGTTGCCGGGGAATCGTAGCTGAGAGATTTATCCAAGGGTGTGCATCATCGCATTCATCTCACAACAAAGTCAACGTCACCAACTTGTGCTAACACCTAAGCTTGGGGAGGTTGCACCTACGTGAGCACCATCTTATCCATCTTTACTTACAAAGCAATTTATTTGTTTTGTTAGTGTCATTGCATATCATATCATATTTATTTCAGTTTTGCATAAAAAATTAAAAATACCAAAAAAAAACTTGCTATCATGGTGCTTGGAAACAAACAAGGAGGGAGTTCTCTAGGGAATTCTGTTTCTAGTTTTAAACAATATCATGGAGAAACATTAAAAGATGCTTGGGTAAGAATTAATAGGATGCATTATGAAGATCCTACACCTTGTGAAGATGAAAAGCTAAATCTTTATTTCTATTATGGAATAGATCCTTGGTATCAAAATGCTTTAGATGGGGCTACAGGTGGAAGTTTTGTCTTGTCAACACCACCTTGTGCAGCCATGACACTTAGAAGGATTTTTGGTAGCTTTGTGGGTAGCAAGAAAAAGTTGGAAGACACCACAATAGCACTTGCTTCATCAAAGGATAAATTTGAAACTAAGTTAGAAAAGCTACCTAGTAAGGAAGATTTTGAACAACTAGTTTCTTATTCTGAAAACATTATTCCAAAGATAAACAATGAATTGGTTAATGTCATGCATAAGTTGAGAATTTGTGAGAAAGAATTTCTGGAAAAAGATGTTTACCTGAACAATATTGAGGAAAAATTGGTTCGAGTTAGTGATTCATTGAGAAAAGATTCATCTCTTAAACATGTGAAAGAGGTTCCTGCTAGGCAACAAGTATGGGTTAAAAAGGAAAAGAAAGTTGAGGAAGTTAAAATGCTTAATGAAGTCAAGGATCCTTTGCTTGACTTAGAAAATTGTAGCTTGCATGAATTAATATCTATCTTACAAAAATTTGCAAGTGATCCTTCCATCAACACTAACCAAGCAGGTTTTGGTTCTTATATTGCTAATCATGTCTTGAAAGAAAAGATTGCTAGGTACAACCAAGAGGCTATGATACCACCTAAGCTTGGGGATATGTGGATACCTAAGGTACTAGTAACTATTGGAAAAGAGACACACCATGCCATACTTGATCTAGGATCTAGTGTCTCTGTTTTATCTAAAGAACTATATGAAGTGCTTGAATTGAAAAATCTTGAAAAATGCTCTATTGAACTAGCACTTGCTGATGACTCTATTAAACATGCTTTGGGAAAAGTAAGTGATGTTATGGTAGAGTTACATATGACTTTTGTGCCTGTGGATTTTCTAATCATGGATATGGGGAATAAAACCTCTAGTCCTATTATTCTTGGAAGACCTTTTCTTCGTACCACAGGTGCTATCATTGATTCAAAGGAAGGGAATGTAAAGTTTCAGTTTCCACACAAGAAGTGCATGGAACACTTTCCAAGGAAGAGGGAACCACCAAAGTTCAAGCTCCCTCATGAGCTTCGTCCACAATAAAACAACAAGTAAGAAGCCTAGCTATATGGCTATAAAGAAAGCGCTTTGCGGGAGGCAACCCGGTTATTTTTATGTGTGATTTTTCTTTGTGTCCTCTTGCTGTAACAAGAGATTTTGTGTCTAGTTAGGTTCTGGAGTTTTAATAAAGTGCCAAGTTTTACCCTTTTTGGTTTGAAAAAGTTGCTTATAGCGTTCGGAGATTTTATTCCTGCACGAGTCAGTGCACGGTATGATTTTTAATTCTTATTCTGTAACTCCGAATGAGCTCATATTTGAACTGTAGTTGCAACTTTTCATCCTCTGTATGCATGAATTTTTTGGAATTTTTCGAGAAAGTTTGGTAGGGTAGAAAAATACGTTTTGCTGCTGCTGTTTTTCTGGACAGATTCTGTCCCATTTTGTTTGATGCATGCTTTGAGCTTTTAAGTTGAATCTTTTTGATCCAATTGAGTTTATGAGTAGGCATACAACATTATACACTTTCTGGACATTCATATGAATTTTTGTTCAAGGATTATATGCAGCAAGGAACCTATTTGTTTATCACTATTAATGCACCCCACAGAAAAGAGATGGGAGAAACGGTGTTTTGAAGTTTTTTCACAGGGATTGGAGGAGATGCACCAAGAGCTATCCAAGGATGGTGAAGACCATAAGCTTGGGGATGTGAAGACAACCCCGCTGGACCTACACACTCTCGGTTTGCGCACAGCGTCGTTTTTGTTTTTGTTTGAGTCTTGAGAGACCACCACACTATCAATTATATATGAGAGAGCTACTGGAAATATGGGTTGAAATATGTTGGATGCTTTTATAAGATTGGGAAAAGGGATGTTTGACTTGATTTTTAATGATACATATAGTTGCATGATTCATGAGCTTGTTTATGAGTAATAGTTTGCAAATTCTTTTTGTAGAGCTATCACTTATTCATGTTTTGGTGCTGATTGTTATTTACTTGGTTTAACATGGATTAGTTAGTTCTATGGACACTCATGCATGCATCTAGATGGTCAACTTTCTCCCTTTTGCTAGCCCAAAAACTCCAACAAGCAAAAACTTGTTTCCAACACCTTCAACCAAAGTTATTCCAGTGAGTCCACCATATCTACCTATTGGCTTTATGCTATTCCGAGTATGTTTAACATGTTGTTTGTGTTATCTTACCTCTGAATGAAAATGTTTATGTTATTGATTGCAATGGAAAAAATTGGTTATATAGCTCTCACGAACTTGATGCACAATGTTCTTTTATTTGCATAATAAAACTTGACCCATTGTGATTAAGATTATGATGTTTGTGGCTTGATGAATGTTTTGGGTTGGAAGTTAGCCCATATGTGCTGTCACATGGCAAGCTTTCAACACGTCTTCATCTCATTTAGTTGATATCATGTGCTTTTGTCTATGGATGCTTATCATGTTGAAATAAATGTGGAAATAGAGTGAGTTTAAATGAGTTTGTGTAAATGGTTAGAGAGACGCCTGGGCCGCTAATCTAAGCCATGCATCATTCATGGTGGAAATTTACTTACATACTATGGTGAACCTTCTGTGATACACCTTGCAATAAAAAACTATTCCAAATGGTAAATAAAAAGGGTGTTGAGATTGTTCATTTTGTTTGTTTGTCTTGTCATTTTGATATGGGCTTGTTCCATATCTTGGGACAAGAGGTACCCCAGTTGACGCTCTTGATGATACTATTATGCTTACAATGATATTTAATTGAACTTGCTTTGTTTCCCAAGTTGAGTAACACATGGTGTAAGTACTTGTATTCAAGGGGCATGAGACATTCAACCCATTCTTTATCAAGCACACTACTCATATTTGCTTTCACTTTAACCTTAATCATTCAAGATGCTATGATAGGGGCAATGAGAGCTTGACACCAATGAATACCTTATTGCAATCATTAACTTAAGTAGAAGAGTTTGGAAGTTGGATGAAACTTATGCATGCTTTACCTCTACTCACATATACATCTTTCCAAAGTGTACACCTATCATATTCAGATTTTCATCTACACTCTATGACCATTGTAGGATGTTCTACTTATCATTATGCATACATGTGTTCCATATTACTTGCTACCATGTTACACTTTGTGAACTATCAATGAACATCCTTGTCTTGAATACTTGATATCACTTCATAAACTATTTGCATATTGCTACTCCTTTGAAGAATGAATCATTTGACTATATGTAGCAATAGTAATCATCTTTGATATTCATTGTTAAGTATTAAATTGCAAAGTCCATGTTAGTTTTATCATCTTCATACTCGAGGACGAGCATGGATTAAGCTTGGGGATGTTGATGCATGTAAAATGCATACATGAACTTTGCACTTTAATTGCTTATATTCCAATCATATTTGCATCATATAAGGGTTATATCAATGTTTTATAATGATTTTGGGAATATTCATTTATTTCCTATTTTTATGGAATTAACCCTGCACAGGCAGAAAACCCCGTTTTCTTATTTTAATGTTTCAGGGACCCAAACGTCAACGAAATCACCTGGAAATTTACGGGCGTCAATATTTGGAAGGAAGAAGACCTGTGGGCGAAGGAAGCGAGCAAACGGAGGCCCGAGGCCAAAGGGGTGGCCCACGCGGCCAGGTACTGTGGCCGCGTGGGCCCACCCATTTGGCCTCGTGGCTCCGTTGCCGTCGATCTTCGCTCCACCGACATAGTCTTGACCTAAAAACGCCTATAAAAAAGGTCCCCCGACGTTCTCTGGAAGGAGCGCCGCACAAACACAGAAACACCGAAACGGAGATCAGGAGCTGCAGATTGGAGGGGGAAAACTCCGGCGGGGCGCTGCCGGCGTGGTCTCCATCTTCTCCATCGACTTCTCCACCGTCTCCATGATGAAGAGGGAGTAGTCCACCTCTGGACTATGGGTTTGTGGAAGTAACTTATGTATCTCTCCTCTCTTGAGCTTCACTAATTAGCACCGTATGAGCTGCTGAACATGATTACGGTCACCGTTGTAATACCTTTGTGGTGGATCTTTATGAGTTAATATATGTTTGAGATTGCAATGTTTGTTTCAGTTATGAGTATAGATGCATATTATGTACCCCGTTCTTGTCTACTTGTTTTGATCAAGCATGTTTATGAGAGCGTGTGTGGGGGAACGTGTGCATTAGTTGGAGTAACGGGGGTGGCTAGTGCAGTGAACGTGAGAGAAAGTTCTGCGATCCACTTTGGTATCTTTACCTTACTTTGTTACCTCACTAGGGATAAACTAAAATACCATGCTACCGGGGATGTGGGTGTTACTGATCTAGCATGTTCTTATTTTCACTTCATGTCATGATACTTAATGCTATACTCTGAGTTATCTTAATTACTGAGGTGTTATGATTTAGTTCGCATCTTGGTGGAGTATAAGAGAGGTTAATAACCAAAAGATCTCTATGTTAGGACGTGATGCCCATATATCTAAGTAACTTGTTATCAAACCCTGTGTTGCAATCTCATATGTTAACTTGTGTGTTCCATTGTCTACCACTTTATAAAGAGAGAGTGCATTTGTGAAACCATGAACCCCAGTCCATTTTTAATCATAAGAAACACCTTTCCAACACCATATACCACTTTTCTATTTTCAGCCATCATTAAATCCGAAAATACAAAAATACTTTTCATCTTGCATACATCATTCAAAAACCCAAAAATATCATTTACCATTGCATCCACCATCATTGCATATTTATTTCTTGTTTGCATTGCATAACTATCCTGATATCATTCTTACACCTTGTGCTTGACAACCACAGGTGAGGTTGAGGACCAAAACATCTAACCTTGTTTTGTAGGTAACCAAAAGAAGGATAAGAAGATAAATCTACCACTTCAGATTCCCCGAGAGTTCGATATTAAACCCTCGAGTCACCCCTCGTGGGGAAAACTGTCTTCCACTTACTATACACTCTGCACTTGGAGTCTCAACCTAATCCCGTTTATTTTGCAGGTATGAAGGCCTTGCTCTTCGGGACCATCACCATTGCATATTTATTTACTGTTTTGCATTCATTTTATTTTGATATCATTCTCACACCTTGTGCTTGACAACCACTTGGTGAGGTTGAGGGCCGAAACAATTTACTTTGTTTTGTAGGTTTTCAAGAGAAGGATAAGAAGATAAATCTTTCACTACTGATTCCCCGAGAGTTCGATATTAAACCCTCGAGTCACCCCTCGTGGGGAAAACCGTCTTTCCTATACTATACACTCTGCACTTGGAGTCTCAACCTAACCCATATTCTTTTGACGCGGGTAACTACGTCAAGGCAATCACGCTCACAGCGGGCCACCTGGCGCGGCTCTAGCGGTCGGGGCCTGGATCAAGTCAGAGAGGCGAGGAGGAGGAGGGCAATGTGACGGCAACGCGGCGGTGTTGCTCCGGCGGCGAAGACCTGATCTGGGTCAGCCTGTTCCGGGCGGACGGTTGCGGGCGTACGGGTGCAGCGGCTGCCTTCTCCTTCGCTGATAAGGCGGCGGCGTGGGGGCTTGCTGGTTTTGCTGAATAAGGAAGCGGTCCTAGATTCCTCTCGCGCCAAGACGGAGATCAGTTTTATGCATGTTTAATTGATCTGGCCGAGTGTCGAGTTCCGGAAGGCTCCGCCGCGAACTCCACTCCTCATGCCTGGAGATTGCTGGATCAGATGGGATTCGGTCGTGCGCACCCATATTTCTGGCCGTGAGCTGCAGGATGGAGTGACGCGAAGGTTCGTTGTCTGTTGTCACCATGGGACATGTCGGCATTTCGATTTCTTTGGTGAAGACAGTGGCAGAGAATGTCATGGCGAGGTCTGAGGTCTAGTAATGATGGACCGAGTCTTCGACGCGATGAGGAATTTTCTTTGTGATTCATGACTTGTAGCAGCGGGAGCGGCAAGCGGGGGCGGCAACATAGGAGGAGTACATAGTCTTTATCTTTCAGGGTGAAAATCCAAGGTCTGACATAATTGGTTGTGTCTGGCAATGACCTTGTTGAAGGCATTGTTTTAAGAGCGCGGACTTTCTCCAGAGTGAAAACCTAAGATTTTCGATCGGGCGGCGATGATGTTTGTGCACTGTTTCTTGCTTGGAGGCATCGCTTTTGGAGAATTTGAACTCCGGGTGTTATCTTGGTTGGTGGTTTGCGTCGCTTTTGGAGAATTTGAACTCCGTGTGTTATCTTTTGTTTTTTCTTCTTCTTTTTGTTATAGAGCTGTGTGCATCTCTAATGTCTTTAGAACATTTCGTCATCTGGATGTAATTGGTATCTCCGATATTATTATATTCCTTATCAAAAAATGTGCATGCAGTTTCTCTCCTAATTGGCTTAGAAATTAATTATGGGATATTAACTGGAGAGATATCCGGAATGAATCACACCAACCTAATTAATTACGCCAGGGAGAAAAATAGTGTGTTAATTATCCCAATTAAATACTCTCTTGTTCCTGCCATTTGGCCCTCCGGCTTACCAATACCGAAAGTCCGAAAGGAGGGAGTACACGCCAATGCTATGCCGCACGCGCAATCAGCAGAAGACATTTCGTTTCGTTCTCCCCACATGGCTTATTCCGCGGTTCTCCTCATGCTCGCCGTGCTAACGCCACTGCCGCTGGTCATGCCCGCCGCCACCAACCACAGCTTCCCCGGCCGTCACTCCTGCGGGACGCAAGGCGCTACTCTCCCCACAGCACCTACGAGGCCAACCTACAGCTTGTCGCGGCCAGGCTCACCATCAAGCTGGCAAATGCATCCTCTTCCCGCACCCCCTCGGCCTATGCCGACGTCCACCAGTCGCCGCATTCGCCTGCTGCCGCCGGCTTCCGGGCGTCGTCACTCATCGGCCACCTGCGTCGCGTGCGTCGCTCGTCCTTCCGGGATGCACGGCTGCTGTGCCCGAATCACAGGGACTCCATCGTTGAGCGCCGGGAATGCCGCGTCTCCTACCACGACGCCGAACTAATGGAGCGGGACGCAATGGTCGTCGATAGGCGTGAGTGATCTCAGTAACCTTTTTTACTCTAAATCAATCTGTGTGGTATCAAATCTTAATTTTTCTCCGATTTATTGACACATAAGGATGACTCCAACGGCCGACCCAAACGGACGCGCGTTTGGTCCGCGTTTTGTCCGTTTGGGTCGGGAACGGACGCGCGTCCGGCCCATGTCCGCCCCTTTCTGGCCATGCCCCCAACGGGGCCGACGCATTGAGTCCGCTTGCCATTTTTTTTAATACTAGGATTACATTTTTAAAACTAAAATTACATAGTAAATTTAGGACTTCCTCCTAACATTAAACACTAAAAGCTAAACCTAAACTTGAAGGAAATTAATAACCGACCACCGGCCGGCAAGGGGGAAGATCAAAGAGGGGCTGCGGCCTTGAGGAACGTCACGCAGCATGCCCGTTCTGCAACGGACTTGCTGGCTCTTCCTTCATCGCGCCCATGGCCAGCCAGGGCTGGCTGACTCAATCTTCTTTGATCATTTTGTAGCTACGAAACACGTAGCGGCGCCGGTATTAGTGGAAAATGAACCACACATAGGCGGCCACGGCCTCGGCTCCTTTCGCGGTGGAGCTGACATCAGGTGGAGCTGCCTGCTCCTTTCGCGGCCTCGGCCGCCGCCAAGGCCTCCCGGTGCCGTTTGCGCCTCGCCGCGCGCTTCTTGGACTCTTCGGCGCGGCGCATTTGCTTCATCTCCTCCCCACTGCAGCGTCGACACAGGCGCGCGCGGCGGACATGAACGCGGCCGCCCTCTGCGCGTTCAGCTGCATGTGGGCTGCATTCACCGCCTCCTCCTCGGTGATGTGAGCAGGGCCGCCCACAGCCAATGGGAGGCTCCGGCGGCGCGCCATCCCCCCGCGACACCGGCCGCCGCGACAGCAGCCCCGCGACACCGGCGGCGTACTCTTCTTCGTCGCTGTCGGCGCAGTCCGCGAACGCCGCCTCCACCGCACTCCTCTGGCGTCCGTCAGGCGCGGGCGCGGCGGCTGGGGAATCATGCCGGCCCATGCCGGGCTGGTCGCCATCCGGCGCGAGAACTGCCGCGATAGCGCCCGCGCGCGCTCATACGCGCTCGCTCGACCTCGTCCACCAGATGCTGCGGCGGCGGCGGCGGCGGATCCATTCCGGCGCGTGGATCTGAGCTTGGAGATGGTGGCCGCCGTGGCTAGGGTTTGGCCGGCTGGCGCGATTGGGGATGAGTGCTAGGGTTTGTGCCCTAGGGTTTGGCCGCCGCGCGATTTATACAGCTCCACCGCCCACAGTTATTACGGGTAGGTGGCCGTTGGGGTCGATGACACGCGGGGCCAGGGCGGACACGGGAGGATGCAGGAACAGTCCGCTCGCGTCCGGGCCCGACGCATCGGTGACCCAAATTTGGGCCAGGAATGCGTCGCGGCGGACCAAAAACGGACCGCGGTCCGTTTGCGTCGCCCCGTTGGGCAGTGTTTTTGGCTCCCGCGAGAGGCGGACGCGCGCGGACTCGATGGGTCGCCCCGTTGGAGTCATCCTAAGTGTTTCCGCGTTGATTAATTTTCTTTCCAGGCATGTCATTGTGGTGGAACAAAGTTTTGGCCCGAGAATTCTCTTTGGTCCTGTCTTTCCAAGTGATTGGGTTCGCTTGTCTTCTGTTCTTGCTCATCCAAGAATGGCGCGGAAGAAGAAGAGCCCCGCCATGCAATTAGTCGTGTAAATTGGTTGCCTTAGACGGTACATATTGTTTTGCTTAGAGATTAGTTTTGTGGAGAGGTGTTTAATTTGCTCTTCCAAAGAAAGCCGGTGCCATCCGGCCTGACAATTTCCGCCCTATTTCTCTTCAAAATTTCTGCCTCAAATTCTTCACAAAATGTCTTACCTTACGTCTACCCCATCATCACCAAGCTCGTCCATCCTGATCAAACTGGTTTCATCTCTGGCGCTCCATTGCGGAGAGTTTTGTGTACGCTGCTGACATTGTCCAATCATGTCACAAACGCTTGAAAACCTACTGCTATTTTCAAACTCGACTTCGAAAAGCGTTTGATTCAATCAGTTGGGAGGCTTTGGACCGCATTCTTACGACTAAAGGGTTCCCCGAGGCTTGGCGCCTATGGATTAAGGCGCTCAATAACGGTTGTTCTTCTCAGTCTGACAGGGACTGAGACAGGGGGACCCCCTCTCTCCTTCCTTTTCAACATTGTGGTGGATGTTCTCCAACAGCTTCTTCCTGAGGTTTCACGCTCGGGACTGCTTCTGCATTCCCATCGTTGATAATCTTCCCTGTCCTATCCTTCAATATGCGGATGACACCCTCATTATCATCCGGGCCATCCCTGACCATGTCACCAACCTCAAAAAACTGCTGGATGATTTCTCTGCGGCCATAGGTTTGGACATAAATTTCCACAAAAGTACCTTTGTCCCCATCCACACTGATCCCGTCGAAGGCTCGAAGCTGAGCGCAGGGTTTGCCCTTTGGCTGTGATGTCTCCTCTTTCCCCCGGACCTACTTGGGGCTCCCTCTCTCTCCACAAACTTCGGTTGTCTGACCTCTCCCTCGTTCTTGACAAATGTGACTCCCAGCTTGCCGGTTGGCGTGGCCATGCCCTGCCTATTGGCGGGAGATAATCCTTGTCAACTCTGTCATCACTGCAAAATTCGGTCACGCCATGAGTGCGGGACTCCTCCTGGCGGGGGTTATTGAAGCCATTGACAAAAGCCACCGTGCTTTCCTTTGGACCGGGGAGGAAACATGCACTGGTGTGCACTGCAAGGTGGCCTGGGAGGAAGTCTGTAAACCCAAGAGTCTTGGTGGTCTTGGTGTGTTATCTATCTCCTTTCAAAACTCCGCTCTTCTCCAAAAATTACTCACTAAACTGCACTCCCCTACCAACTCTCCTTGGGCTATTTGGTTTCATCGACAATATGGTTGGTCCACCAGGCGCGACTTGGAGAGGATCATTTCCTTGACTCCCCCATCTGGAAGTATATTGCAGCTAGCCTCCCATCATTCCGTTTGCACTCTTCGGTTTCTATCGGAAACGGCTGCTCTACTGCTTTCTGGCTTGACTCTTGGGTTGGGCAACAACCACTTTGCGACCGTTTTCTGGCTCTCTTCCTCCATACTTCTAGGCCCCATGCTCAGCTTGCGGCTGTCATGGAAGATGAACCTACACTCTCTCTTGCTCCCCGGCTCTCCCACCATGCCTCTTCGGAATTGTCCATCCTTTTGGAGGATCTCCGTCAGATCTGCCTTGACCCGGCTGTTACTGACTCCCGCCTTTGCAAGCACTCGCCCAAGAATCTGTCGAACAAAAGTTTATATGCCAATAATTTTCGTATGCTTCAGACTGACGATTTGGTAGGTAAAGTGTGGCGCAATGCGGCTCCCCTAAAATCCAAGATCTTCAATTGGCTGGTCCGCCACCAACGTCTTCCCACAAATGAGCGACGATTTCAACATCAGCTGGGTGCCTCCCCAAACTGTGCCTTCTACCCCGTCAGTGAAGACACGAATCACCTTCTGGTCAGCTGCCCCACAACAAAGGAAGTCTGGAACCTGTTCTATCCCTCCCTTGTTGGCTCTGGGATAAACTGTGTGCAGGACCTTTGGGATGCTTGCTGTAGCACTTTCACGGATGCAACTATCTGCACCGCGATCTCCTGGGGTGTCTGGAAGCGCCATAATGCGTTTGTGTTAAACAATCGAGACGAGCCTCTGTATGAAGTTAGGCGTCAATGTATTGATGATGTTCGCCTCTGGGCATACCGCTGCTATTCCCCTACTACTGCTAGTGTTCAGAAAAATTGGTGTATTCGATTCGAGCCCCCCTGAGCTCCCTCTGATGTATTTCTTTTTTCTCTCCCCGCTCCCCCCTCTTTGTACTCTAAACCCCTCGAAACTTTTGGGGTCTTGTGATTATATATAAAAAGGTTCAGGCTTGCCTAAGGGCACGCCGTAGTTACAGTGAAAAAAAACTGATTTAGGGACGGGGAGGACTATACCATAGACATGCAAGTGAGGATATCTGGCACCGAGTTCGTGAGATTGGTCTTTGAAACAAAATTAAAAATGGTAGTTTGAAATTTCAAAAATATCCAAAAATAAATTTTGTCATGTATACTTACGCGAAGTTTCGTTAAAAAGTAGTTCTATTTTAGGCTACAGAAAAAATAAAAATTGTGGTCGTATAAATATGAGGCGTTTATATTCAGCAGCTTGAACACTACCGACAATGGATCGGTTAATGTAGACGTAGCCGTATCGCTTTCTCTGTTCCTTCCCCTCCTACATCCCTCTATTATCTCCCAATCTTGAAATCAAATACGAGTACTGTTCCGGTGTTCCCAGGCCGCCAAAAGCGACCCGATGTGGAGTCAAAGACTCCAGGTCGTCGTCCACGCTCCCTCTGATGTGCCTTCCTCCTCTCCACATGCTTCCCTTCCTGTACGAGTTCTTCTTCTTCTCCCCACTCGCTCACTGCAGTGCGCAGTCACCGTTCACCAACCACTATGCAGCATCCGGCGCTCCTCCTGGCCGCCGTCGTCCTCGCAGTCTCACCTCTCGCCACCACCGCAGCAGTATTCGAGTGCGCCGGCGGCGTGTACACGGCCAACAGCATCTACGAAGACAACCTCCGGCGCCTGGCCGCGATCCTCCCCGCCTCCAAGTGTTCCGTGGCCTAGGGTACTGGCCCAACCGGGTGCGAGCCTTCTCTCGCTGCTACCGTCACCCGGACGTCACCTCCTCGTCCTGCGCCGCCTGCGTCGCTGATGCCTTCCGGGAGGCGGAGAGCGGGTGCCCTTACGGCAAGAAGGTGATGGTCTTGGCTCGCAACTGCACTATCGGTTTCGCCGCTTTCCCTAGATCTGTCGCCTTGGGTGAGTTTTTTTCATCTTTCTCCCAGAAGATAAGTTTCGGTTTACAGCATCCACCGTTTTTTTTTTCGCGTCTTAGTTTTGCTTCATGTACTAGCTTCAAATGATTAATTTCGCTGTCGCAGGATCAGCTTATTTGCGAAGTTAAGTTGCAAATAATTATCATTATATCAGACCACCACACGTCCAGTCCACACATTATAATTTGTGGCATTAAATTTAGTAAATGCTAGCTATTCAAATATATTTGCATGATTCTATTGACTAGTAGCATACATATTGTGTATTCAACCTGCATTTGACACCATGCCAGAGATAATACACATACATGACCTGGGACATTCTATTTTTTTATTAGACTTTTGTGAACTGTTTTATTTATATGCGAGCACTGATGGTGCTTGCCCATCAGAGAGCACTTCTGAAAGCAGAAAAACTAAACCAAGAAAAGAGTTGTGCAATTTTCTGGCATTACATTGCGGATATGCAACATTCAGTCAAGCTATAATTTTCAAAACTTACTCCACGACTTCCATATGAATCATGAAACGATTGTGCGACCTTTCTTGCCCTATGCTCGAGGTTATTGGTACGTACTCCCTCTGTTAAGGGACGGAGGGAGTACATACTAATAATTTTCCTCTGCCAAGGATGGCTAAATAATGAAAAACTCTGCTGATTGAACCTCTACGCATTGCATTTCACAGGCCCTATCAGTTGGCGTGAACTCTTGGGTGCAGGACTGGTATTTCAAGCAATTGGTTTTGCATGGCTTTTGTTCCTGCTTCTGCAAGAATGGCGTGACAAAAGAAGACGCTATATGACGTAAGTTTCGAACTAGAAGCATCAAAGTTATCTTGGGATAAATATATGAAACAGTCTAGCTTGTGAAACTAAAAACTGAACTAGCCCCTTTCAAACTACTCCCTCCGTTTTAAATTAGATGACTTCCATTTTTTCAAATGTGGATGTATCTATACTTGTAACATGACTAGATACATGTGTTTTAAATGGAAGTCATCTAATTTGGAACGGAGGGAGTAGATGTCTAACTATTTTACATTTCGGTTTTTTCACTAAAAAATATAATTTATATATTCTAAAAACACCAAAAGGATATAGATTTACGACTTCTCGAATGTAATGAGCAGGTTTTACAAAAATAGAAACATCTGGAAATGAATAAGTTTACACTTACCGTGTTTCACCTGCACATTTTTTTATGTAATGCGTGATATACCGTAAGTTTGTCCTCCTTTTGTGACTTGAAACAGTGTAGGAGCATATAAACTTTATTTTCCTTACACGTTACATGATGCAGGTGTTCTAGCTCTATTCCTTCCGGAGATCAATAGTATATCAACTTGGTCACACACTTCTGGGCATCAGCTTATACTCCATGAAGATCGAAAACAAGTCAGGCGCTACAGTCAATGCATACATGTTTATGTGAACAATGAGTTGATGTTTTATAGGCAGCCCATGGTTTGACGTTGTCCTCCAGTTTGGAAGGTTTCACCTTCGGTCTTTAGGAATAAGTTCCAACATCCACTTCACTCGCTCTGTTGTTTCACCTAATTCTCCCATCCACATCTCTTGTAATCCTAACTTACGAGAAATAGAGCTCCAGCTTGACGCAATTTCTATTTACGCAACCCTCACTGATTCACCATTAAACTCTTAACCCTTTGTTAGTTTTATTAGTTTCATTATTAGATGGATTCATTTCTCACAACATCACTTGTTCAGATAATTATGCAAAGAGGTGTGTGCCTGGGTCAAATAGGCAGAATCAGCAAATGGCCACAGATCGACAGCAGAGCATAGTTCCCCTATACCCGAAAAAAAGCACACAGCATAGTATACCCTCAGAAAAGCACAGCATATTTGGCCTAAAGTAAATTGTCACTTAACTCAAGTGGTTTGATTGTGTTCATTGGTTCTGTTATTCCACTATCTGGAGTTATGCACTAAACTACCATATATAAATCAGTGTATTCACCAGCAGCTCACCCCGTACATGCTAGATTAACACGAGAAAGAGCAGAGTTTGCACCGTAAGAGACCAAGGCATGAAAGTAAATATAAAAGGCTACAGAAGCTACTCCCTCCGTTCCAAATTAATTGACTTAGTTTTATTTAAATACAGATGTATCTATACATGTTTTAGTGTATAGATACATCCATATTTAGACAAACCCACGTCGTTGAGCGTGGGGAATGCCGCGTCACCTACCACCACACCGAGCTAATGGAGCAGGATATGGGCGCAATGGTCGTCGATGAGCGTGAGTCGTCTCAGTAAACTTCTTACTATCGATCAAATTTCTGGTATTAAATCTAGAATTTTCTCCGATTTATTGAGGCGTAAGTGTTTACGTGTTAATTTCTTTACAGGCATGTCATTGTGGTGGAACTATGTTTTGGTCCGAGAATTCTCTTTGATCCTGTCTTTCCAAGTGACTGGGTTCGCTTGTCTTTTGTTTTTGCTCATCCAAGAATGGCACGGCGGAAAAAGAGGCCCTGCCATGCAATTCGTCGTGTAATTTGGTTGCTTAGACGGTACGTATTGTTTTGCTTAGAGATTAATTTTGTGGGGAGGTGTTTAATTGGAATTCTTTGTACCATTATTGTTGATGATCAATAGATCGATTGGACTTTTCGTAAAAAAAGGACGGGGAGAACTATACTATACAGGCGAGTGAGGATTTGTGGCACCGAGTTCTAGTGAGATTGGTTTTTGAAAAAAAAAATTAAAATGGTAGTTTGAAATTTCAAAAAATTCAAAAAGCTTAGAAACTATGCTGTATATTATTACGCAAAATTTTGTTTAAAAGTTGTGAGTGTATAAATGTACAAAAACTCATATTTTAATCCAACATAAGACTCGTAGCTTGGTGTATCTTAACCAGTACGGTTTTGAAAAATCGTTCCTTAGCAATTTAATAGTACTTGCACAGAGAACACATAACTCTTTTGTCCTCAACTTTCAGAAAGGTTGTCAAGTTTTCCGTTTTACCGAAAGAAGTATTAAACGTATGTTTTGAAAAATATGGATGAGAAACAATAAACGGAAACGAGCTAACAATGGTGAAAATCAAGTAAACAAGGTTATAAACAATGTAAAAAAGGTGGACTGAGTGTTATAGCATCACTAGAGGTATTTATTCATAAAAATAGAACAATGTTGGGTAAACAAATTACATGTGACAATTGACAGAATTGGAACCAAACAATTATGGGATAAGAAACGTTCATGGCATTATTCACTTAGATATCATGCCAGACATATATAGACCACCTTCAGACATCATCTATTAGTAATACTCCATTTTTAGAGCGCTTCTATGATTGCCTTTCTAATTATTAAGTTGAAAATAATAGAGTATTGACTTAAGCTTAGTACATAATGTAAGCGGTTGCACGGTTAATTATCAACAATTATTTTATTTTTAGTGGCAAAAACACAGTACCCCTACTTGCACGTCTCTGTCACTCGAGCGCTGAGAAAGCATGGTTGAACCCACTATCGAACATTTACCCCCTCTTGTACATAAACTTGACCAGAATTTACCCATAAATCGAAGAGCTTGTAGTAACAGTAAATACGCAATTAAATATAGCAAATAGCACCATTAATATGACATCACGATCTAATCATAACTTCACAATCCATCATATCTCAGCAAACACACCATGTAAAAGCAATTACATCATATGGATCTCGATCATGTTAGGCAGCTCAGGAGACTTTTTTATTGAAAAATATGGAGGAGAGATAACTATCCAGTTACTACTATGGACCCGTAGCTTAAGTATGAATTACTCACTTATTATCATAGAGGCGACAATGATGGTGTAGAGACCTCCGGCGATGATTCCCCCGTTCGGCAGAGTACCTGGGCTCTAGATCTGTAATCGCGTCGGCGCCAGCTCTTTATCTTATTTCCTCAAAAATCCCGTCATTAGGATTTTTTAGCCGAGGAGAGGGGTGTCGCGAGGGGTTGCCCGGGGCGACAACATGCGTGACCCACGCGGGTTGGCTCCTGATTGTGCGGGACACCCGCGTGGCCACGTGGCGCCCCTCTGGTTGCCACCTTTAGTTGCCTGTCTTCCTCTCGAAAAGTTATTCAGCGTGGCATTTTTCCCCAAATTTTTCTAGACATTCTTTCTGGACTAAAACTGGAATGCAAAAACAGGCATAAAACAACTCCCACTTGGCACTGGATTAATAGGTTAGTCCAATGAAAATGCTGTAAAATAATATCAAATTATGTATAAATTATATAGGAATGATTTAATAATAGCATACATGAATCAGAAATTATAGATACGTCATCGGAATTCACCGGAGCTCGTCGAGGCCTTGTCGGACCTCACCTGACCTTGGTCAGAACTTCATCGAGGCTCGCCACTAATGCATAGCGGCTACCTCTGGCCGCGAGCCACGTGGCAGTTACCAAAATTTGTCGAGCATCCCGTCCACATCGAGCCATCTGCGAATAGCATCTCCAGACCATGTCGCGCCCCTCGCAGGCGCGACACTACCCTCACGGTGCCTGAGTCCCCGATGCTTCAACCCCCGTCAAGCTCTCACCTCCCGCTCGCACTAGTAGGAAATAGCTTAGTGGCAACACAAGGTTTGCGAGGTGTACTGGGCTCAACATGTTGCCAGTAAAGTTTGGGAACGTGTACAAACAAAGCGTGTTGCCACAGCCATCGTACTAGCAACGTGTACATAGAACCAACCGTTGCCACTAAATTTAGCTGGCTGCGGAACCCTGTTAAAACTAGTGGCAACGTGTACCGTAAGCACATGCTGCTAGTATAACGGGTTTGGCAACGTATGCCAGGATGACACGTTGCCAAAGTTCGCGTACTGGCAGCGCTCTTTGCACTCACATGTTGCCACTTTATGTTGAGCGCTATCCTGTAGGTATGCCGGTCAATACTAGCAACGGGTTAGTTAGGCACTCACATGTTGCCACTTATGTTGGGCGCAATCTATATTCCCGGCCTCCAGACAGTATGCGCGGTTTATATGCACAGATTTGTTTAATAATATCTTCGTGCTATTAATATGTACTATAACTATACTATGTTTAAAGAAAATGATACCGTTCGCGGTGGAGAGGTACCACAAACTTTTTCTATTAATTAACCAAAAATTTCAAACTACATGGAAATATAAAATTAAGATACAACTGAAATGAAGACATCGATCAGTACTGGCAACAATATTACAACTTTAGTTAAAATGCTAGGACGTAAATTAAATACTTCACCTAACTACACGAAGTCATCTCCCGTCGATGCAGCAGTCTTGCCCTTTGACGATGCAACACTCTTCCCCTTCAACGATGTGGCACTCTTCCCCTTGGTCGATGCATCACTCAACAATATTACAACTTTAATTAAAATGCTAGGACGTAAATTAAATACTTCACCTAACTACACGAAGTCATCTCCCGTCGATGCAGCCTCCAGCCTCCGTCGATGCAGCAGTCTTGCCCTTCGACGATGTGGCACTCTTGCCCTGCGACGATGCGGCACTCTTCCCCTTCGACGATGCAGCACTCTTCCCCTTGGTCGATGCGCCAATATTGACCTTCGACGATAATGCACCAATCGACATGAAGACATCGCCATCGTCCTCACTCTCAGCTGCCCTCCGCTGGATTCAGTATTGCCCTTCGACGATGTGGCACTCTTCCCGTTGGTCGATGCAGCACTCTTGCCCTTGGTCGATGCGCCACTCTTGACCTTCGACGATAATGCACCAATCGGCATGAAGACATCGTCATAGTCATCGCTCTCTGCCATCCACGGACAAGGATTTTGTGCGTACCGCCTCCACTGAGAATCACTCTTAAGGATTTGTTTCTCCCACCTAGCATCCAACCTCAGTAGTTCTTGTCGTATTGCCTGGGGGTTCCTATTTGGCCACCCGTGCCGTCGTAATGCCGCCCCCACTTCAGCGAGGAGAGTGTCACTACCGGTGAGTTCCTCCCATGAAACTTCCTTATTGTCTACCCTCAACTCGCCCGCACACCACAGAAGACGCTCGGACATTCCTGTTACCAAACTACGATCTATAGGAAAATATTTGCTTGGAAAACCTGACATTTTTGAGTCATACACTAAACTTCTTACCCACCTCAGTGAGGGAGGGGATTTATAGAGGAGAAGAGAGGAAAAAGGCGGGAGGAAAAGGTGGGAAAAATTGGCCGAAAATTCCTACATTAACAATACTCGCAACGTGTAAATAGAGTACACACGTTGCCGGTGTTGTTTTATTGGCAACGTGTACGCCGTGCCACACGTTGCTACATTGACAACAGTGGCAACGTGTGTTCCGTGCGACACGTTGCCACTATTGTGGCTATTAGTACTGGCCGGCCGCCGCGCCCGTCGCGAGATCTAGATCGAGAGTTAGGTTTCTCTCCCTCCGGCCCACACGCGCATCCACACCTTCGCCGCCGTTGTCGTCCATTCACCGCGCCGCCACTCCCCGTTGTCTTCCCCGGGCTGCCCCTCCCCGCCGTGTTCCCCGCTCCGCCGTGTTCCCCGCTCCGCCCACCCCCCACCCCCGCCGGCCGTCTTCCGCGCGGACCTCCACGCCGACCTCGTCCCCGAGATGCCACCGCCAGTGCGCTGTCCTCCCCGAGAGTGCGCAACACCGCCGTCCCGGCCGTGTCGAGGTATGACCACCCCACCTCACCCAACGCCACCTGGCCGTGCTTGTTGTTGCCCTAGTAGTGTTTGATGTTCGTTTAATATGCAATTAATTTAGTTTGTATTGTTTAGTATATAGTGACCGTTCAAGATGGTTTTGAATTCCGTAGTGACGTGGTGTGGAACACGGCATATGCCACGGGGTGGCTAAGATCGGGATGGGGGCAGCGTTCTGCAACAGCGGCACCCGCAGGGATTGCGCCGAGGCGCGGACACGGGAAGTACCCAGGTTCGGAGCCCTCCCGGAGGAGGTAACACTCCTACTCCTGCTCAATCTCTCTATCAATGGTGGACACAGTACAGAGGTGCTCCTTTGGCTGTTCGGGTGTTCCATGGTTCGGGTGTGGGAGGAAGAAGGATCAAGTGATCGGCCCCTTCTACTTGGGCACCGGACAGCCTTATATAGGCCTGGCTGTCCGGCTTACAGGCGGGGCCGGCTGGTCCGCGCCAGCCGGCCGGTGTCGGCTACAGAGGGGTTTCTTCGTGACGCTGCATGTCCGCGGCACAGTACGCTACGCTTCGCACAGTAGGATCTTCGTAGCCGCGTAGGAGATGTCGGAGTAGGCTTGTCGTCGTGGAGGGCTGACCGGCTGCGGTGCCCGACCCCTCCGACCGGGTAGGCGGCGCCTGAGATCTTGTCGGACGCGAGGCGGCGCTCCGTGCCTCCCGCCTGTCGGGGCTGCTGAGCACTGTGGGAGACGTCAGGCCATGCTTCGCTTTATCCACGCCTGGGCGACGTGGAGGGTGCGCCAGGCACGGCCCCGGCACCCGCCCAACACGGGTCCTTGTCTTCCGCTGGTCGTGGGGGCGCGGCAGCCGGTCGACCGGCTGGCGAGCAACCGAATCCGGCTGCCACCGTTGACCTTGGTCACATAAGGCGGGCGATGCTTGTCGTTATCTGTTTGTTTGGGAACTGTGCTGATGACGAGTCTGCAGTTCCTCTCGCCCGCGCCGCCGGCTACGCTTCAACTGGCTAGGCGGAGTCCGGCTGCGCTCGGGGCAGACGGGCTCGGCTTAGCCGGGCAGCTGGGGGCGGCCGGGCACTCGGGATCTTCTATGGGTTCTTGGGTACCCGGGTTTTATCCCCATGTCACTAGCCCCCGAACACGTTGGAGCGATGCAGCCGGTTACGGCGAGGAGGGCTTCTGCGTGGTCAAACAAGCCGAAGGGGTTCATCCGGTCGAGGAGGCGAAACGTCGAGCGCTCCGCTGGCTGGGTGCTGGTGATGACGTCACGGATGACGCTGGCACGTCCCATCTGCCTGCCAGGCGGTTGCCCGGCAGTCGAGACGACGCCTCGGTTCCTGTTGCAGGATCTTCTATGGCGAAACTGAAGAAGTGGGATCTTCTGCGGCGAAACCGCCGCCCACGATCTCGCCGTTGATTGCGCGGTTGCGCGCCACGTGGCGCGATCTCCGGACGCGGTTACCGGATGCGGCCAGGCTATAAAAGGGGGGCGACGGGCACGGTGGAGGAAGTTCGCCCACTTCGCTCCAACTTCTCCGCGCGCCCGAGGCCTCCGCCGCGACTCCCGCGCTTCTCCTCTCCCTCTCCTTCTCCGGCGAAGAAGCTCACCACCGGCGTGGCACCTCTTCCCCCAGCGCGTGGCAGCAGCGGTCATGGCAACCACGGGCCACCACCACTCGACACCGGCGATGACTCCCGCTCCTCCGAGCACGCTGGAGCCCGAGATGGCGGAGGGGAATGACGGCGGCGGCGACTGGCGCGGCTCGCACATCACCGCGGAGGACATCGAGTGCCTCCGCGCGCGCGGGCTTCTGTCGACGGAGGAGCGCGTGGGGGTGCGCCTCGCCACCGAGGATGAGGTAGTCCCCGTCGCGCACGCCGGCGAGTCTGTGGTCTTCATGGACCACTTCAACCGCGGGCTCGTGTTGCCGGCGAGCCCGTTCCTCCAGAGTTTCCTGCAGATTTCGGCCTGCAACCGCACCACCTCGGAGCGAACTCCGTGGCGACACTGACGTACTTCGCCACCGTCTGCGAAGGGTGGCTCGGCGTCGGGCCTTCTCTTCCTCTCTTCTGCCGGCTGTTCTACCTCCGCGACCGATACCTCGGCGACAAGGAGGAGCTCGGCTTCGTCAACTGCGGAGCCGCGATCGTCTACCGCCGGTCTCGGACGGAGCTGCCCGGCTACAAGAAGCCGGATACGGTGAAGGACTGGCAGCGGACGTACTTCTACGTCCGCAACCTGAGGGTGGGTGAAGATCACATCCGCCGCCGGCCTTCCAGCCGGTCGCCCCAGTCAGGGACAACTGGGGCGTGAAGAAGTACGGCGACCAGACGGACGTCGACAAGATGCTTGAGCGCCTTGAGGAGCTCTTAAAGAAGGAGGGGTTGACCACCCGGGACGTCACCCTTTGCTGGCTGTACAACCGGATCGCGCCGCTGCAGGCCCGGCTGCACAAGATCTGCTTCCTGAGCAGGCGCCTCGACCCCACCCGACTGACCTGGAAGAGGTAGAAGCTGGAGTCGCTGAACGGCTGGCTCCGGCACGTCGCCAAGGAGCAGAGGGTGGCGGAGAACTGGAAGTACAGCAACGCGCCGTACACCCGCAGGAAGCGGGCGCCCCAGGTACGCTGTTGGGGATATACCTACTAGGGGTATCACCAGTATGGATCAATCCGGCTAGTCCAGGGTGGCCCGCAGTGGTGGTGAAGGCTTTGCCTGCCGGCGGCCCAGATAGCTGACGACCAAGGAAGGCGGATGCCGGCAAGGAGGAGGCCCAAGACTGAAGCCCACGAAGCCACCAAGACCAAGACGGAAGGCGGCAGACTTGCCGGCTAGGTTTAGGACTCTGTATGCTTGCCGGATACGTAATCTCCTTATAACCCTATGTCCAGCCGCCTATATAAGCTAGACCCCGGGACGCCTTTAGGCATACTTTGATACACAACCAACTCATTGTAACCTGTACTTCGGCTATTGCCTTATAGTGAGTTATAGCAGCACGTAGGGCTCCGCCACCGCCGTGGAGCCTGAAGCTGGGTAAACTGCCGTGTACAATCCCGACCTCGACGACGTCCACCTTCTTGCCCTACGTTCACCCTCGGCTAGCAGGACCCCGTCTCCTATCCAAGATGCCGATACGACGACAGTTGGCGCCCACCGTGGGGACTAAGGCGTCAGGCGTCACGTTCCAGGCGGGAACCCTTGGCGGCATCGGCGAAACAATCGCCGTCGGCCGCGCTGTTCGCTACGGCGACAACCACTACATCAGCTGCGACGAGTCCTACATCCCCGCAGACGACTACATTGTCGGATGCGGAGTTGTGCCGTTTGGCGGCGTCGATGTGTTCATCGGCTACACTTCTGAGGCGTATGGGTTGCCACAAATTTATTCGCCATCCCACCCGCCCTATGATACGTCTCAAACGTATCCATAATTTCTGTTGTTCCATGCTTATATTATACCATTTGCTACATGTTTTATATACACTTCATATCACTTTTATGCATTTTCTGGGACTAACCTATTAACAAGATGCCACAGTGCCAGTTCCCTGTTTTCTGCTGTTTTTGGTTTCAGAAAACTACTTCTGCAAATATTCTCGGAATTGCACGAAACAAAAGGCCACGTCCCTATTTTTCCAACACGTACACGGAGTCCGAAGGAGAGACGAAGAAGCGCCACGAGGTGGCCAAACCATAGGCCGGCGCGGGGTGAACAGTAACCGCGCCGCCAGGTGGTTTGAGCCCCTCGGGGGTCCACCGACGTCGCCCCTTCGCCTATTTATTCCCTCAGACGCGAAAACCCTAAAGAACAAAATCATACTCCACGAAGAGTTCCACAGCGCCGCCGCCATCGACGACAAGTTTCGGGGGACAGAAGTCTCTGTTCCGGCACGCTGTCGGGACGGGAATTGCCCCCGGAGCCATCTCCATCGACTCCATCGCCATCTCCAGCGCCGCCGCCGCGCCGTGGCTGCAGCGGGCCGCCGTCTCCTCTCCGGGCTGCACCTCTTCATCAACATCTCCATCAAGTGTGCTCACCATGACCATGTGTGAGTAGTCTCCCCGAGGCTGAGGGCTCTACCGGTAGCTATGTGGTTTATCTCTCTCTCCCATGGTGTGATCTTTATGTGATCATGAGTATTGCTAGTATCGCTGAATTCATATGTAATGTTTATGCTACTCAAGTGATTGTATCTAGTTTCCGGAGTCATTGTGACAACACGGTATCAAGGTGACAGTGTGGGTACTTGTGTGTGACTCTATGAATAATTTAGATATTTATCATGGCTTGTTCTTGGGAATTGTGGTGTTTGTTTATTCAGACTTTGAGGAGTGCTTTTGCAGCCCTACACATAGTACTCTTGTGTTATCAAGAAGGAGAATAATCCCGAGTATCATTTACTTGCATTCAGTTGTGCTAACATGTTGAGAGGTGCCACTAGTGAAAGTATGATCCCTAGGCCTTGTTTCTAAGCATTGAAACACCGTTTACAACAAGTTCTGCTACATGTTTGCTTGCTGCCATTTTTATTCCAGATTGCAATTACCACTTATAATCATCCATATTACTTGTATTTCACTATCTCTTCGCCAAACTAGTGCACCTATACATCTGACAAGTGTATTGGGTGTGTTGGGGACACAAGAGACTTCTTGTATATTAATTGCAGGGTTGCTTGAGAGGGATATCTTTGACCTCTACCTCCCTGAGTTCGATAAACCTTGGGTGATTCACTTAAGGGAAACTTGTTGCTGTTCTACAAACCTCTGCTCTTGGAGGCCCAACACTGTCTACAAGAATAGAAGCGTGCGTAGACATCACCCTACAATCAAGACGGATCTGAGTTTGCCTCCCCTGAGGAGTCCGCAGATTCAGATCTACACTTTGTCGGCATGACGGGACTGGGATCAGACTCCCAGCCCAACAGTCAAGATCCCGAATCTATTCTTCCTGCACTCCGGGATGATGCGATGTCGGATGCCGGATCTAGATCTACTGTTCACGTCAACGTAGATTCTGATTCCGAAGAAGATTCTGCCAGCATGTTTGAGCAACGGGTCAAGCAGTGTTTTGTTACACCTGAGCCTCCGCCTTCTGAGGCGGCTACGGGCTCCTCCGTCAACATGCAGCAGGTTTTTGTGGCGGATGTCACCGGTGCAGCCTCAGAGCAGGCGGCGGCAACTGACGCCGCCAACCTGGGGACCCCGACAACAGATCCACTGTTTCCAGAGCCTCCTGGGGCTCCGAAGAAGAGGATTCTAGAGAAGGGCGAGCCCAGCAAAACAGGGAACATGGCGGCCCTGGCGGAAGTTCTGCACACACCGGTGACCGACAAAACTAACCCGGCTGATTTGGAGAAACTTCGAAACACTTTGGTGGAGCAAACTGAGTATCTCAAAAGCAAGCAAGCAGAGGTCCAGAGCGTCCTCGACGAAGCCAAGGTGGAAAACGCCAAAATAACCGCCAAGTTAGACCCCAAGCGCAATCTTTTCACCACCACTCCATTGCCCAAGCCGGCAGGACAGGTGGCAGAGAAGAAAAGCAAGAAAGGCAGGGATCATGACAACTTAAAATCCCCTGCTCAGAAGCTTGGTTTCGAGTGGGCTACAGCGCCGCAGCGTAAGGACAAAAACGGGGACATCATCCTCGCAACCCCTGTCCTCAACACTGCAGCCGCCTTAGACATCCTCAACAATGATGACTATGACAAGGACGAGAAGATTTACTACGCATCGATCCTTGCTCACAAAGCTCTAGAGCAGCAGGCCCGTGCTGATTCTCGCGCCGACATGGTGGACGCAAGAGGAGGAAAGTTGGAATCCAATTCCAACGCTTGCAAAGCTGCGGCCGGTGGCAACCCCGAAGATCCGTCCGGCTCCAGTAGCCACGGAAAAGGGAAGGACAAGGACAAGGACCCGTGCAAGTCACCACCTCCCAAAAGGCAGCGTGACGAGGCGTCCAGAACCGGCAACAGGCGCAAGGCTTCACCCCCTCCGCCTAGGCGGGATGAAGGCGGAAGCAGGGGCAGTAAGCAGCCGCCAAGGAGTGGCGGCAATCGCGACAACGCCCCGCTGCCAAGAAGAAGCAGGGACCGCACACTGTCCCCTCCACCAGTGCCCAGGCACGAAGGCGGAAGACGGGGACACAACAACGAGCCTAGGCACAGCCGGGCAGCGCAGGACGAGCCTAACGCCGACAGATCCGGCAAGCAGCTCAGTGCGCAAGACGCACGACATCGTCTCAATGACATCAAGGCTGGAAAGCAGGATGCCTATTTAGGACCTGAGTGCTTTGGCCCAGCCATCCGCAACGTCCAAGTACCTCGAGATATGACATCAGTGTCAAAAACTCATCAAAGGTACAATGGAGCGGACAAGCCAAACTCATGGTTGTCGGACTACGCGCTGGCAGTTGAAATTGCCGGAGGCAATGGCCTCGTCGCCGCACGCTTCCTTCCCCTCATGCTAGAAGGGACAGCCCGAAGCTGGATCGAAAACTTGCCGGAAAAAAGCATTCATAGTTGGCATGACATGGAAAAGGTGTTCACGCAACACTTCCAAGGCACGTACAAGCGACCCAATACATACACATATTTGGTTCGTTGCGTGCAAAAGCCAGATGAAACAGCTACTAGCTTCTTGGCAAGGTGGATTCAGACGAAGGCAAGCTGCGAGAACGTAGACGACAATCAAGCAATCCATGCCTTCACCACAGGCCTCCTGAAGGGCTCAAGTCTCAGACATAAGCTCGTACGCATGCAAGTCAAGGATCTCGGAGTCATGCTCGAAGTAGCAGCCATATACGCACAGGCGGATGATGATGCACGCGATGGTGATGGCGCACATGACATGGCGCCAAGCAGGCGAGCAAGTCACAAACGCAAGGCTCCCCAGGATGACAAAGCCGGACCGTCAAACGAGGTCGCCGCCGCCTTCGAAGGCAAAGGCGGCAACCGCAAGTGGAAAGGAAAGGGTAAAGATGGCGGCTCCAGCAAGCAACGCCTGACATACGATCAGGCGAAAGTCTTGCCCTGCCCAATCCACGTGTCCTCAGGCAAAGTTAACCACACATTAGGGGAATGCCGGTTCATGGAGGACTTCAAGAAGGACCCCGAGGTTGGCTGGAAGTCAAAAAAGAGCAAAAAGGCTGAGAAGACAAAGAAGGAAGATGATGATGGGGCAGTTTCCATGTCCGAGGATGAGAAACCCAAGCTGGTGTTTACCAACGTTGCATTTCGCCCGAAGAAGGCAGAGAATTGTTGGATGAGATACATGCTGGCTTATGTGGACATCACGCTTCCTCATGCGCCCTTGTTTCAAAAGCGTTCCGACAAGGTTTCTACTGGTTGACAGCCAAGCAAGATGTAGAGGACATCGTCAAAAGATGCAGGGGCTGCCAACTTTATGCCAGACAATCACACATGCCGGCTCAGGAGCTTAAAATAATACCCATCACATGGCCTTTCGCAGTCTGGGGCTTGGACATGGTTGGTCCGTTTAAAACGGCGCCTGGTGGCTACACACATTTACTTGTGGCTGTAGACAAGTTCACCAAGTGGGTTGAAGCTAAGCCTATCAAAAAGCTAGACGGTGCCACAGCCGCAAATTTTCTGTGGGGAATAATCTCTCGGTTCGGGGTGCCTCATAGCCTTATCACCGACAACGGCACTAACTTGTCGCAAGGCGAAGTTGAGGAATACTGTTATAAGCATGGCATCCGCCTAGATCTTGCCTCGGTAGCACACCCGCAGGCAAACGATCAAGTAGAGCGTACAAATGGTTTAGTCCTACAAGGTATCAAACCACGTCTCGAAGTACCATTGCAAAGAGCGGCTGGGGCTTGGGTGGATGAGTTGCAATCTGTCCTTTGGAGTTTACGCACAACTCCAAACAGATCAACCAAGTTTACTCCTTTCTTCTTAGTCTATGGCGCAGAAGCAGTGTTGCCGACCGACATGATGTACGATTCTCTCAGAATTCAAGCCTACGTCCAGGAAGACGCAGAAGATGCAAGACAGGATGGCCTTGACCTACTTGATGAAGAACGTGATGTTGCACTCGCACGATCCGCCATCTATCAGCAAAGTTTGAGGCGTTATCACAGCAGAAGAGTGCGACAACGAAGTTTTAGAGTTGGTGACCTGGTCCTCCGCCTAATCCAAGACAGGAAGGGCTTGCATAAGTTATCCCCGCCTTGGGAAGGACCTTTTGTGGTCAGTAAGGTGTTGCTCAATGGTTCTTACTACTTGGTAGACGCACGAGACGGATACAAGAAGAAGCGAGGTCGCAAGCGCAAGAGGAAGGTTGATAACAAGTATGAAGAAACCAAGCGACCTTGGAACATTGAGCAGCTACGTCCTTTTTACACTTAACAATTTTCACATTGTAATAAGTACTATATGATTATGAAATAAAAGTCTGTGATTTGCTCATTTAGTTTTGGGATCATGCCATCTTTTGTCTTTTCTCGCAATCATATATCTGTTGTCATAAAAGTTACCAAACAAAATAAGTTTTTGCTCCGTGCTAACACTACAACACACTAGTCACGTAGTGACGCCAAATTTGGAGCTAGAGACGCGATATTTCATCACTAGAGGGTTGTACAGACGCTTCCATAAAGCGTCGTTAAAACGTCTTCTTATGCACCGTCTCAAATGATATAAAGACGCTTGCTAAGCGTGTGTACAGATGTAAGGACGCTTCAGTAAGACGTTTAAAAGCGTGTCTACACATATAAAGACGATTTAATAGATACGCATTTGTAACGTCTCTATTTCTGTAGACACGCTACATTTGCGTCGCAACAAAGGTTAGAGATGTTTTCTCCTTGTAGAGTGTATAATATTATATACATGAATTTATCTGCATTTCGTATACATGACGTACATCCTTCTTATACGTATTATGTATATACGTATTTACCACAAGGTGCAAATACATAATTTATTTTTCTTTTTAATAAAGCGTCTCAAGAGACATGCTGGTATAATTCGCTTTTATTCAGAAATTTAGGCGGAAACATATTTTTTAAATATATTCTAAAGTTCATGCACCGTACAGGCTGGACCATAGGACGAACACTGAAAACTGCAGACCGTAGAGCTGAATGAAATAATTGCAGTAGCTAATAAAAACTGGAACTGGATCAAATATAATATTATTATGTGCAAATACATTGGGAAGGATCGTGAACAAGCAAGAAATAATAAAATATCCTATATAGTGTCCATTATCTTTCTAAACTGATAGTAGAGCCCTCCATAGTCTCGTCGAGGCGAAAACTAATGCTTCATCCCATCCATCTTCATTCGTTTTAAAGTCGTCTAGCTCCACAATTAACCTGCAAAAGAAGTCACAGCGAAGGTGAGAAACTCCCTGAAATAATCAAGTATAGGGACAGATGACAAGTTTATTTGATAAAATATAAAACATGGCTCTAAGACTAATCCGGCATGACAAAGATGTACTATCCCCGGCTACAACATGCATCCTTTTGCCTATGTGCTGGCACAAAACATAATACACATTTAAATGTTGAATCAAAGCACACCCATATCAGAAAATTGTAACATACCAGGTTGTTATTTGTCTGGTTCGAGCTAGATTTCTTCTTTTTGACCTACAAAGCACAAAGTTTATAAAAAATTAAGCTAGCATCAGAACTGACAAGGGAATGTAATGCTTGTACATATGAAAATGTACTTACAATGAACCTAGGCCAAGCAATTACATGACCAAATGCGTCTTTGACAGTTTGAATATCTTCATACGGTCTAGGCAATTTTCATCTGAAATCTCTGTAAGACGGTTAATAAGAACTCCATAATATTGATCTCCAAGCATGTTTCCTCCAACCACATATGTTTTGTCTTGACTCATCAAAGTTCCTATCCCTACAACTTTGTTTTTGTTTCTTGGGTTTGCCGAAACAAATAGACTTCAGAATCCTGTAACTTGAAGAAAACAACATGTAAAAAAGTGGCACTACTACTTGTACAAACAAAAATCTGTGTACCTTGTTAGAAGGTTGCTTATGTGGCAAAGATGATGCAGAACAACCTTCATCAGCTTCAGTGGAGTTTTCGTTGTTTGCTTTCTGCAACCAAAGATCATATAAGCTTTACATATAACAGATAATTTTTTGATATGGTCTGATGATTGAGTGAATTCATTTGCACCATAGCAACTATGCGCCGACGTCCTAAAGATGAATTGGCATAACTCTCTTTGCCATAATTTTCAGGACACGGTTGCTGCAATTGTGGATGAAAATAAATAATCAATAATATTACATTTAGAAAACACTACAGCCACACTGATTCCAAATGCACACCACAGTAGCATATACCTTCTTAGTAACCTGAGCACGTGGTACACAATCTTGAAGTTCTTTAGCATATATTTCCGGCTGTGCTTCCTACGGTTCATGCTAAGAATTAGGAACAGTTTCCTAAATGAGTAAAAGACGTTAAACATACCTTTGTAATCATGTCCTTATGTGGCAAGGATGACTCTGCACAACCCTCTTTCATTGTACTACAAATTCCAGGAAGCAATTCCTGCTTACAACAAACAATATTTGAGGAATGTAGAATCTTCCATTACATACTTGTTAACTAAGAAAATATTAGATTAAAAACTAGTGTGTCACCTGGAAAGTGTTTGCTGAAGTGTGCATAGTGTGAGGTGCTTCTCCAATATCATTATTTATTTCATGTCGGATAACATTATCAGTAGCTTCATGAAGGTCAACCTGCAACAAGAACATGATAAGAGTATATAGATGATCATTAATTATTTTTCCACAAAGAGATCGGTCCAGGTGCTAACTTCATCATTTTTTTCATCATCCATTACATTTCTATAATCCTCTCCAGGGAACTTTTTTGCGATGAACGCACGCATCATTTGGAACTCATCTTGCATGTTTTCTACATTATCTCCAATAGCTCGGAGCTTAAACTGAACCGTTTTGTCTTGAACAGAATCCTCCACAAAAGCCATTCCTTGAGAAACCTTTACGTGGCTCCAATACTTATCATGATAAAAGCCCGAAGCTTTTTCCTTTTTGCAAGTGAAAGACTTTCATTGCCATCTAATTTTCTTTTAGATAACTCCGCATGAGTTGTGTCCTATGAAATAAACACATTATTCATATAATGAACTTGCTTACATTTATTCTCTAAACATGTAATAAGTAGAGTCATACCATCATTGCATTAACATTGCCACAATCATTATTGTCATCCTTTTTTTATGGGCTTCATCCCATAGTTCAATCTTGCTCACCTTTCCATTCCTTTCAGTTTCCTGTTACACAAAGTAAATGACATGGTTTAGTAATCATACTTCTGTTAGAAGATCTTTAGTTTTCTCAATAACAAATTTAGACCATCTCTTTAAGGAGCCGAGCATGGCCTTTCCTCCCGGTGGTGTGTGAATTCTTCTGTTGCTTTGCACACTCAGAATTTTTTAGACATATTTTCTGCAAGTAAGAGAGATTTAAACAATAGTAATGGTAGAAAACTGATTTCCAAATGCAGTTTAAAGATGAGAAAATAAAGTAGTACCATGTGGGCATCCTGACACCAAATTCCAACAAGAGAAATCCATTGATGTTCATTAACACCAGGTGGAACGTCTTTCCCAATTTCATCCAAAGACCTTGTGTTACGATTATAATACTTTTTCTTTAGGCGGGATTTGTAGGCTCTCCACTTTTTTGCAAGTGTCATTAGGATCCAGTCTCGTGTAAGTTGCATTGTCTCCGGAGGGTAGGCAAATTTTACCTTCAGGAAGCAAAGTGCATTGTTAAAATGTTAATAAACATAATAATTTATGTTACAGTATCGTGTTGTGAAGTTTTACCTCAACAAGTTTAATCATCTCCTGTTGTTTTGCCTCAAACATCTCATTGTCCCATCTTGGAATATGCAATGGTGCAATTGTCGAGTTTTGTGCTAGTTCGGTAAGATAACTGCTAAGAATGGAACCTGACCTTTCATTTGGAACTCCATTTTGATCAGTCCCCACAATAATCTTTCCTCCTTTCAAATTCGAAATATATTTATTTCGAAAAACCCCCAGTATCTGTCGCGTGTCCCCATTGGGCCCTGCATGTAGGAATATCACAAAGATGTATATAATGGTGGCAATTGACAATCATATGTAACATGGAAGATTTATAGCAAAACCTACAGATTATCTTTATTGCGCTAGTAGATTCATGAGGCATCGCTGGTAATATATTTTCAATCTCTGGAGGACCTTGTAAACCATCTTCATTGAGCTCTCCATTTTCTGCATCCTGTTCAGAAAAATTGATCTTTCGTAGTCGTCGAGGTATACTCGACATAATATCTGTCATAACGAATGCAAAATGAGTCAACCTTCCACAGTGCAAAAACTGAATTAACAATTGTGAGATTATGGAACTGCAGACATAGGAACACTACAATTTGGTCCTCATCCATGACATGAAAAACATTAATGTCAGATCATCGTATGCATCATTATAAAAGTACAGGATGACGACAGTGATTCAGAATTTTTTTAAGACACGATCAAACATGAATTTCAGAGGTTTTATTTTAAAAAACAACTAGACAGACTAAGTACAGAACGGGGAATGAGATTTCAAAAAACAACTAGACAGATATCCCAATGATGCAGGGTTCACAAACACTTGACACTTACAGATCAGAGTAAATACAGAGTCTGAGAGGTAATAGAAACGGTGGATTGGCAACGAGCGGGATGCTGCCAGGCCTGTGCACGAGATGGATCCACGGGACCCCCTGCACCTAGTACCCCACCCATCGCAGGCCGCGGCAATCCCTACCTCTTCGCTGTCGTCCGTGAAGGCACCGGCGGCGCCGGCCGGCCATAGACTGTACTGTATAAAGTACTCATATAATCTAAACGAGACAGATCCGAGGGAGCACAAACCTGGGCGGAGGCACACGGCAGCGGATCCGATCTCTGATGATCAGTTCATGTGGCGGCTGAGAGATGAAGTGCCAGGGTTCCCCTTCGTCTAAACAACAGATGGGGGCGAGAGGAAAATATTGAGCGGTTATAAGCGGGACTATTTTCTTAAGCGGTAACACCACCAAAGTTAGCGCCAAACCAAAAAAAAAATCGGAAAAAAAAGCGCCAAACGAAAATATAAGTAGGGATATTTTTCATATGTAGTAAAACTAACGCTTTTAGCGCCAAACCAAAAACTAAGTCAGAATAATTTTGATATAAGCCGTACAACAAAAGATGTTAGCGGCAGACGAAATAATAAGTCGGAATATTCAAATATTTCTAAATAAGGCAGATATTCGGGATCATGGCATTATACCGTTTTTTTTTTGAGAAACACAGTACAGACGCAGACGCTCACAAACACGCACGTACAAACACCCCTATGAACGCACGCACGCAAACCCTACCCCTATGAGCACCTCCGAGAGACTGGTCCGGCAGATCTTGAGGTTGACGAAGTCACCACGGGCGCCTCGCTGTTGACGGGCACGGTGCAGTGCTTTGCCCTTTCATTTCATAAGTGAGATGTATATCATGTATATACACCACGACAAGTGCTAGATGCCTTTGGGCGCTGTCACCTTCTTAAGCCGTCATCTAGGCCCTTCTCGTCATGATCCCTTTTGAGCAACGAGAAAACCCCTAAACCCAACTTGCTAGCTCATGTATTGACGATGTTTTTTTGTGCCTGATCCTACCGATTCGGTTGTGGTGGAAGGTCAAAGGTGGAAAGGCGACATGATCTAGAGCTTCAGGGTTTGTTCATGAAACTGTTCTTGGGGGTTCATCCACAACGCCACGTCTTGACGTTGTGATTCATGGTCAATGAGGGTGGGTTCAGAGCCAGGTATTCAAGGGTGGCGAGCTTCTCCTTTTGGCTCTCCCGCAAGCAGCGAGTTAGTCGATGTCGTCTTTTCCTTTTGCGTCGTGCCCCTTTTGAGGCGGCGGTGTGTGTTGGGCGAGGCGTTTTGTGTGTTTTTATCACTCTCGGTTAGTTTTGTCGTGTCTTTTATTTGATTAGCCTATGAGGATCTCCTGGATGAAGAAGGACCAGATTGCAATTTAGATTACGTTTGTAGTGTCTCTTCTAGAAAGACGAGCACTATGTTGTATTTCATTGTTATGTGGGGGCTCTTTGTAATTTCTGTGCCATGTCTTCTAGCTCAAGAGGTGCGTGTCGAGCACCTCCAGAGCACCGCGGCCATGTCGTCCTCCCCGTCTCCAGCTCTCCATAGACCACTATGAGCCCTTCCACCTTGCCTGATAGCTCCGTCGCGCCCTGCTCGTTCGTTCTGCCTAAGGAATCGACGCGGGAGGCCTTCTGTTTTCGTGGCCGAGCTCATCTTCCTCGGCTCCGGTCCGACACTGCGCCGCGTCGATCTACTCATCTGGCGAGACCTGATGCTTCTGCTAGTCTCGCTCACCTTCTACTGGAGTCCCTGAAGGTTGCTGACATTCCCTCGAGCTTGGTCATCGCCGTGTCGACCCGCCCCGCTCGTGTGCCCCGCCGTCCGCCGGCGTGGTCCATGGCGTTAACGCCGTGCTCCCTTGTCGACTCCGACAGCGTCTACTGGTTCCTAGTAAGCTCCCGATTCCTCCTCATCTTTCCGCAATCTCTCTTGTCTTCTTAGTCCGGTTCCCCACCTAGCTCACGTACCGCGTCGCCGTAGTGTTCCTGGCAACCCAGCTCATGTCAAATTATTCTGAGTAGTAGCAGCTGCTTATTTTCCGCTTCGACAAACAACTTGGTTCCAGGAAAATTGTAATTTGGGAACTATTATTCTGAGTAGTAGCAGCTGCATATTTGGATTACTAGCTGCATCTGCATATCTAATTATTCAGAGTATATAACTCGTTTGACATTTGTATAAATTAAGATCTCTAAGAAAAAAAAGCAAATACATCCAGTGCTAAAAAACAGATTGCTCTAATATGTTTCATCCGATGATTCCTCCCCACTACTGTCATCAGATTCATCTGATGATTGCTCCTCGCCCATATCAAAAAAATCACGAGGTGGGTTGCCTCCAACAACTGTGTTCCATCCTGCATGTTTTGGATCTTCCACATAGAAAACCTGTTTCACTTGAGAAGGAAAGACAAAAGGGTCGTCCTGTAAATTCTGACCGGTGTGTATTTTTCGAGAGAAGTTTACAAGAGGGAATCCAAAATCATCCTTTTTGAAGCCAGCTTTATGATGGACGTCGTACCAGTCGCATTTGAAGAGCACAACCTTATAATCCTTGTATGACAATTCCCAGATGTCAGATAATCTACCATAATAAGTAACTCCATCCGCTGCAATGTTCACTATGCCGCTATTTTGTGTGACGTGCCCAGTCTCACGGGTCATGCAAACCCAAGGTGGTAGGTTGTATGGAATAAGCATCACCGGCCAAGTACTATGCTTTGAACTCATATTTCTGAAAGGGTTAAAACCATCACTTGCAAGACCAAGGCGTACATTTCGGGCCTCGTCACCAAATTTGGGATATCTGAAATCAAGATCTTTCCAACACTCTCCATCAGCTGGGTGACGCAAAACATTATCTTTGGTGCGTCCCTCATCATGCCAACGCATGTCATCAGAGGTTTTGGTAGTTGAAAAGAGCCTTTGGAGCCTTGGTTTCAAAGGAAAGTACCGCAACACCTTTGCTGGTATCTTCCTGCTCTTCTTAGACAAAACAGGAGCATCTCCCTCATTATCAGTCAACCAACGAGATGTACCACACACATGACAGTGCTCTTGGTTAGCTCTTTCGCCTCGAAAAAGCATGCAATCTTGAGGGCATGCATGAATTTTCTCATACTCAAGCCCCAAACCACGAATGATCTTTTTGGCTTCATGATACTTCTTTGGTAACTTTGCCTCTTGAGGAAGTGCATCAGATAATACACCAAGTAGTGCCGTGAATGATTTCTGTGACCAACCATGTATGACTCTCAAGTGATAAATGGTGACTAGAAATGACAACCTTGAAAATGCTTCACATCCATTGTGCAACTTTATATTAGCATCATGTAAGAAGCTTTCTTTCTTTCCATCACCTTTTTCATATGGAGCATTCCAACTATCGGCCACATCCGGTTCCATATTGTCAAATTCGGACTGAACGTCATCAGACGGGCTTGACAGTGATTCGTAGCTGTTACTGAAGTTGGTACCAAATGTAGCATTAACGAGACCTAGCATGTCATCCATTCTTTTGTGGCCATGATCTTGTACACCATTATTCTTGGGAATACCATCAAAAGCAAATTTACTATTGTTCTCTAATATGTGTGAAAATGCGACAGATGGTGCGTCACAGTCCTCTCCATGGAAAGCCCATCTAATATAATCTTGAAGAATGCCATCACATCGCAGGTGGGTTTTCACTTCATCAGAATTTTGTCTTACTTTGTTTTTACAATTTACGAATGGACAAAGGATTTTTTCACCAAGTGGAACATGACGGTATGCAAAAGATAGGAATTCCTCGACACCATGTTTATAATCGACACTTGCTCTTGGTTTACTCATCCATTCTCGATCCATTCACACTTCAGTATGCTGTGGGGATAAAAGAAAAGTAAATCAGTTATTATATGTCCATATGTGCTCCAACACATGAACTTTGGTTCAGAGAAATAATGCAAAGGGCACTGGCACTAGAATTGCATAACTTTATTTTTCCTTAGGTCCCTAATTTCAGATAAGAATTGTCAACATAAACGCACTAGAAAATGTTACTACAGTATGCAAAGACCTGCAAAACTAAGTATGCAAGTGAAGTTTGACAGGTGATCAGATTGGATATAAGATATATAAGTAGTTGCTTGTAACTTGTCCCTTGACTGCGCTCGGTTTGTTGGATGGAGTTGGCCTTTTTTTACTTGATCATTCATATGGTTCTTCTGAAGATTAGCTTAATCAGTCCTCCTAAGAAAGCATGTTTATGTCAACCACTAAAAGTGCTAAACTAAGTGCATGCCTTGTTTTTTGTACAAGTTCCAGATTTGTTACTCCAGCTTGACAATTGCAATATGGATCTCGCAACCTAATTATGTTACTGCCCTTACTGACAGGTCCAGGAGCATATCGCAAGCCAGTTTCTATGTACTGACATCTGAGTCTTCTTTTTGAGCAAGCAGCAATATAGTCAGAAAGAGATTTAACCACCATCCCTGCCCATCAGGCTCTCGAGTTTATTATTCAAAAAGAAAACCCATGGTGTTGGAGCCGATTCACATGAAAGCTTCAGATTAAGCACAACCCAAAGTAAGAAGATAGAAATTAACCTGTCAAAGTCCAGCGATGCGGCCACGGAGGAGATTGCCAGGGGACAAAATTGTAGGTTTGATGCCGCACCAAAAGGCTTGGATTGTATGCGCCGGCGTAGTAGTTTTTGTTAGATAACCAGATCGCAAAGCAAATTAAGAGGCATACGGTCGTTGCTTTGGCGGCGCATCTGGGATTTGTTTTTCTTTTCTTTGGATATGGCGTATCTGGCTGATGCAGGGAGAAAAAGATACCTCTTCGTCGTGTAAGAAAAAAAAAAATTACGGCTTGGTATCTGGATCCAGTTCTATTACGCCTCGCTGGCGACCAGAAAAAAAGGGTACATTTTCGTGTTTGGATCAAACTCTTGTCGTTCTGTGTTTAGGAAAAAGCTGACAACGATCGATTGTTTAGAGGTCTAAACTCTACGTATATTCCCGTAATGAAAAACTCTACGTATATTACTCTCTGTTTTTTTAAACGTATATTACTCTCTCTCTCTTGTTTTTGGTGACACGTTTTCTAAAGCGTCTCAAGCCTGTGTCCTTAGTCTATACTACTATTACTAGTTGAAATGCCCGTGCGTTGCTACGGGCTTTATTTTTTCTATCATAGCAAATTTGAAAATAATTAATTGAATATTCACGTTTCTTAGAATGCCCGTGCGTTCCTATGGTTCTCAAGCTCACCACAACTCCGGCATTGTGCTTCGTCATTACCACACCTCGGTCTCGTCACCGACCACCCCCTCCCCCTTTCTTCTACTGAGGAAATGCTAGCTGCAATGAATGAGTATTTAACGGGTGAAGAAAATGGCTAACACCCATGCACTGTCACGGAGAGAAGCCTTGGGTTACGGGTGTTGCCTGATGTATTCATTTGCCACTAAAGGCATGAAGTCGCGTTGCACACTACACACACCATTTCCCATTTGTTGCTATTGCGCCGATAACACGCGCATCCTCTTGTTGCTATAATGTTATTATTCACAGCTAACAACTTACACCGGCCAACTTACACCGGCCAGATTCCTTGCTATGATATTATAAGAAATACCACAATTATTTTACTCTACAATAACTCAATAAGGACAGGTTTTCTCAAAGCACAACATTTGAAAAAAAAGTGGAACATTGACACCTAGTTAAATTTCTGCACACATTACCTCAAACACGTGGTGTGCAGCTCCAGTGGGTAGATAGAATTCGAAAAATTGTTATTGGGCAAAGACACAAAACTTAATCAAAAACGCATGTGAGTTGCTACGGGCAGCAATTTATTCTTGTTGCCACAGGCTTCCTGCTTCAACCGCGCCATACACGATTCCACCCTTTCTGCACACCGGTTGGTAGCTGCGCCACCTTTCTATGATCATTGGTACCGTTGTACCCTTGTTTGAGCTCTTACACGCCGCCTCTCCCCTTGCTCGAATTCCCCACTTGCCGCCTAGCTCAGAAACCCGCTATGTGCTGCCTTGGCTGACGGCGACGGCCTCCCTCCGTGTGCCGCCACAACTCGTAGTATGTGGAAGATCATCATTCTTGAACGGTGCACAAGTTTGAAAAATACACACAATTGTTATGTCGAAACTTGGATCAATGATTAATTCATAGAAGAACACGTTCAACTAACATAGAAGTACTAATTTACATGGCAATCATCTCCAATATATTGCTATGTGTCAATACCTAAAGCGACTGTAATGCATTATCCCTACAAATAAACAGGTTCTCATTTGGATTCTGAACTCGGGTCTACCCATGCAGTGACGGAATAATAACCAACCTCGTTCATGAATGCATCCTAGAACCTGCTAGACCTCAATAGCAAATTCAGATTTCATAACTATGTGAGGCCATGCAGCTGTGTCATTCTCGTTGTGGCTACATACCTCCGCCGGTAGGTTGATTTGTCTGAACAGATTGCTCAGGGAACAATCAGACACTTCATTGTATTTAGTAAGCTGGGCGGCGCGACTATAAGCAAGGCATGCAGCAGCTTCACACCGGGACGGCAGCCCCGCTCGAATCCGGCGGACAGTTAGGACAGATGGGTTGGATCTTGCGGGCGAAGCACAACAGCCTCATTTAGCAAATTCAGATGTCGAGAACCTGGACGGGTGATGCAGTGCCTCCATCACCTCCAACGAGCAGGGCAGGCTGGGCGGTTCAAAGTAGACTTGTTTTCTCTCTGAACTTCACACCTCCAATTCTATAAACTTTACGTGTCTCTTACTCTGAACTTTCAGATCAGAAAAACGAAATAGGTAGCAAAATCAGAAACTAATTGAACTTATGGAAGAGCCTCCAACCAACAGAAAATCACGCACACGAAGAAAAACCACTGGACGAAGCAAAGCAAACTTCCAAACAAGTACAGATAAATTTCTTTGTGTAAACGAGATATGGAATCAATTGACGGTAAAGCATGTAAATGACAGAGATATTTTTCAGCTTCGAACATGTTTGTGAAATTGCCAGGAAGGAGCAAAATTCCCAACTGAAGCGACGAGGATGCGGGCAATTCACTGCCGCACGCCCAAGAGAGTCCAGGACCGCTTGCTGGGGGAGTCCAGCGGCGCTCGTTGTGGAGTTCAGTGGCGCTCGAGCCAGCCCGAAGCCGCTGCGGCTGGAGTCGATCTGGAAGCAGGGTGGAGAGACGCGTTGACTTCCATGCGACGGGCGGTGGACTTCCGTCGCAGCTCATCGTGCAGGATGCAGGGGAACGGAGCTGCTAACCGTGCAACATGCAGAGGAGGTGCGGCAGTCGGGCGGTGAACTTCCAGGAGGTAGAGCTGGGGCCGCGCGCGCGGCTTGCTGGTCGTCTGTCGCGGTAGGGATGCAGCAGCGCGAGCCGTCGGGACTTGAGGCAGGGCACGACCAGGTAGGAGGCGGCGCTCGCTGCTCGCACCCGGTGGTAGGTGGCGGCGCTCGGTGATTCAGATCAAGGGGAGGGTGGGGAGCCGAGGGGCGACCAGATGGCGGGGAGGGACGTGCTAGGGAGGCGAGCCAGCGGGGAGCGTGGGGGTGCTGTAATGGCACCCGGGACGGGGTTCGCCGGAGAGCAAGGAAAAGGTGGGTGTGGGCGGCCGGTGCCCAATTGGCCGGCGCCCAACATCGAAACGGGGGCGGCGGCGCGCGCGGGTGGGGGCGGCGCGTGGGGATGGATGCGCTTGGGTCGGTCCCGGACCACCGCAAGCAGAAGGAGACCGGAGGCGGGATCAGCAGGGCCGCCTAAACGCCGCGCATCGGGGAAGCAGGTCCGCCGCACCGGGGACGAGCAGAGCCACCGCACCGCGCCATGGAGGAGCAAGGTCACCGAGTGTTGTAGCAGGGCGTCCTCCATGGTCGGGCGAGCAAGGAGGCCCGGGGCGGCACTCGCACTGGGTTTTTCTGCATGGGAGCCGTGGCCTCCGGTGGTGATGGAAGGGCGCCGTGGACGCCAGTGGCGGAGGGCACGTCGTCGGTCTGCCTGGCGAGCACGGGAGAAAGGCGAGAGGGCACAGGTCCCGGGAGAAAACGCGTAAGGAGGAGAAAGAAAAATCGAACCGGTCGTTTCATTTTGCGGTGGCAGAAGCTGTAATATCTCCGAACACCCAGGGGTAAAATCGGAACTTGAAAAAGACGTACCAACCATCACCTCTGGCTATATTATATCTATATATATATATACTACTATTAAAAGAGCAAACTTGTTGGGATACTTTAAATCTAAACTGTTCAATATCTGATCAAACAGCCCAGATCGTCCCAATGTTTGACAACTCAACAATGTCCGATTTTTCCCGTTTTACCCTCCCACCAAATCACATAATACTACTAAATTGCCACTCATCTCCGAATCGTTATTTTTGTCGGTTCGTAGGAACACGCCACAAAAAAAGAAAGTCAACTCGCCTGCCTCTGCTCCCAACAGGTCGGGCCTTGGCGGGCTGTCCCTGAACACCACCCACATCCGGCCGCCACCACGATCTCCAGACTCCAGCCACCGGCGATCTCCACTTCCTCCGGCAGTGGACTGCGTCCTATTCCTTCGAGGCTTCAAGGTATCTGTATTCAACTCACAAGGGTCGCTAGATCCGCCGCCGCCGGCGACCTGCATGCCGCGGCCGCACGAGCCTGCCCGTCGCCGCGTTCGTGCTTGCACGCGAAGCTCCTGCCCTGCACGCCGTCACAATGCGACTACAGGTAGCATTACCGAAGACGACGACCTACTTCCCGCGCACCATGTCGTCCACCCCTCACGCATCTCAGTTGATCCTCCCAAGGTAAGACACAATCACACAACTACACAAATCCCTAACACCCTGTCGCACTATCTTTATCCTATGGTAGCCATCTATGCTGGTTTAATTTTGAAGATACCAGCCTTCAATCTTTAGTCCTCCGGTAGTAAATCTCTGTGGTTTATTTTTTAGGGAAAAGTGGGGATGCGTATACATAGGAGATACGCAGTAAACCCCGTCTTCATCCTTTGGAATCTCAGGTTCGTTGTCGTCCAGCTCCAATCAATTCTGTACATATTTGAGGAGAGGCTTATCTTTGGTCAGCTACGTATATGAATTGCAAATTCATCTCCAACTAATTCTATAGTTTACTTTTTCTGAAGTTTGTTTGCTTAGAATCAAGATCAATGTCAGTTTTGGAAACGAAGTTGTAGTCAAATTCTCTCTGGTAGAATACCCAAATTGGCTGTCCTTCAATATAATACAGAGGTACCATTATATGAAATTGACTATTTGTAAGCGGAAGAAATTGTTTGTTTCATCCCTGGAGATATCACTTCTAGGGAATCCAAAACCTTCACTGCTGGGCAAGAACCTACTGTCGTTGACACAGGTGCGTAATAAGAGAGATGCTCTTCAACACTTGCTGTTTGATCGGACCGACGGAGAGATCAAAGCCAAGCGCAGGAAGGTATGCCTATGGAGCCTGCAGGTGGTATTGGGATTTGTCATGACATCCACTTTCCGGAACTAGCGATGTTGTATCGATCAAGTGGTATGCTTCACAATTTTAGTATGAAACTATCCTCTTAATGCCAGGCAATACAAGTGCTTGTCCAGTAAAAATGCAGTCCATTTTCAAACCTTGCATCCAGGTGCACACTTGATATGGTATCCTTCTGCCTTCAACATAGCACCGGGCAGCTTTTATGGGACCTTATGCAGAAGTCCAGGTTCCATCATCTCTCTTTTAAAGCTTTTATGTCACTTTTTCTGCAGTTCCTTACCATGATTGGATTTGTTCAAATAGCCATGTATTTCAAATATTGTATTTGTTCATATAGTTAGCTAATTCTCTCTTTTTTGTTGCCCCAATGCACTACCCACTTCACTCCTTCAGAGTTGTTGATAATCAGGTGATCATCATCCAGCACATGAGCTAATTCTTGATTTACTACAAACTGTGAACTACAGTGTTTCATCACTGTAGTGAAAATCGATGTAGCAGAGATCCTAAGTTGTGTTTCAGTTGTTTGTAGCGACTTGCTCACCTGCACGAGACCCCAAATCACAATCAGAATACATGATCTGGGGCTACTCAAGTCTCATCGGACCAGTAAGAAATGCATGATTAAAGCAGAGTATTGCTCTAATAATTTTGACCGTTGAGTTATTAGAAATCAGCATCAGAGATGCACGGCGCAAGTCAGCTCCTCGGCTACCTCGCCAAGCCACCGCAGCACTTCCCAACACCCCGGCAAGCTCGAACGCTCACCCCTCGCCGCAGCCGCTCTTCTACTCCGGCGCTCCTCCGCAAAAGGATGACATTCTATGCCATATGGACCAACACTTCAGGCCTTCAGCATGCTTTTAGACAAAATCAAGCGCATTGTCAGTGTATAATAAAATATTAAAAAAGCTATGCATGTCTATGCATTAATGAAATGTTGCACCACATGTAAGCCTATTTTAAAGGGTTCTTTTCACTTTCATACAGAATATTTTTCGGATGTTTTTATTCTCTCAAATATATCTGCACTTCTTCACAAATTATGTCGTGTCTTGAGGATAGAGAAAGTGAGGAGTCGAGGAGAAGGTGAATGCATATCGTAAATCAGTACTCCTGCATCCGGGGTGGCATTAGCCGTCAGAAGACAAAAAGGCAGTGATGTGATGGGAGATCTTGAGATGATCTGCTAGCGTAAACAAATTGGCAATTCATCATTGTACTCATGTCAGATGAGGCGAGCCATTTGCACTCTGGTTGTTCCTTCGTACCGAGGGTGGACTGTCAAGGTAAATTGGTTATCACATTCATTTGGTCTTCCAGTTTTTGTTCAGATGGTTTCCAGCATGCACTCAGTGTAGTTGCTTATATATTTTGTAACAGATGTTGTTGCCAAAATAAAATATGCCACTCTCTAAGTTTTATGAGTGAGTAGAGCACGTGTAGTCGGATGTATTTTAAGGAGATACAGTTTAAAGAAGAGTTTTAACAAATCCAACCTTTTGGATCACGACTTCTATATTGCAAGAAGTTCCTGGCAGCTGAAGCTAAGAGTTGTATATTATCCTGGAAAAACATAATTCTTTGTATATCTTCAACTCTAGGTCATTTACAATAGATAGTCAGGTCAGAGCTGAGGATTTAGGTCATTTACAATAGATAGTCGGGTCAGAGCTGAGGATTTTGGTTTTTTTTTTTTGAACAAGGAGGATTTTGGTTTATTACCACGGATACTGTTGAGGAAGCTGACAAAACCATCAAGAATTTTGAAGCATGAAAAGCAATATTATAAGTATATTTCTTATGAAAATATGCCATAATTGTCTAATTTTCACATTTTCGTAAATCAAAAGGAGTAATTTTCAAAGTTTTATCTCAAGGGTGTGAATGTTCGAAAGGTGGATCTCTAAACTTACCTTCTTCTTTTTTGCCTTGCAAGTCCATGGAAAATTATTGTATATGTGTGCTAGCTTTCCGTTCTTTTCTCTCTTCCTTCATTTCTGTGTTGCATACACAGCAATACAGGAATGTTTCTTATCATACATAGACCTCGCCTATGAGTCTTGTCGAGTGTAGAAGTTGTCGAGTAAGTGTAGAAGAATGCAGCAAGAAGTTTGGACGGCTGAAAGTTGATGATTCCGAACTCCCTGATTGTTGTTGAAGGTTGATATTTTTTTTATTTTTGTCTTACTAAAAACGTGCATTGCACGTGCACGTTAACTAGCTACTATTAAAAGAGCAAACTTGTTGGGATACTTTAAATCTGGACAGTTCAATATCTGATCAAACAGCCCAGATCGTCCCAATGTTTGACAACTCAACAATGTCCGATTTTTCTCGTTTTACCCTCCCACCAAATCACATAATACTACTAAATTGCCACCGTACCCGTTCGTTCTTTTATTTCTCCTCTATTTCCTTCACGTCGGCCAGGTCGAAGCGTCGTGCTCCTCAAAAGAGGCTAGCGGAGAGAAAGTCCACGCACGCGCGGCCACCGTCGTCACGCACGGCCGCCCTCGACCTTCTCCCGCTCCACCCCGCATCCCCGCGCCATGTGCCGCCCCTGTGCATCGCCGACGCCGCGGAGCTTCTCGGCCACGGCCGGCTTCCATCCCCACATGCCGCCTGCCCTACGTGGATCCAGGCCCATCTTTCCAGCCCGGCCGACTTCCCATCGCCGCCGTGTGCGCCTTGGCCTCCGGTAGCCGGTCCCTCTGTGTGCCACCTCTGCCGTCAAGGAGGCCACCGGATTGCTCTTCCCCAACCTGTCCAACGTTGGCGACGAACGAGCGTGCTGCTGCAGCTGAACGCCAAATCGAGACCATCGGTCGATTCGCACGGGCCGCCGCCTCCGATCTCCAGGACGAGACCAGCTTAGGCTGATTCCCGACGCGCACATCTCTCGACGACGGCCGAATTCCTGCTCACCGCCGTCACCGCGCTCCAGCACCCCCTGCCCGCGCCCCTCCGTCGACGGCCTAGCTAGGCACAAATCCCTCTCCGCCCCAACGCCTGTCGCCTTTGCAAATACGGTAGACCATCCTCCGCCCCGCAACCGTCGAACCCAACAATCGTCATCGTCGACCGTCCTCGCTGGACGCAACGAGAGCAGACACCAGTTCGTGGCCGTGCACAGGTACTCTGCTGCCGTCTTTTTGATTCACTTTTTCTTGTAAGTTTTACTTTCCGTATCATATGATTCATATCGCAGGCATGGATTATATGCAGACATTGCCAATGAATTTAATCTCCATACTGGGGCCATGCATATAAGCTCAGTACAGCATATGAGGAACAAATAGCATCCTGAACGTCGAATCCAAAATACTAATTATCCTGTTTTAGCTCGATGACAGCCTAAAAGTGTGCGTAGCTTCTGACTCCATCTTCACCAACAAGCTCCAATCTGTGCAGCTCCCTACATCGCAGTCTCTTGGCCCTCCACGAGGTCAACAAGAACAGGGACCTATGAGGTGCAGTGTTGTCATTCTTGCTCCTCAGATATCCCTGTGCTAATTCAGTCCTATCATAAATGCTTACGAATCATGCTGTAGTCTATTTTTTTCATCTTGTTTCATGTTGCTAAAATTAGAATTTTTTATTCAAGGTGTCTAATGGTTGTATGATGCACTTGTTATGACTTCTTGCTCAGATGTGTTTAATTTTACCGCAGATAAGATTTGTAAAAATACTCAAGAGACAAGAAGCTAGCTCCACCCAACTGAACCACTGGATTGGATCAATTTGGTCCTATAAGATAATTCCAGAACTTATTGTTTAAGATGATGATGGTATTTTTTCAAGTCATGTCTTCTCCTTTTCCCTTTTGTTGTTATCTAAAGGCTTCTCTATTTTCCTCTCCTGTATTGATATTTTTTTGCAATGCAGATTGACTCACGGTAACCAGAATAATATAAATTGTTCATCTATCAGAGGAGCTGCTGTGCTGATCATAATTTTTAATACACTGAACTATCCCTTTTAATGCAAATTAACCGGAACAAGCAGACGCACGTGTCCCTTCTATATTAACCCAGCCAATCTAACAGAAAGAATAATCATCAGGTTTTTCAGTTTCTTTCAAGTCTAGAAGGTTTTATTAGAATATTCTTTTTGAATCATGACTTTGTGACGATACCAGGCGGAGAAAAAAACTTATCTAATCACACGACATAAGCTTCCGATTGCAAAATTGTAAAAGAAATAATCCATGTAAATAATGGTAAGGTCTTTCTTACTTGTAAATAGTTCCTTTAATTGTGAAGACGTGCGTTGCACGTACATGTCAACTAGTAGTAGAGAAAAGAGCAAACTTGTCTTGGTGGGATAATTTAAATCTGAGCCCTTCAATATCCGATCAAACGGCCCAGATCGTCCCAATGTTTGACAACTCAACATTGTCCGTTTTGGACCGTTTTGCCCTCCCACCAAATCACATAATACTGTTAATGTCATCGTACCTCTTCGTTTTCGTAAATATTACAGAGATTGCCACCGCAAAAAATAAACGATTTGTTAATCGTGCGTGGGAAAATAGGCCTAATCGCACAAGCAGTCCGATTGGAATACAAAACGTAATAGAATCAAACATTTATTTAACGTGAGACAATATTACATCTTGATTCTTTCCCTAAGCTTCTACGCACATCCGGTAGCATCTTTGGCAGAAGGAATCGTAGGAGGCGGCCTGGCCAGATCGACGTCGCGATAGCTCTAATCGGCGAGACCCAGTCCGCCGCCGTTTTTGGCGGCCGGCCGCTGCTCTCGGCAGAAGCCCAAGCTCAAGCGCCAAGGTGGATCTTTCTGTGCTATTCCCCCAGCCCTGCCCCGGTTCGGAGCTGCCGTCGGAATCCCGTCCCTCTGCCGGGCCACGAGTTCAGCTTCCGCGGGTTCGGAGCTTCCTCCGTCACCAGATCTCTCCCCCGCCGCCAACCCATAAAGGTAGAGGAGATCCACGTCCACGTCTCTCCACCGCACCAGAATACAGCCTCCGTGTCGCGGCCCTGCTGTCCGATACCCTCTGTGCGCTGCACCTCACCTCCCTGCAGCTCAGGCCGCCCTGCTCGCCGGCGCCCGAGTCGTTCGCGCGGCTGCGCCAGTGCCACGTCCGGCTGACGGACCTCCAGGCCATAGTGGACGCTACGCCACTGCTCGCCGTCCTGGAGCTCGACCGTGTCCACCTCTCAACGAGTTGGCTTCGTTGTTGTCAGGCGCCGGCACTGGCCGCCACAGACGGCTCTGCTGCCCGCAGGTCAGCGCCTTGTTGCTCGCTAACCTCCGCAGCTCGTGGTGCGAGTAAACATGCCTATCGGGCAGATCGACGCGGATGCGGATAACAAGCATCTCTGCATCTGGGCCATCTTGCTGAAGATTTGCTACGAAATCGTGGCAGTAACCAAGATGTGCAAGATCCGGGACGCCGAGTTCGGCAAGGATGCAGCGCCTCTAAACTCCTGTACCAGTTTGGGTGATCTCAGGTATGTAATTTTCTTTTCTTTTTCCAATCATACCGGATGAACAACAACTCACTAAGGCCGAAGGAGGAGACAACGGAATCTGTATCCTGAAAGGTATGGAAGGCTTGACGAGCTTCTCTGTTTCAGTGTCTTGACCCTTGAGATTGATAGGAAAACTAAGAATAATATGGCAGATTTCGTCAGCCAAATTTGATTTTCATGTGATTCTTTGTATCTGCAAATAACATGACAACCTAGGTACTAGCAGAAGTTAGTGTGAAATAATGTTGAGGCTGAAGGTCATATGATTAACTTTGTCTTCCTGGCCTAAAACTAACTGAACTGGCTACACTTTATAAACTGATGGAGCAAAGATACGCATGCATACTGCAGCCAACAGAAGAAAAAATACCAATCTAGGAAAGTTGTACCAGCTCCTAGGCAAAGGTAGTGTCATCTTCAATGGGCGACAATTTCACTGCCACTTCTTCTTTGCAAGATTTCTTGTTTCTACAACGCCTGCAGTGCAGTTTCTCGGCAAAGCCAACTAACAAATTATGGGAATGAGTTAAAATATTGACCCTGAATAATACCCATGCTGAACTAACTACCTGTTCTGCACATATTGTCGAGTCAATTGAGTAATCTTGTTATAGGTTTTGGGATTACATTAGAGCCTTGGATACTAAAGTTGTTTATAATCAGGGTGTATAGGCTTCAAGGCTGCTTGAATATGAAGGAACTCATGCACATTTCACAATTAAATTTTGTTTAAACTGTACTTTTATTGGCAGTTCCAAGTATGCTTCTCTCCTCTCTTTTCTCTTTAATGTTGCTTGGGTGCCTTAAAATGTCAAGTTACTCTCAATTTGTACTTTTTGAAGGACCCAACAATTGTTGGCTTTTCATTGATAGTAGAGCGAAACTTACAAGGTGATTACCTGAACACGAAATTACGTGACAGAGCGATCGGAAAGCAAAGAGAAATAAAAACAGGAATTGAAACAGAGAAGCAGGTAGGCAGTTTATCGTGGTTCAAACATGAGCTTGCGCAAGGGCAGGGTGTCAGGCGGTCATGAAAGACCCTGCGATTTCTCTCATTCCAGACGCCCCAGCATAGCAGCAAGCAGCGATTTCTCACTCTTCTTGTATGAGTAACTGTAGATTTTGTACTGAAACGTGGAGCTATAGCTTGTAGATGAATTATATACTGCCCATGTGTGTTGATTTATAAGTATTAAATATGATCTATGAATGGTGACTTTTTACTGTCAGGTACATAAATTCCTAATTTGAGCTACATGGTGGGGAATAAACCGAGTGTAGATAACTGCAGCAGCTTCCGTTAAGGCTTCAGTTGATGTTTTATAAAAAAATCTCTAGGTTCTTGCAACTCCTGTAAAATATTTAGTTGCTAGGGCATTGTAACTTTGGTAAAAATGATCCTGCAAAATGAATTGTGTCTTGATACGATATGAGAGATTACAAGTTTTTACTTCAATGTATCTGTGCCAAAACCTTCTTCTTCAGAGGACTTGAAAAAATCATATGAGAATCATAGTGTAGGAAGAGCCGCATCATTGACTACATTATTTTTTTTACTTGTCATTGACTACATTGTTGATAAGTCTGCATTGAAGAGATTTGAGCAAAAGGCTTTCTATCATTTTAAATAGTCGACTGAGTGAGATGAACATTCACTTGACTTATGTGTGATAGAAATTGGCCTTGTACTTTTAGAGTATTTAAGAGTTCATAAAACATTGTTAGGCTTCTCTTTTGTTGAAAAGTTTCCATAATTTGGGTTTAATCTTGTCCGTTCAATTTTTGATCGACGATCCAGATTGTCCAGATGTCGAGCAGCAAACACTTTAGATCTTGTGTCGTTCCGCGTAGTATTCATTCACTTGTATCCCTTAACTAAATTTCACGAGATATTAACAAATGGTTAGAGTTCTCAACATCCTTGTTTGGATCATAGGCTTGTGTATTCTTACTCAAGGTAGTTTTCAACACTTGAACAGAGCAAGATAAGTAGTTTCTCCTTTTCTAGCTACATGCTGCATTGTACTATGTTATATTAGCATCCAACCCACTATGTGTTATTCTCTATTTATGCTTCAGCTAATTTTGCTAATTGATGTACCACAAATTCATCAGAGAAAATGAAATTGATGTATTAGATACATATTACCAGTCAAAAATTAAACACTATATTTTGTGTGGCAGCCTAATGAAGAAAAACCTGAAGAGCTGCTTTAAACTTCAGATATTCACACGTCACCGAACTGAAAGGGCGCATACAGGAACATGAATTACTCAAATAGGGTACTGCTCACCATGAGTGGTCCAGTAAATAGGCTCAGTTATCCAGAGCCCATCGTTAACCACAACCGTGCTTGTATTTGATATGCTAGCAAATGTGTTGATAGTGATTTTCTGTATTCTCTTCCGTTTGCAGCAGGATCAACTTCCTGTACATGCCTTTCAAACAAAAGGAAAAAAATAGGAAACCAATAATATTATATTGTGCGATGGAAGTAGAACAAATGTCCTAAGGCCTAATTACTTTGAGAACTTTATATGTCATTAAAATATAGTGCAAACAATGACATCAATCTGGAAGATTCACCTTGTCGTCTTGCCTCAATAATCTGATGTGTATGGAGTTTACTACTGAATAATCTCAAGGTGATGCTTGTCTGCTTCACTTAGAATGCCTTTTGCATTTACTAAAACTACTCCACGGTGTTTTGACAAATATTTTTGATATAAAAATAGGGTCAACTTGATTTAATAATGTGTAATATATTTTTTTATCTATATTTTTTAAGACAGAGGCTTGTCAAGTTTGAACTGTTTCTTTATTATACATGTCCACATTATTTTGTTTTTCTTATATGTAAATCAATCCGGGCTAACTGCTATTATAATGGGGAACAAATAAAAACTATATACATGGTCTAAGTATTTTTCATTCAATTCATCTTCATTAATTATTTTATTTAATTTGACCAATTGTGTTTCACAAGCGAACAAAGGTCCAATTTCAATTTTCTATCATGACACTATTTAATTGGCTTGGCAAAATAACTCAATAAAACAATTATACATTCAAAGACTGTTTATATTATAATAAATTATAAGACGTGCGTTGCACGTGCACGTTCACTAGTATTCATAAATAAGCAAAATTATTTATTTTGTTGTCTATTAAAAGTAACCGATGTGACGTTATATGGAGCGTCTCAAGATACGTCCCTATGTAGAGGTGCTCTAACACTTTAAAGACGAATATAAAAGCGTCCCATGTAACACGTCTCTACGTGATCAATTTGTTGTAGTGTAAGGTTCAAACTTTTTGACATTTGCCGTCTGCCGGCTAAAAAAGCAAACAATCTTTGCACCGCCTAATGTGCTTATCTGTCTGTTTGTGTGTGGGTCGCCTAGTAGTATGTCGTTGGCACCAACATGCTGGCTTTGGTCTCTGAGTCTAAATTAGTTGGTATTGCACCTGGTTGGCTCAGCTAAAGTAACTAAGATGAGGTTCCGCCAACATATGAAAAAGCTAAACATGCAAACGAGATACATATTAAGGCGGGCCACTTAAATAAGCCTACCGCCAAGTGTAGCATAAAAGTTGGCCCAAATATTTACAAAAAAATATAAAGTTTTTTGCGTTAACAGATTAACGCAGTGTTTTGTGCTGCCATTACAGGAGGACAGTCAAGGGTTGCCGCCTTGGTGGAGCTGGTGGAGAGATCCTGGGGGCTGACGCCGGCATTCTTGGGGCTGGCTCCGCCATCCTGGGGGCTGCGCTCGTCAGCTCCGGCTTCGCCTTCTCCGCCTACGGCAGCTTCAGGATCCGCCAAGGAGGGATCGGCTACGGCAACATGCGGATCCGGGTGTTCCTTGTAGAACTTGCGGATGTCAACCATGTTGGCAACCCGGGTCGCATAGCCGCGAACAGACCGCAGCACGTCCTGCATCACGATGGCTTGGTTGTTTTCGTCTTCGGTGGGGAAGTACTCGGTGACTTGATGAATATCAGCCTCCGGGTACCACGCCGCCGTCATCGCCAATGCCAACTTGGCGCCGCCTCGTGCTGCTGAGCGTAGCGTGCTGTCGTGTTCGCTTGCCGCCTTCTCCAGCAGGTCCGGCAGGGCATCGAAGTTGACGGGATCGCCGTCCTCCCCAGGGTAGAACTTGGCGGCAAACGCTTTGCCTGCGCCGACAATCTGGTTGACGATTTCGCCAACCTTCAATTCGGGCAAGGCGCGGCGTCGTAGCCATGTCATCACCCAAGTTAGCCGGCACTGCACAAACACAAAGTTACACACTGCAGCTTCAAGTTTCAAGAGTGCAAGGTGTCAAAGAAAGATGAAGGATTAGAGACGTACCCAAGACATGCTCGTGGATGGCGTTGACCTCGTCCAGATGGTTTTCAAGTGTTTCCTGAGCCAGCTGGACTGCCTGTGACAGTTGTTCCTGCTGCGCTTTGGCGTTCTTGTTCACCTGGTCGAGGTTGTTGCTCATGGCTTCAAGTTGTCCCGTCAACTTGCTAACCTCGGCGGCATGGGCCAGCGCCCGCTCATCCAGCTCCTTGGCGTGATCCGCCTTCAGCTTTGCCACCAACCCAGCAAGATCTGCAGCTTCGTTCATCAAAGCTTGCATGTCAGTGGAGTTCTTGAGAATATCTTGCGCAGTGTTTAGTAATTCTACAAATAAAAAGAAAGACGACTAAAATACTTGTCGGAAAAGGAAAAGAAGTCGGACGAAAAGAAGGCAAAGAAAACTTTGTCACCTTCATCCTTTTTGCGAGCCTCTTCCAAGCTCGCAATCTGGGCGTTCTTCATCTCCACGTCCTGCTGCAGTTGCTGGCATTCTTTGTTTTCTTCTCTTGAGCACGGAACAGCTCAAGGTTGGAAGCAAGAACGGCCTGCATGCACGAAAACAACGTTGCGGTTAGCACTATTTAGTCAACGAGACCACTTTGCCGGCTAAAATTTTTTCAGCCGCCAAAGTGCTCGGGGGCTGGGATATAGGTTACATTACCTCAAGTTGGTTATGCAGGGTCTCGTGGAGATCATCCATGTGCGCGTACCATTTACGGGTACCTTCACGCATGGTCCTTAGCGTTTGCCGGGGGTCTTGCAACCCTTTGCCAGATTGAGAGCCAGGATGGGAGGACGATCCGCCTTGGTCAGCCGCCATCCTGTCGTCCATCTCTTGCTTCATGGCAATAAATCGAGCGGCATCATTAGCCGAAGCTTCAGCCGTCTTGGAAAAAGTAGGGCCGGCAACTGACTTTTTGCCCGCCATCTTCTCCGTAGCCGCCTCTGCGGTACCAGCAGCTGTGTACGTTCCCTGGCATACAACCACGGGAACGCCAACTGTGGGCGTTGTTGGCGCAGCGGCTGGAGAAGAGCGGGTGGCTTGCCTCTGCCGGCAGATATTTTCAGATTGGCGCGGAGCTTGGGCATGGCTGGCTTGCCCCTGTAAGCAGAAAAGTGCAAGTTTGTCAGCACAAACTTATATCAAAATGGCTAAGTCAGGGAAAGCAAAAGTTTGCCTACCGCTTGAATGGGACATTCCCCACGGTCTCATCCTCTGCATCAGCGGAGGTGGCCGCTTCTTCCTCTTCTCCAAATCCTTGGTGGAGCTGCTCATCTTGCGCTTCTTCGACTTGCTGGCACCGGTGTCGTACCAGTTTGGAGCCAAGTCTTCCTCCCCCAAGGTTTGCAGCTGAAAAGGAAACAAGACAACATTAATTCAGTACCCAGTGGACAAAGATGTCAATGAAATGACAAAGTAGCTTTGGCTTACCGCTGGGGCTGGGTTGTCATGGGTGAACATGGCGACGCCTTCAGCCGCCTTCACCGACAGAGGCTTGACAAGCTCTCTGAGCCGGTACTCTAGTGCATCTTGGTCAAGGATGCTGTTGCCGGCGTCATCCGCCTTGTACTCGCACATCTTCAGTGGGCGATGGCGGAGTGGCATTATCTTCCTCGACACCCAGCAGATGACGGTGTCAACTCCGTCAAGTTGCGGAGCCATCATCGTCTTCGTCAAGAACTCGATCCGCCTGACGGCAATTCGAAGTTCAGCCGACAAGCTGCTAAGCGGCACCTTTGCCGTCCAACAGGCCTTGTGGGTTGGCGGACCGTTGACAAAAACAGGCATCCCCTGTGTGCTGCCGGGTGTCGGGATGTCCTTGCAGTAGAAGAAAGTGCTGGTCCAGTGCTTCACCGACTCGATGTATGGTATCTTTGGGTACCAGTCGGGTTGGCGGCAGTTGAAGGTGACGCTACCGCAAGTTGCCAGATGGCCGCCTGGTATGGTTTGCCGGCGGCACAGGAAGCAGTACTTGAATAGCTCTATGGACGCAGCTATGCCTAAGTACCCTTCGCACAAAGCCTGGAAGCCGGCTAGCACTAGAATACTGTTGGGCGCTATGTTGTGCGGCTGCAGCCCGTAGAAACTAAGTACCGCCAAGAAGAAGGCGGAAAGCGGCAAGGACATACCGCGGAGGCTGTGCGACGCCAACATGACGCGCTCGCCGTCTTGTGGGTCAGGGACTGCCTCGTCGCCTGGAACCCTCCAGGAGCATTCCGTCTTTGGCGGTATGTAGCCGCCTTCCTCCAGCTCCTTCAGATAGGCTGACGTCATAACTGACGGCAGCCAGTACCTGGAGCCAAGGTCCCCTGTCTCCTCTTCATCCTCGGCGTCGTCGTCGTCGGCGGCGGATTCCGCCGCAGCCTCAGTGCTGGTCGCCGCAAGGGATGGGAGCGGGAAGGTCGGAGCAGTGCTGCAGGCGCCGCCGGAGTTGGGGAAGAAGAGGAAACCTCACCCGCAGCCACGGTGGCGACGGGAGAGGTCATCGGCGCGCTCGCGGGAACCGCCGCCGCCGCTGGCGCAGATCCAGATCCAGCCGTGGTCGCCGAGGCCGCAGCCAGCGCCGCCGCCGCCGCATCTTGCTGAGTGCTCGCCATTTGCAGTGGATGCTTGCTCGTGCTCGCCGGAGTTGAGTACGGGGAGGAGGAGAGCTCGGGAAGATGAGGAGGCCGCGGTGGGTGCGAATGGGGAAGAAGAAGAACCTCGGCGTGCCCTTTGGGTATTTAACTCCACGCGCCAAGATTCGTGCCCGGGATTGGGGGGCGCACGATTTCCGCCACGTGCCCATGATTTGCACGTCGTGGAAACGGTGTCTGCGGCCCTCGCTCCGATTCTTGTGCGTAGTGGAGAAATAATCATGACACATGCCCAAGTCCAAACTGTCGTGGACTGCATGACGTCATCCGTCAACATTTGACAAGACCAGCACTAGTCCAGAACGACACATCGGAAACGGGCCAAAAACCCCTTCGGCAACGGAGAAAGGGTCCGTGTCCCCGCCTCTGTCACTGATGTGAAGCCTCACAATGGCAACGGAGATTTTTATCGTTTGCAATAAGTTTAGCAACGGGCATAATATATAACCGTTGCCTTTAGTCTTTACATCAGATACGGAGATTAGTTTTTGACCGTTTGTAATGAGGGCTAAAGGAAACAAAAAAAAAAGCCGGTGACGCCTGCTGCACCGTCGACGGAGCCATGTGGTTCCTGCTTGACGGCCGCCGGTTCTTCACCTTCCTCTTCGCCCAGCTTCATTGCGTGGTCTTCTTCTACCTATTTAGTACTGCACAAAAGTCTTACTCCTGGAGGCGCCGGCTTCAGTGGACCGTGTGGACGGAGCCCCGCTCCTACGTCTTCACGGCCGCCGCATAGTCTCCAGGTTTCCTCCTCGCCCTAAAGGAGGTGAAAAAAATCAAAATGTAAGCTCCTTCATCTCTATACACAAGACATATGCTTCTTCATCGGCATTACAGAAAATATAGAACTAATTACAACTAGAACATAGCCTAAACAATGCCTCATATATAGGTAGATTGGACACACAAATTTCAGGGATGGAGCAAGCGAGCCAATTAGGATGCACAAGATCGATGTGTATTTGTGCATATCACAAGGATCACTAGCGCCACCCCCGGATCACATGGTGTCACCTAATTTTAATCATCGGCATAACAGAAACAATGCTAAAATCAGAGCAAATGCCTACTAAAAACAGAGCATATCCATGGATAAACAATTAGCTATTTACAACTAGAAAACAGCTAAAATCTATGTGTAAACAATGTCTACTAAAAACAGAGCATATCCATGGATAAACAATTAGCTACTTACAACTAGAAAACAGCTAAAATCTATGTGTAAACAATGCCTACTAAAAACAGAGCAAATCTATGGATAAACAATTAGCTACTTACAACTAGAAAACAGCTAAAATCTATGTGTAAACAATGCCTACTAAAAACAGAGTAAATCTATGGATAAACAATTAGCTACTTACAACTAGAAAACAGCTAAAATCTATGTGTAGACAATGCCTACTAAAAACAGAGCAAATCTATGGATAAACAATTAGCTACTTACAACTAGAAAACAGCTAAAATCTATGTGTAAACAATGCCTACTAAAAACAGATCAAATCTATGGATAAACAATTAGCTACTTACAACTAGAAAACTGCTAAAATCTATGTGTAAACAATGCCTACTAAAACAGAGTAAATCTATGGATAAACAATTAGCTACTTACAACTAGAAAACAGGTAAAATCTATGTGTAAACAATGCCTACTAAAAACAGAGCAAATCTATGGATAAACAATTAGCTATTTACAACTAGAAAACAGCTAAAATCTATGTGTAAACAATGCCTACTAAAAACAGAGCAAATCTATGGATAAACAATTAGCTACTTACAACTAGAAAACAGCTAAAATCTATGCGTAAACAATGCCTACTAAAAACAGATCAAATCTATGGATAAACAATTAGCTACTTACAACTAGAAAACAGCTATCCTACTGAACTGGGGTCTTACATTAGGCGAGGCGGGCTCGCTTAGCGTCGCCGTCGGCGACGGAGCTAGCGCCGGCCTCCCCTGGCGGCGCCTTGCCCTCGCCGTGGACCAAAGAGAGGGCTATGGCGGCCCGGAGGTCAGACTGGTAGACCGCCTCCTCGGCGCGTTCGACCTGGGTCGACGCCTCGGAGAGGAGGACCGCCGCCTCCAGATCGGCCTCGCCCTGACGACGCTTGGCGTCCTCGCGCTCGAAATCGGCGCGGGAGAGTTGGCAAGCGATCTCCAGATCACGATCCTCCTCCTCTTCCTCTTCCTCTTCCTCTTCCTTCTCGTCGGAGGACGAGGACGAGGAGGAGGAGGAAGACTGATGGCGGCCGGGGTACATCACCTGGCGGATCTCGCGGTAGCTGCAATGGTGGCCAAATGAGCGGGTGCGGCCGGAGCCTTCGCCGTGCGGACGAGCGCCAAGGCTGCGGGACCGGCCCGCGGGGGACGGATCGGCGGCGGCCTGTTCCGCAGCTCGTCCCGCAACACCAGCTGACGCTGCTGCTGCCTGAAGGCCCGGAGGGTGGGGCGGCCACGGCCGCGATGGCCGGATCTACCAGCGCCGACGGTGGAAGCCATGCGAGAGAGTGGAGAGAGGAGACTGTGCGGCGGCTAGGGTTGGAAGTGAGTGAGAGTGAGAGTGAAGGGCATAGTAGGTTCTTATAGGCCGGCTGTCGGGCTGCTTCTAATGGCAACGGAGATTACGAAACTGTCCGTGTGCGATGAGCACACATCGGTAACGGAGTTAAACCAAACTCCGTTGCCAACATATATTTCACTATTCACCCGTTGCCGATGTTGTGGGCCTGCTTTACGGCCCAGTGCGGGCACGCGGGGGATGTCGCGATTTACCGTCGCCTAACTCCTGCCATTGCCATAGAGGGGTATCCGATGTGTCGTTCTGTACTAGTGCAGTCAAATGACAAGACTGGTGCCGGGAAGATTCCTGACAATAAACAGGCCGTCTTTCCCATGATGGCGGCAAATCATCCGACTACGTTAGGCGGATCGCCGCTTACTTTCAACTTTGGAATGCTTCAAGCTCTTCAGACGCTTACAAGACAAGACGGACGTTGCCGACAAGAAGAAGACGGCGCCTGAAGAACTCGAACCCTTCCAGGGGCTATTGTTGGGGATATACCTACTAGGGGTATCACCAGCATGGATCAATCCGGCTAGTCCAGGGTGGCCCGCAGTGGTGGTGAAGGCTTTGCCTGCCGGGCGGCCCAGATAGCTGACGACCAAGGAAGGCGGATGCCGGCAAGGAGGAGGCCAAGACTGAAGCCCACGAAGCCACCAAGACCAAGACGGAAGGCGGCAGACTTGCCGGCTAGGTTTAGGACTCTGTGTGCTTGCCGGATACGTAATCTCCTTGTAACCCTATGTCCAGCCGCCTATATAAGCTGGACCCCGGGACGCCTTTAGGACATACTTTGATACACAACCAACTCATTGTAACCTGTACTTCGGCTATTGCCTTATAGTGAGTTATAGCAGCACGTAGGGCTCCGCCACCGCCGTGGAGCCTGAAGCTGGGTAAACTGCCGTGTACAATCCCGACCTTGACGACGTCCACCTTCTTGCCCTACGTTCACCCTCGGCTAGCAGGACCCCGTCCCCTATCCAAGATGCCGATACGACGACATACGCTTTCCTTGCTCGTGCTTCTTCTTTTACGTCTTGGTCGGCTGCTCATCCGGCCGGCTGCGCAGCTGTTCAAGATCCACGTGAGGAGGATGGGCCCAACGGCCCCCAGTTCCGGCCGAACATCCGGCTGGAGACGGATGCGCCTGGGGAGGCCCAGCCGGAGGGTGATGAGGAGGCGGCCGAGGGTGGCGCCGATGGCGAGGGCGACGACGACGAGGCCACCCAGGTAGACGGTGGTCGCGTCGGAGACGACCAGGCGGATGACGCGTCGGTTGACCAGGCGCCGCTTGGAGGTGGCGGGGCGGGTGACGCTCCGCCGGCTGCTCGGGGTAAGCCGGTTGCCTCTAGCTCTGATGTTGACGAGGTCTCGAAACCTGTGGAAGTCATTGATCTCTCGGACACTGAGAGCGTTGAGAGTGTAGAGACCGCGGGGTCGACCTCGGCCCCTCGCCCGAAGAGACCGAAGCCGGCTACTCCAACCGGCGCGGAGGGAGACGACGACGACGGCGAGTTGCTGCTGAGGAAGCGGCCGAAAAGGGTTCCGGTCAACGTGCGCGGGTAAGTGTTTCTCATTGCTTGATATTTCTGCTGTCTTGCCGGATGAATCATCATGCTTTTCGCAGGGCGCCGAGGCCCTTGACTATTGGCGGGGCCGCGGAGACAGCTGCTGCGCCGGCTGCGCATGCGGATGCGGCCGCCCGGGCAGCCGGAGAGCAGGAGGGCGGGCCAGGGGAGCAGCGCGAGCAGCCCCTTGCGCCGGGTGCGGGAGGCCAGCCGGTGGCTCCCCAGGTCGAGGTGGTTCCGCCTTCCGGCGGAGGCGATGTCGAGAAGGCCGGTGGTGCCCCGGGGGCAGCCGGGGTCGGAGCGGTGGGCGCTCCGAAGACGAGGGCCGGCGCGGCACCCTCAATGAAGAGGGCCGAGTCGGCGGCGAAGAAGAAGGCGGGGAAGCAGGTGGCGTCGGCTGCCGTGGAGAAGGCCAAGGATGCCGCTGCTTCTTCGCAGCGGCAGCTGGTGCCAGCTGATCCCTCCATTGCCGCCAACGCCGGGGGGACGCGGAGGCCGTCCAACCCGCTGGACTTCGCCTTGGAGATCCGGAAGGAGCAGGTGGTCCAACTCCAGGACTTCGACCGCTTCCTGGAGCTGCTCAAGGTATGTTCTCGCGCTTAGTTTCTTTGCTTTATCTTTGGCCGGCTGCGGCAACTAGCTCGAGTTTTGAGCCTCGTCTTTCCTCAACTTCAGGAGGAGTCCAACCAGAAGGTCCTGCAGCTGGAGAAGGACCTCGAGGCCGCCAAGAGTAAGTGCCTTATCCAGCTGCGATCTTTCCAGACGGAGCCGGGTGCGGAATCTGATGCTTTTCTTTGCAGAGAGCGACGAGGAGCTGCGCGCCAAACTGGCTAGCTACCAGTTCAGCGACCTGGCGCAGGAGGTGGAGCGCCTCAAGAAGCGCGACGAGGAGCGGCAGGTGGAGCTGGACAACCTGGCCAAGGCCAAGGAGGCGGTGGAGAAAGCGGCAGTAGAGGGCGGGAGCAGTTCGAGAAGCTGGAGCAAGGCTACAACCAGCAGCGCAAGGACGACCAGGCGGAGATCACGAAGCTGAAGGACGAGGTCACCCGCCTGATGGCGGAGGAGGAGTTAGCGCGCAGAGAGCTGGCTCGGATTGACTCGCCGTTCGAGGTAATCTTTGTAACGTTGCCCTTGTCTTGCTGAAGATTTTCTTGTCCCGATGCTTTTTGTCCGGCTGCAGGCTACTATCCGTCTGCGGGCCTGGAGGCGGCTAGGGCCCAGCTGGAAGCCCTTGGGGTGGAGCCAACTGATGACGCCATTGCCGGCTGCTCGACCTCCGTGGCGGACCGGGTGGACCGGCTTGGGGTTGATGCCTGCGCGTTGGCCTTCGCGACCGGGAGGCTCTGCAGGTACGTCTGGCCCGGCCAGGGAATCCCCATCGTCCTGGCCGAGCTGGCACGTCGTCTTGCTCTTGCGCCGGCTGCGGTGCAGGAGCTGCAGGAGTCGGCCGCGCGTGGCGGAGCCTTGTGGGCCGTGTCGCTGCTCAAGTCCTGGTACCCGGCTGCCGACCTGGAGCTGCTCACGGTGGGCTTCTGGGATGATGACACGTACGCGAAGCTCAAGCAGCGCCCGGACATTCGTGATGCCGCCTGCACCATCGCTGACTTCGTCGACTTCTCGGACTTCATCCCCGACAGGCAGCCGGCCCAGCCGGCCAAGGACTCGGAGGCTGAGTACGCCGAGGAAGACGATGGCGACGAAGTCGAGGAGCCGCGAAGGGCTCCAAGGGGAAGGCCGTCGAAGAAGCCGGCTGCTCCAAAACTGGCGACGTGGCCAGCTCCTCCAAGGCCGCCGAATGAAGACCTCGGGATGCCGGGTTGCCGCTTGTACTTTCGTACTCTTTTGTGAACTTGTCTTATTGCCCCCGGGATGCCGGGCGTACTTGTTTGGAACTTCTGCTACTCGTGTCGTGACCTGTGTGGAGCTTCGTCTCCTTTACTTTGTTTCTGCTCGAAATTTCTTCGCAATTGCTTTTTTGCCTCTTTACCCTCACTAGCCCCCGAGATTCGGCTCGGCTGGCGCAGCGAGGCGAGTTGAATCTGAAGTCTTTGAATAGCTAGTCCGGCTGCGCTTCGGGGCAACCGGTTTTCCGCGCACTAGCCCCCGAGATTCGGCCGACTGGCATAGCCAGTTGAGTCGAATCTGGACTAGGAACCTTCGATAGCTTGCCCGGCTGGTTGTGACAGCCGGGTTTTCGCGCACTAGCCCCCGAGATTCGGCCCGACTGGCGTAGCCAGTTGAGTCGAATCTGGACTAGGAACCTTCGATAGCTTGCCCGGCTGGTCGTGACAGCCGGGTTTTCGCGCACTAGCCCCCGAGATTCGGCCCGACTGGCGTAGCCAGTTGAGTCGAATCTGGACTAGGAACCTTCGATAGCTTGCCCGGCTGGTCGTGACACCGGGTTTTCGCGCACTAGCCCCCGAGATTCGGCCCGACTGGCGTAGCCAGTTGAGTCGAATCTGGACTAGGAACCTTCGATAGCTTGCCCGGCTGGTCGTGACAGCCGGGTTTTCGCGCACTAGCCCCCGAGATTCGGCCCGACTGGCGTAGCCAGTTGAGTCGAATCTGGACTAGGAACCTTTCGATAGCTTGCCCGGCTGGTCGTGACAGCCGGGTTTTCGCACACTAGCCCCCGAGATTCGGCCCGACTGGCGTAGCCAGTTGAGTCGAATCTGGACTAGGAATCTTCGAGAGCTTGCCCGGCTGGTCGTGACAGCCGGGTTTTCACGCACTAGCCCCCGAGATTCGGCCCGACTGGCGTAGCCAGTTGAGTCGAATCTGGACTAGGAATCTTCGAGAGCTTGTGAGGCCGACAAAAATCGACACTTAGAACTTTCGTTAGATCGTTAGTCCTCAAAATCGAAAGGTTGGCAATTTTTAGCTTCGGTTTTTATTCGATTAGGGGCCGGCTCGCCCTTGTTTTGCCGCCCGTGCCCCTTCCCGTGTCTCAGCTCTGCGACCCCTGCTCTTGCCGGCTGAACTCTGCAGCCGGATCCGAAAGAGGGCCGGCTGGCTGGGCGCACGGTACTGAGATCTTTGAGAGGCTAAACGCAGGCGAACGAGAGCGCGGTTTTTTCTGTCGCGAGCCGGAGACTTTTTCTTTCTTACGAGTTTTTCGCGTGTGCCCCTAGCCGGTTTCTGCCCAACGTGTCAGCCGGGTTGCGGTCTGCAGCCGGATGCGAGAGTAGGCGTCGGGGTCGAGCACGTTACTAAGCTAGCGTAAGCGAGAATCGGTAGTCGGCTAGCCACAGCGAAGGATAAAGAAACAACACTGATACAACGGCAGCCCCCGAGTGTGCGCTCGGGAGTGCTAACTTTTACTCAAAAGAAACAACAGGGCGTTACACTTCTTCTAGGAGTAGAACGGCCTGAGGAGGCAGGCGTTCCACGGGCGTTCCCCCTCCTCGAAAGGGGTAAACGGCTTGTCTTTTTTCTCCTCACGTACGTCTGTGAGATAGTACGTTGTTGCGCAGCGCTCTGCTGATGATGAACGGGCCCTCCCAGGGGGAGGACAGCTTGTGGAGTCCCTTGGTGTCTTGGATCCATCGGAGCACCAGGTCTCCTTCGCGGAACGTGACCGGGTGCACTTTCCGGCTGTGGTACCGGCGCAGATTCTGCTGGTATATGGCCGATCTGGACAAGGCCAGTTCTCGCGCCTCCTCGAGGAGGTCCACGCCGTCTTCGTTTGCTCGCTTGGCTTCTTTCTCGGTGTAGAGGATGGCTCGAGGGGAGTCGAACTCGATGTCAGCCGGCAGGACTGCTTCCGCGCCGTAGACGAGGAAGAAAGGCGTGTAGTTCGTCGAGTGGTTGGGGGTGGTCCTGAGGCTCCAGAGTACATGCGGGAGCTCTTCGATCCAGCATCCGGGTGCTCGCTCGAGTGGGTCGACCAGCCGGGGCCGGATTCCGGCTAGGACTAGGCCGTTTGCTTTCTCCACTTGGCCGTTTGACTGGGGATGAGACACCGAGGCGAGGTCCAGCCGGATTCGCTTCTCGCGGCAGAAATGCTTGAAGACGCCCTTGGCGAAGTTGTGCCGTTGTCGGTGATGATGCTGTGCGGGTAGCCGTAGCGGTAGATGATGTCTTGGAAAAAGGTGATGACCGTCTGGCCGTCCCACTTCTTGACTGGCTTGGCCTCGATCCACTTGGTGAACTTGTCCACCGCTACGAGGAGGTGAGTCATGCCGCTTCGCGCCGTTTGAAGGGACCAACCATGTCGAGCCCCCAGACGGCGAATGGCCAGGTGATGGGGATGGTTTGCAGGGCTGCAGCCGGCGTGTGTTTCTGCTTGCTGAAGCGCTGGCAGCCGGTGCAGGCGCGAACCATCTGCTCGGCGTCGGCTAGAGCAGACGGCCAGTAGAAGCCGTAGCGCAAAGCCTTCGCTGCGATTGACCTGGACGCGGCGTGGTGCCCGCATTCGCCCTTGTGGATGTCCTCCAGCAGGCGGCGCCCCTCTGCCGGCTCGACGCACCGCTGAAAAACGCCTGTCGCGCTGCGCTTGTAGAGCTCGCTGTTGATGATGGTGTACGCCTTGGAGCGTCGCAGAACTTGTCGTGCTTGCACCTCCTCCTCTGGGAGCGTGCCATGTGCGAGGTAGTCGAGGAATGGCTGCGCCCATGAGGGAACTTCGTGGATGGTGAAGACGCCGGCTAGCGCCAGCTGGGCGGCTTTTGGATCCGGCTGCGCAGCCCCGGGTGTGTCGGAGCAGCCCCCGGGTTTGCGCTGGTCTTGTCGATGAGCTCAGGGACGGGTGCGGCTGGCGCCTCGTAGCCAGGTGGGTCCAGACGACGTGGTGGGGGGACATACCCCGAGTTTGCTTGTCCGGCTGGTGGGCTCGCAGCCCCCGGGATGACGACGGATTCCGAGTCGGGTGACGGTGTGATGGATGGCTTGTAGACATGCTCGAGGGAGACGCCGGGTGGAATGGCTCGCCGGGTGCTGCCGAGCTTGGCTAGCATGTCAGCCGTCTCGTTGTTGGCTCTGGGCACGTGGTGGAATTCGCACCCCTCGAAACATGCGCAGAGCTGCTGCACGAAGAACCGGTAGGAGGCCATGTTGGCGTCCTTGGCGTCCCAATTTCCTGAAGTTTGCTGGATCACAGGTCCGAATCGCCGAAGCACAGGATGCGCTGGATGCTCATTGCCTTGGCGATCTTGAGGCCGTGGACGAGGGCCTCGTACTCGGCGACGTTGTTGGAGGCTTTGAAGTGGAGCTGCACGGCGTACTCCAGCCGGTTGCCCTTGGGCGCGGTGAGGACGATTCCGGCTCCCAGGCCTTCGTATTTTGGAGCCGTCGAAGTGCATCCGCCAGTGCGCGGAGTCGGGCACAGGCGGCAGGTACTGTGTTTCCGCCCAGTCGACGATGAAATCGGCGAGGAGCTGGGACTTGATGGATACTCTTGGCTGGTACAGGACCGTGTGCGGGGCCAGGTCGACTGCCCACTTGGCGACTCGGCCGGTTGCGTCTTTGTTGCCGATGATGTCTCCGAGTGGAGCCGTGCTCACCACGGTGATGACGTGCTCTTGAAGTAGTGGCGCAGCTTCTTCTCCGCCATGTGCACGCCGTACACGAGTTCTGGTAGTGGGGGTAGTTCTGCTTCGACTGCGAGAGGACCTCGCTCACGTAGTAGACCGGCCGCTGGACCGGGTGCTCCTTGCCTTCCTCTTGGCGCTCCACCACTAGGACGATGCTGACGCACCGGTTGGTGGCGGCGATGTACATGAGCATGGGCTCCTTTGGAGCAGGCGGCGCCAGGACCGGTGCCTCGGATAGTGCCCTTTGAGCTCGGCGAAGGCTGCGTCTGCTTCGTCCGTCCAGACGAACTTGCCGGTTTTCTTCAACAGGTGGTACAGGGGCAGGGCCTTCTCGCCAGCCGGCTGACGAACCGGCTAAGCGA
>CAMZMU010000063.1:106615109-106905360 GCA_947311845.1 Poa pratensis
TAGAGGGAATTTGCTACCACAATTACACCCTTATAACGGTTCACTCACCTTCTACACTAACTTAATACTACAATAACAACCTGGTATAATGTTCCAATTCATCGGGTTAATTTTAGGTAAACAGATGTCGGGACAGTGGAAGTTCAGAAATAACCCGAGAGCAGAACTTGCAATAGGAGATTCTCAAGGTTCGCTTTGACTGAGCAGCTAACAACCCCTAGTTCGTTCAGACAGCAATGGCGTTAACCTAGTAACCCCAATCAATGCCTATAAAGGATGGAACAAGTGCAATGGTCTAATATGACATTTTCGCAGAAAATTAAAGGAAGCATGCACAGTTTCAAATAAGCTCAGACGGAATTACTAACTATATTAAAGCAGTGCGAATTCTCGCGATGAGAGCGCTCCGCTTATAACAGGGGAACAAATTACCTGCTTCGCAGAAGGTGGGAGGAATAGGGGACGACTGGTCGGTGGAAGAGATTTGGGAAATGAAAGGGGAGACAGCAGGAGGTCCCGACATGGATCAACCTCGCTGGTCAGTCTGACACAACACAGCGCGAGAGTGAAGGGAGAGGAGCGGGGAGCTGCACTGGACAAGGGCGGCGGGGCTAGGGCTCTGAATCGCCCGCGAATAAGGACGCAGCGGCGCAAATCTGTGGCCGGAAGCGGATGGCAGGCAAGGAAAAAAAAATAGCCCGCTGCAGAAAAATAGCGCCGGCCCTCACTCAAAATCTATCTATCTAGCATAATTACGGATGGCACCCGCCGGGTTCGGGGCCGGGTTTGGCATACCCGTACCCGGCTCCTCCACCCGTACCCGCCACCCGCCCCATACCCGTCGGCGGGTCGAGATCTCAACCATACCCGCGACCCGGCGGGTACGCGGGACCTGCCCCGTACCCGCCAAGGAGAGGCAGCTCGTGTGTGGCTGTGGCCTGTACGTTAGTGTCTTTAGTGGGCTAGGTCTCTTAGTGGGCTAGGTGCGTTAGTGGGCTTGTGGGCTAGGGGTGTTAGTGGCTTAGTAGGCAATGACATGTGGGGTCATTACGTTCTAGTCGGGTACACGGGTTCGCGGGTATGGGTTTGGCATCCCCATACCCGCACCCGCATACCCGATGGGTATGACATTTTCCTGCTAAGCATACCCATGGGGATTTTTCTAGCCCAAACCCTCCCCATTTAAGGCGGGTACCCGTCGGGTTTGCGGGTATCGGGTACCCATTGCCATCCGTAAGCATAATGCCCGTGCGTTGCTACGGGAAACAGGTGAGGAGTCTTCACTGCGTTGCAGCAAGTGTTAAAGTTTCTTCTTATCTTTTAAGATGGCATATCGTCCTAAATATGTCTAGGCTATCCATGGATAAATCTGTAAATGATCGATAATAAGTTTTTAATTGACAATGGGATGATAAAAATGAGGTAGAGTTATACCTTTTAAATGACAATACGGAATATGAACAATGATTTTTGAATTATATCTTTGAAATTCTCGCGATAGTAGTTATCACCTCCACACAAAATTATTTAGACCGAAGTTATAATCTGCAAAGCATAATTTGGTACATATATTTTACTAATGAATACTGAATAGCCGAGAATCTCCACGCGGTTTAGATCAAGCTTCTACAAACAGCAAAAATAAACTCTCACAATGGTAGGATTGAAGTAAAAAATATAGCCACTTATGTTAGGTAGATCATTATTGGCTACAGACTGAACCTAGATTAACGTAACTTAATTATGTGGCTGCAAGTAGAAGTCTGAAGTGTACACCATCACAATATACTGAATCATCTTGATTTCCAACATCTCAAGCATACCAATATACCAGCTGTCGTGGTGGGATCACGGCAGATGCCATAGGTATGGCTAAGATGGGGCCGAAAGTGCGTTGGGGGATCCGGGGAGGGTTTATGCACTCAAGAAGTGCACAAGCAAGAACACGCAAGAATCCGCAAGAACATGAACAAGAAACCAAGAAACCAAGAACACAAAGCACACCACGATGTACCCTGCTTCGGGGCCCTCTTGTGGAGGTAACACCCCTACTGCAGCACTAGCCTACTCTCTTTATATCTCAATAGTGACAAGTACAAAGCGCTCCTCGAGCTGTATGAAGCAACAATGGTGAGAGCTCACGATGAAGAAGAAGCTACCAAGGAGGAAAAATGAGCTCTAGGGTTCCTCTCCTTCACACAGGAGGTGGTGGTGCTGTATATAAAGGCTTGCCGAGTTACTTCTTTGCCCCTGGCTCCATGAGATAATGGCACTGCCAAGAGGAAGAGGACAAGCCTCTGCCCCCTGTCAATCCAACGGCCGGATTGTCAGGCCCTAGCAGGCCTATCTTGCCACTTCGGGCAATGGCAGGTGTAGCCCACCGGGTCTAGGTCATAGCCCCTTTCCCGAATTGGCCGAGTCAGCTCCTAGGTTGCTGCGCTCCCAGGAATCCCGCGTCTCGACCTGGCTGTCTTCTGAGCCTCGGGCAGGAGGCCTGCAGGACCCGTGAACTTACTGACATTACTCGGCCCTTGTGCATTATCCGACATTGCTGGTAAGCCGGATTCTTCCAGGCAACCCGGCTAGTTGAACCGGATCTCTTCCAGGCAACCCGGCTAGTTGAGCCGGATCTCTTCCAGGCAACCCGGCTAGTTGAGCCGGATCTCCTTTGGCGTCTCCCTGTACTTAAACAAGATTGAGTACTAACCGACTTTCTCAACCGATCCGATCCAAGTGATCCGGCTTGAGTGACCCGGATTGACTTTCCTTTCCACTTTATAGCTCCCAACACCACCTCTTTGCCCTACTCGGGGGCAGCCCTCCGACAGTAGTCCCCGAAGCTGGTGCGGTCCTACAGCCTCGGATGGATTGCCGTAGCAGGTTAAAAATAAACACCTTAACCGAATCTCTTATCGACTAAAATTGTCTCAGGATTTCCTGGGACACTTGGCTGAGAATCTCTGCGCAAAGCCCCGTAATCCGGGTCTTTGATTTGACATGCCACTGACAGCACATTATCCGGATCCACCAGGTACTTGAGTGCATTTGACTAAATGACCGCGCCTCCTTGGTTTCTTCACTGACCGGCACACTCGATCCGCACAACCGCTTCCAATTCTATGTTCCATCATGTGCTTGAAATACACGGCCACAGCAGCGACCGCAGAGTTTCAGGGCACACTTCATCCGGCCACGCCCCGAAAACCGCGCGGTAGTGCGCCAGTTACCAGCTAGGGGCTATATATAGGGGTGCGGGCTACCTCTTCTTCTTCCCCGCGCCCCCACTTCGAGAACTCCAACCGTGCCATTGACGCCGCTGCGATTTCGCCCTTGCGACCTCGCCGTGCCGGAGATCTCGACAACGCCTGAGCAAACTCGTCGGAGCCGCGCACCGCGCCCTGCGCCGCCGTTTCTTCACCGGGCCTCTTCCTCGCCGTACTGCAACCGTGAGTTCTTCACCCCCAGCCATGCTTCCCTCGAACGAGTTCATCTTCCGCCATGAACTTGCGCTTGCTTTTTCTAGATTTACTAGCAAACGAGTCCGTTGCCGCGCCTTAGTGCATTCCCTAGATCTCCTTTCTAGGTTTTGCACTAGATTACCCCAGTTTGGCTTGCCACTGCTTGAACAGTTCCACCATATTTTTACTCGGGATTTCTTCCCTATTTTACTGCTGCGGTAGATCTTGCGTAACCCTAGATTCTCACGAAAAGGTGTTTGTAGTTACTAGCTGAATTACTTTTCCGCAGTAACTAGACCACTTTATCCGGGATAGCCTCTACCGAATCCCTTAATAGCTGATTCGGTTACACCTTTATCCGATTCGTTCTGGATTAGAGATTCCGCATCTCCTAACTCGGCTATATTCGACCTTTTGCAGGACTGATTCGGATATGCCGAAGCTGCCCCCGGCAGTTGGGAGGGTTCCGACGTTACAAATGATGATCTGGAATGGCTGCTGAGCACCCGGCGTATAACACCTAAAGTCATATGCCGAAAACCGGGGAAAGAACTCGAACCGGTCACCCAACCGGGTGAGCGCGTTGTATTTCTAGCGCACTTCGAGCGCGGATTTGGACTCCCAGCGAGTGACTTCTTCCGGAGATTCCTAGATTTCTTCGGCCTGCAGCCTCACCACCTTCCGGCTAACTCCTTTGTCTCCCTGTCGGCTTTTACCTCCTTTATGGAGGGATATCTCGGTCTCTGCCCGACTGTCGAAACCTGGGCGAAGTACTTTCACCTCCGGAAACATACGATCCCGGGTAGTGACCCGAAGGTGATGACCGCCTGTGGTTCGTCCAGCATTACCCCGAGGACGGGCTCCATTTTTTCCCGGATCACTGGCCTGGATACTTGCAAAAATGGCAAAGGTCCTTCTTCTACGTGAAGAGCGTTGAAGGCCATGATGCTCTCAACTTGCCCGAGTTCAGGATCGATCCCCCCACAGCCGAACTGAACTTCAAATATGATCCGGCTGACACTCTTGCGGAGCTTCAAATCATACATCAAACTTTGGAGGATTTTCTGGAGAAAGGCCTGCTCGCGGACGATCTCCTCCGGACCTTCGTCTGTCGCCGGGTCAGTCCTCTTCAACAACGCAAGCACAAGATTTGCCACATGGGTGGTCTGCTAGATCCTACCCGGATCAGCAAACATGACCTCACCAAAGCTTCCGTCAAGAGACGGGTAAACGCCATTGCCTACACCGAGATGTTGGACAAGTGGCGGTGGGGCGTGGAGCCGTTCCACCGAGATGCACTTCCACCACAGGTTAGTTCACCATTCTCCGAATCAATCCATACTTCATCAAAACTAGCTGGGTGACCCGCGCATTTGCGCGGCTAGCTTTCTTATGTACTGATAATTTATAGTTTTCACGTATATATTGTGTAACTTTTAATTTGTTTGTGTTTCATTATGTTGAGATTTAGAATGAACGAAAATCGGGTAACCGAAATGCACACAATGTTTCTATTTTCATGCCCCTGGTTTCTTAGTTGTACTCAGTTTTCCCCATCTGCTCATTTGTGAAGGTTTCTAGGGGCTTTTTTGAGCATTCATGAAGGCGTAAAAATAACCCAATGGGGAAAAGTGAGCAAAAGCTAAGAGAATGGGGAAAAGTGAGTACTACTAAGAAACCAGGGACATGAATATAAATAACCCTTGTTATATTACCAAAATATATATGCATGCTTAGATTACTTGTCAAAGCTAGAGATGTTGGTCGAATTATTTTTAGGAAATATTCATGTATTTATAAATGTAGGTAAATCTGAAATAAATATATTGTGAAAATATTTTTTTATAAAACATCAAATGTATAAAGTTCAGTTATCCAATTCTTATAGTCGTAGCATATTAGTTGTGAAAATTCAAACTCTACCCTTTGCTAGCTTTTACGGCTAAGAAGTGCATACCTTTGTCCATTGATCTAGCATTCGGTTTTACTCCGTTGATGGGCAGTCCATATATCAAATATCATACATGCCATCAGATGTGCCCGTGGCCTAGCTCGTAGGTGATCATGCATATCCTCCATAAAGCAAATCTAGCTAATATGTGATACACGATATTTATCTTTGACAAAACTTCTAATCAAATTGATACAACTATTTTAGTTGCCCGATTGGCCGTTGGGCTTCTTATGTTGTGCTGCTGTATTAACTTGGCTGGCCGATTAATCTGCTCATGCTTCGATCAATGTTGTGCGTATAAATCAGTCATGGATGCCCCGGCATAAAATAATTTCATGGGTGGAGTACATCCCTAGCTAGCCGGCCGGCCGGCCGGCTGAATACACCGTGTCGAAGAGCCTGGGCAGCTTTCCCTGTCCACCGTCAGCTCATCTTATAGGCTTGTGCCTGCAGACGTCGGCCATGGACATGCAGGTTTTATGGTGTGTCTGTGGCTTTGACGACAGACTCTCATCGCGAGTCGTGACTGGCTACGCGGCGCCTTCTTCTCTGGTGTCAACTACACCATTAGCCGCCAAGGATCTCGTGAGATCGTCCATCGTCTCCTGATTGCGTCCGCTGTTCCGGTTGTTCTTACCCGCCCTAGACCCTAGTAGTCCAGTCGATCAGAGCTAATTTTGTAGTATCTCACTCGGTCCATATCCGCATGTCTGTTTATGTTGCCTTCTTGCCCCGTTTCATCTATGTATCAGCAAATCAATATTGCCGGAAGTTTTCATGGCGTCGCTCATCGGAACCACTAAGCTGCACTCATAGGCGACCATGGCGACTGAACTTTCATGCACGTTATATAGTTAACCGGAATCCTGCACCAAAATAATTTAATCGGAAACGACTCCATGCATTGGGTTGTCAGTTCAAACAAAACACGTCCCTGATCTGAAAATAATCTAGCCCAGCTGCTGCAAACTGCGGCCGCATGGTCGATCACCAATTTCATCCCCAGGGTACCTTGTGTGTTCGTCCGCATCATTGGCGTCGTCATCGATCCTTCCCTAGAGCTAGCTTCATCAGACCGAGTTCCACGTTATCGCTTCGAGCTCATCGATCGGAGGCGAGAGCGAGATCGACGTTGTCGCTTCGAGCTCATCCATCGGAGGCGAGAGCGAGATCGACGTTGTCGCTTCGAGCTCATCGATCGGGGGATTTATGCTGGGCCGGGGATGCTACTACTTGTCCGTCACGGCATATATGGGCAGAAGACGTGTACTCTCGTATTTTTGGTAGAGGTAAGAGTCCATATCTCATACAAATTGTTGGCAGGGCAAATTGTATGATTCCCAGGAGAGAGAATCGTGTACGCTTCCTTCTTTCAATTCTTTTATTATTTAATTCGGAATTGGACTCTGTCTCCGATGAAGACTCCAGCTTCTCTCCTTTAAGTTTGCGTTTTTTTTATCTTATTACCACGTTAGACGCTGTCCGATCTAAAATTAAATCTAAACCGTATGTTAACTTCTATTAAATCTCCACCGCAGATTGTTTGTTGTTTTAATAATATAATAGATGACATCGGACTAATCCAGATTTGCCTTGACTCTACTGCAGCTGTTCGACCGCCAAATCACCGAAGATGGAGATCTCTCCACCAAAGTGTGGGGACCGGATCGCAGCCCGCTGCGCGAGGGCGAAGAGGATGCGGATACGGACGATTATTTGCCGATTCCGCGCGCCAAGCCCATTCGCAAGGGTAAGCAACCGACTATTTACAACCTTTCCGAGGATGAAGATGATGATTGCTGGATCCTAGATCCTATTGATGCCATTCCGATTTCATGGTCACAACCTTGTGTTCCAGCCAAACCGGATGCTCAAGGGACATCTCGGAAACGCCCTGACGCGTCCGGATCAGATGCCCCTCCAGCCAAGAGAATGAAGAAAACTGTCTCCAAACCGAATCGGCTCAAGGCCATGCCTACTACCAAGGGGTAATGCCAATTTCATTTGCTTTCTTCCTTTATTAATCGAGTCACCTCTATCCGAATTAACTGTTTACTTTGCTCTATGCAGTGACGTCCTCGTCACCGAGCAAACTCATTCATCCATTCTTTCTCCCATTCCTCCACTGGATACGGCCACGGAGAGCCAATCTCCTAAAAAGGCTGTCCTTCTCCCGCGCGTGCCACAACCGCCAAAACTCCTCCGCCGACTCTCGTTCCAGAGTCGGTTATTGACTTGGAGAATGAGGAAATCTCGGGTCCTACCCGAGATTCAACTTGGCCACGTCCTCTGAAGGAGTTGGAGAAGGAAAAAGCTAAGACTTCGGCTAAGTCTTTGACTAAGCCGGATCCTCGCCCTACCGCCAAGGCTCTGAATCAAGAGCAGCAGAAAAGAAGAAGCAGCAGCAGCACAACCTCTCGAGAAGCAGCAGAAGCAGCAACAGGAAGTATCTAAACCACCACAGCAAGCGTCCAGAACCAACCGAAACAGCCAGATCCAGCCAAGACCCCGGGCGCATCGCCTCTACCTAAGCCGACTCAGGTCACCTTTGGCACAACTCCAACACCTCGGATAAGCAGATGGTTGCTAGCAAGCCGGTTTCCGCCGCTCCATCAGCGACTCGGGTGCATGATCAACTCTCTGAGGCGATCACTCGCGCCCGCCTTAGTGGCCAGGTTCTGCCGAATCTCCGCACTCCGAGCGGCGACAACCTCGGCTCCGCAGAGCAATTTGTTAAAGCTTGGAATGCTGCGGACCTTGCCGAAGGCTCGACCACTTCAGCGTCGCCACATCCGGCTGGTCCTAGCCGGATGTTTCAATCTCTACATTCTGTGCAGGCCTCGGTCACTGAAGCTAACCGGGTCTTCGAGGTAACATTGCCGAATCCTGCTCTTATTTCATCATGATCAATCTACACTATCCCCAGTCCCCGAGATTCGGGTCGAACGACTGATACTCCTCCGAGTAAGAAAGTCATTCGGCTTGAATCTCTAAAACTTGATCATAAATTTTGTGGGACTCCCAGTCCCCGAGTCTCTTTCCAATTGATTCGGTCAACTTTCTTTTTATTAATCTCGGGCCTCCAGTCCCCGAGATTCGTTTTGGCTCCATGCTGCTAGTCTCGGGTGCCAGTCCCCGAGACTCTTTTTACGCCATTAACCCTTTTCTTTCAGGAAACCACGACTGCTCGCAGCCGGATCTTTAAGCAGCTAGTCCTGCAGCACCAGGCCCTCCAAGCTTCCTTGATGCGCAAGTGAGGAGATGAAAAAGAAAGATCAGGAGCACAAGCGCGCTTTATCGGAGGAAAAGTCAGAAGTGACCGGCTCCTGCGGGAGCTTGACCGGGTTGAAAAAGTGAAGGAGAAGGTCAAGAAAGACCGGGACACGCTGCAGAGGGAGAAAGACTCGATCCAGAAGGAGCGAGATACTTTCAAAGCCGGGCTTGAGAAGCGGGCGAATTGGACAAGAAAATCCAAACGCACGTTGCAGACGCTGAAGCCGAAGCTAAAGCGGCAAAAGATGATCTGGCTGCTCACAAGGCGATCAGCGCGAAATGGCTTGCTGATCTTGCTAGCCTCAATGAAGACATGGATCGTAAGTTTGCCGAATCTCCTCTTCCTCCTCTGCTCTTATCCGACATCATTTCGTGTTCCTCGTTTAACTCGGTGTTAGCTTATCTGAATGTAGGAGAGTTTACCAGCATCCGGCTTCAAGCCGCCAAAGCTGTGAGGGATGCCCGAGCTGAGAGAGCTAAGTTAACTGGAGCTCCCCTACCAGAGACGTGGGATATCGAAGATCACATTACTGCACTTAGAGCTCGGATTGCTCCTTTGAAGGATTCCCATATTGATCTGTTCAATGCAAGCCTCAAAGCTCACCGAGTCTTGTTTCCTGAAGCTCGGCAAGTCCGGTCTGCGGACGAGCTAATCAAAGACCTGGATCAGGCAGAGACCCGGTTAAAGCAGTGGAGATCTTCGTCCGCCCGCGCTGGTGCTGACGCAGGTTTGCTATTATCATGTCTTGGTATGAGCTGATTGATCTCGCCAAAGTGCGCTCCCTTCGCGAGGGTTCTTCATGGGCTTCAGATCCACCGGATCAAGATCCGCGAGGAAGCTGCCAACTTTATGGCCGAATTTGCAAACACCAAGCATCTTGATCTGAAGCTCCGGTCTACTCGGATGGGGAAGAATCTGAAGAAGAGGAATCGGATGATGCCTCCCTTGACGAATACGCCGAGTCTGAGGGCGAATCTGGTGATTCGGCTAACTCCGCCGAACAACCTGCAGCTTGTGACTCGGCCAAGACCTCCAAGATGCCAGCCACTGACTCGGCTGAAACTGCCGAACAAGCTTAATCCGAACTTCCAAGACGCCAGCCACTGATTCGGCTAAGACCACAGAGCAAGCTTTAGTCAAGACCGCCACTTCAGCTGATCCGGATGTTCCGAATCTGCCAGCCTTCAAGCTCTCCGTCCAAGGTTATTCCTGCAAGTGAGGGTCCTCTTTCAACCGAGGTTCCTCCATCATCCGAGTCCATCCCTGCAACCGAGTCTCCTGCAACCTAGGCTCCTTCCTGAATTATCTTAATGAAAAACATTAAATCCCCGGTATGCCGGGAGCAGATGTAATATACAATTTAAGTTCCTTCGAGACTACTTTTATTTTGCTTAATGTGATCCGGACTAAGTTTATGTTGGATCATTTAAACCGAGTCCCCGAGTCTGTTTTCTTGTTTACTATTTTTGCCGAATCTCTGCTCTTGTCTACCTTTTAGGTGTTTGACAGTCGAGTCACAAGATAGGAATCATAGCATACAATACTTGAAACATGCGAGTTGTGGTTTAGAATCATCTAACATAAACAAAAAAGAAATAACAGGGTTAGTAAACGACATGTGCCGAATCGGTTTTGGACCGAGTCCCCGAGTCCATTTTCATGTTTCCCATATTCCCACCTCTGCTCTTGACTACCATTTTGGTGTTTGTCAGTCGAGTCACGAGATCAACAACACAGCATACATTACTTGAATTTTGGGACGAGGTTCAAAACAATCCGACACATGAACGGTATGGACAAAACAGTAATAAAAAACACATGCATAAGGACGAGGCAGTCCCCGAGTCCAGACTCGGATTGCCGAAATTTCATTTATGATAAACTGAGATACATACATTGCGCCCTTAAGAGTAAAAGGGTCGAAGCAGAGCTACATTCCAGGGTCGCTTGGTTTCTTCTCCGGGTCTGTCCAGGCCATCCTTCCTTTGTTCCTGTGCGTCTACAAGGTAGTACGAGTCATTGTGCATAGCCTTGCTCACAATGAATGGTCCCTCCCATGGAGGTGATAACTTATGTCGCCTTTGCTGCGCTGCACCAGCCTTAGTACTAGATCTCCTTCATGAAACACTCGAGGGCTGATCTTCCGACTATGATAACGTCGGAGACCCTGCTGATATACTGCTGTCCGAGACAGGGCCAATTCCCTTGCTTCCTCTAGCAGATCCACTGCATCTTCCCGGGCCTCTTTTGCCTCGGTTTCCGTATACATTGTCACCCTTGGTGCATCATATTCTATGTCAGTGGGTAGCACTGCTTCTGCCCCATATACCAGAAAAAATGGCGTATAGCCAGTTGACCGATTCGGCGTGGTCCTTAGACCCCATAGTACTGACGGTATCTCATCTATCCAGCACCCCGGAGTCTTTACCAGAGGTTCTATTAACCGGGCTTTTATCCCAGCTAATACCAAAGCATTTGATCTTTCCACCTGTCCATTGGACTCTGGGTGTGCCACTGAGGCTATGTCTAACCGGATCCCCTTATTCATGCAGAATCGGGCAAACTCTCCCACAGCAAAGTTCGTGCCATTATCCGAGATGATGCTATGGGGGTAACCGTATCTCAAAATGATTTCTTTCAGGAAAGTTACAGCCGAATGACCATCCACTTTCCGGATCGGTTTTACCTCTATCCACTTGGTGAACTTATCCACCATCACCAGCATATGTGTCATGTTACCCCTAGCCGGCTTGAATTCTCCCACCATATCCAAACACCACACAGCAAACGGCCAAGTGATAGGAATTGTTTTGAGCGCCGATGCGGGTAGGTGTGTCTGCTTGGCAAACCTTTGGCATCCTTCACATTTTCGGACTATGTCCTCTGCATCTGCATGAGCAGTGGGCCAGTAAAACCCATGCCGGAATACTTTAGCCACCAGGGCTCTTGTACTGCAATGATGCCCACATTCTCCTTGATGTATCTCCAGGAGCATCTCCTTGCCCTCGGCTGGCTCCACGCAACGTTGTAGCACCTCGGTTGCACTCCTTTTGTATAACTCCTTGTTTATGATGGTGTAACCCTTGGACCTCCTCTGCACTCGCCTAGCTTCGGTTTCATCATTTGGCAAACTCCCCTCCGACATGAACTTCATGATTTCTTCAGCCCATTCCGGTACTGGATGCAAAGGGAATAAGTGCTCATCTATTTCCACTGGTTCGGCTGCATTAAATCAGTGCAAAGGGAATACCGTTCTTGCGTGTTCTTGAGCTGCTGGCCGGCTTGCGTGGGTCTGTTGTGTGATAACGGCAAGGCCCATCTATCATTGCCTCAAAAGTTAGAGGTGGACTCGGTCCATCCCACACTTTCTTTGCCCAGGCACCTTGATTCGGCCTCCAAGCTGGACCCTCATTTTTTGGTCTCTGGCTATCAGGATGATCCATATTTACTGCAGCCACCTGATCTGAACCGTATCTGTAATCCGGATCTCTCCTCTTATAACCGAACTCATGTCGATCACTGGGCCTCAATGGTCCATTCCGGTTATTGACCGGTTGCCTCCTGCTTGTTCCCACCGCATCCAACGCTGGCTGCGTCGGATCGCCAAGAGCATATGTATCTGCTATCCGGATCATTTCCGCCAGGGTCTTTGGCATATCCCTCTGGAGCTTCTGCCAAAGCGGGGTGCCATGTCGGCAACCCTGCGCAAACCAAGAAATGGCCTGCTACTCCACGACACCTTCACAAGAATTGCGAATGTTGCTCCACCGAGTCAAAAATTCTCGGTCTGTCTCCCGCTCTTCGTGCCTGCACACAGACAAGAGCTGAGGTCGGTTTGGCCTCTTGTAAGTGCTAGAGAAGTTGCTGTAAAACGCCTGCTCCAAATCCATCCAAGAGTTGATACTACCCTCTGGTAAGTTATTCAGCCAAATCCGGGATGGCCCTTCCAACATATGCGGGAGATACCGGACCGCCCATCGGCGATTGCCCCCCGCAATGTGCACCGAGGATACATAGTCTATCAGCCAATCCTGCGGCTTAGTGCTGCCGTTATACGGCTTTGTGATTCGGCCAAGCTGAAACAACGGCACATTCGGCTCGTTCATGATCCTAGGCCCAAAGCATGGAGGACCTGGTGGGCCTTGCTCTTCCAGCCTCTCGGACTGGTAAATCCTATCCAACCTGAGACGCTGATCATCCGGAGCCAATGTCCGAGGTCCCAGCCTGGACGCAAGTGCATTATCATACGTTTGGTATCCGGCTCGCGCCATAGCCGAATTACCATCATCATAGTGGTAGCCCGCCTGGCCACCACCTTGCTGCTGCGCTTGCACCATCACTTGCTGCTCCTGCCGGGGTTGATTCTGCCCAGGAGGGCGAGGTGGTTGACCTCGGCCAGCCGAATTACCCCTTCCGGCTCCCGGATTGCCTTGACCGCCATTGTTTCTGCTCTGTCCACCTCTTCCTTGAGCCGCTAGCTGCTTGCCGGCATACTCAGCATCATAGGCCTGCAGCTGTTTGCTCTTGCCCGAATTCACGCTTTGGGCTCGGTCAACTCCGACATGCGGGGATGACGCTTGCCCCTTGGATTTCTGGCTAACAGCCTTAGCCGACACTACTACCCGGGAACCACCCGCGTCCGGATTAGCTTTCCGGTAAGCCTCATTCTGCCGGTTACACACATCAACCAGCTCATTGACCCTTTCTGCCTGCTTGCGCCAAGCATCCCCGGTTAATGTGGTCAACTCGGCTCGCGCTGCCGCTGCAGCCCTAAGTTTTTTGGCCGGGGAGCTATACACCGGCTTGCCTGTACCTGATCTGTGACTAGTAGCCTTACTCGAGCTCGATCTTGCGGCTCTAGCTAACTCGTCATTGAGGTCCTTACCCCTGTTGCGCAAATCTGCTCTCTTGCGCGGGTGAGGCGCTACTGGAGTGAAACCATCGGTAATTCCATTGGCAGCATTATATTCTCTCATATCTCTATCAAATGCTTGCCTAGACTCTACCACCAACCGGGCTTCTCTTTGCAACCTCAGGCGCTCTGCCTCTAACTGAGCTATAGTAAGCTCTACATTTGCCCCAGGTGCCACTGGCCGAGCCAACTTTTCCAGGACATCCTCTAAGGGAGCCTCCCTACTTGACATGCCAAGTGGGCCAACCGGATCTGGTTTCTCCTTTGGGAACTTTGCCGTCCGAGTCGGCTTGTCAACCGGATCGGTTGGCGTGATCAGCTCCTCGGGTATGCTATTGCCGGCATCTCCTTTGCCAGCTCCAGCACTTGCTCCGGTCATCATCACTTCCACGCTACTCCCGGGGCGAGCGCTACGCCGTCCGAGAGCTGCGCGGAAAGAAGGAGGGTCCTCGGCCACGAGCACCTGCGCCGGGTACTCGCGAACAGCCTCGACAGCAACATAGGTGACGAAGCTACCAAGCATCATCAGGAAGCCATGCTCGGGGAAGGGCTTGCCGGCGAAACACCCTGCATTGTTGCTGACGAAGGTGAACTCGCCGATCTTGGCGATAAGCCCAGAAAGAACACGCTCGCCTGAGCCCGTCCGGATGTAAACTCCCTCCAACGCCTCAATCTGCCCCACGGTGGGCGCCAACTGTCGTGGTGGGATCACGGCAGATGCCATAGGTATGGCTAAGATGGGGCCGAAAGTGCGTTGGGGGATCCGGGAGGGTTTATGCACTCAAGAAGTGCACAAGCAAGAACACGCAAGAAACCGCAAGAACATGAACAAGAAACCAAGAAACCAAGAACACAAAGCACACCACGATGTACCTGCTTCGGGGCCCTCTTGTGGAGGTAACACCCCTACTGCAGCACTAGCCTACTCTCTTTATATCTCAATAGTGACAAGTACAAAGCGCTCCTCGAGCTGTATGAAGCAACAATGGTGAGAGCTCACGATGAAGAAGAAGCTACCAAGGGGGAAAATGAGCTCTAGGGTTCCTCTCCTTCACACAGGAGGTGGTGGTGCTGTATATAAAGGCTTGCCGAGTTACTTCTTTGCCCCTGGCTCCATGAGATAATGGCACTGCCAAGAGGAAGAGGACAAGCCTCTGCCCCCTGTCAATCCAACGGCCGGACTGTCAGGCCCTAGCAGGCCTATCTTGCCACTTCGGGCAATGGCAGGTGTAGCCCACCGGGTCTAGGTCATAGCCCCTTTTCCGAATTGGCCGAGTCAGCTCCTAGGTTGCTGCGCTCCCAGGAATCCCGCGTCTCGACCTGGCTGTCTTCTGAGCCTCGGGCAGGAGGCCTGCAGGACCCGTGAACTTACTGACATTACTCGGCCCTTGTGCATTATCCGACATTGCTGGTAAGCCGGATCTCTTCCAGGCAACCCGGCTAGTCGAACCGGATCTCTTCCAGGCAACCCGGCTAGTTGAGCCGGATCTCCTTTGGCGTCTCCCTGTACTTAAACAAGATTGAGTACTAACCGACTTTCTCAACCGATCCGATCCAAGTGATCCGGCTTGAGTGACCCGGATTGACTTTCCTTTCCACTTTATAGCTCCCAACACCACCTCTTTGCCCTACTCGGGGCAGCCCCCCGACACCAGCACCAAGGAGGATATGACTAATCTGACTGACCTTTGCATCTGTACCATCAGCTTGATGGATGGATTATTTGCTTGTGACGATAAACAGATCCGTTGTGTACCAAACCAAACATGCCTTTCGCTAGTTAACACCTGGGATAGTCATGGGCCTGCCTACACGGAGTGACCATGACACGAGCTGCTGCTGCTGCTGCTCCGTTTCCAATTTCCTCCAGGCGCGCATGGGTCAAGCGGACAGGTTTAGCGCGGAGGCGGCAGTGGCGCAGACGCGATGGTCTGGAGTAGCGCCGTGACGAAAGAAAATCCGGGCCCCGGGGCGGCAGGCCATGCTAGCCGGAATCTCTCTCCTCCCACGACCCCCGAGCTCGCCGACTCCTCGCGCGGCTTCCCTTTAGCCTGCTGGACTTCCTCCTCCGAGACCCACTGGGCTCGCCAGACTCCCTCTTCCTCACAGCCGTTCTCGAACGTAACCAAGCGACCCTCCTTCTCAGCTGCTTCAGGGAGGCACCAGGACGAAATCAACAGAGTTCGGCCGGAGGTGAAGAATATTTAGACGATTCAAGGATTCTAATCTTCTTTGGGGAGGCACCAGGACGACGACAACGGAGTTCGGCCGGCGGTGAAGAAGATGAAGAAGATTCGGTCGATTCCCTGCGTCCCAGCTCGATTCCCTCAAGGATGAGGATGAGGACGCAGAGGCGGAACTCCTGGAAACGGAAGCCCGGCCTGGGGAGGTCCGCAGCGAGGGCGTCGGTCCTCTTGGCCTGATTAGGACTCCTTGGTCGAGTTGGATTAACCCAGCTCCAAGGCATGCCGTAGGATTTTTTCGGTGGAGTGCAGAGGATGTACCACACGACGTACCGCCCGAACGTACCATCACGGCAGCTTTCAATATTATAGTATAGACTTGGTCGAGTTGGATTAGCCCAGCTCCAAGGCTCGCCGTAGGATTTTTTCGGTGGAGTGCGGAGGACGTACCACACGACGTACCGCTCGAACGTACCATCACGGCAGCTTTCAATATTATAGTATAGATAGATTTACTACTCCGTATATAATATGGCCTGAGCATGTGTTGGTACGATTTTTCAGTTTCCGATTCTACCCTAAATTGCTAGGGATATTACATGCTCTGCCACCGCCAAGTTTCAGCGTTCACCACCGCTTCGACACACGGACACCAAATCCTCTTATCCGATCCCAGCGCCGCCGCCCACCCATCTTCAGCCATGGAGCGCCGCGCCGCCGAGGCTGTTCTCGTCCAAGCTCCACGAGCAGCGCCGCCGGTACCTTTTCTTCTTCCCCGAGAAAGAAAACCAAGCAGTCCCCTGAATCCTGCGCATTTCGGGCGGGGATCCCCGATTGGCTACGGAATTCCCGGCCGCTCCCTCCGGCACCTGAATCTTGGCGCGGCGAGTTGGTTTCAGCGGCGGAGTCCTTCGATTGGCTCCGGAAATTTCGCGCCCGCGTCTGAATCTTGCCGCGGCAGCAGGCGAGCTGGTTCCCGCGGTCAGCGGTTCTTGGTCGCGCGCGCGCCCGGATGCGCCCATGAGGAAGCTCTTCTTCTCCGAGGTGTCCTCCTGCAAGGAGACCAGCCTTCGGGCCCCCGCCCGGCCATGGCTGCCTCTCGACAGAGGGAAGCTCTCCTCGCGGGCCGCCGCCTCACCGCACTTCCTCTCCCGTCGGTCGGGATCCGGTCTTCAATGAGGCCCGCCGCCCTGCCTCTCTGCTCTGTCGCCATGCCTTGCGCGTCCCGTGGTAGTGGCAGGCAAAGCTGCCTCCGCCGGAAGCCCAGACACGTATCGATTCAACACTAGCCACCATCAATGCACAGAAAGAGCGATGAGGGATCGGCTCTTGCCTCCTTCTGCTTCTGCTTCTATTGTTCTCTTCAGCCAGTGTATCGTGTGCTCCTTCGTTCTAGATGTTCAATCCCAATGACTCGCCTGATATGCTGAAGCGCGAGGTCGTGAAACCATATGCGCAGATAATTGATGCAAAGGAGCTCCTGACCGAAAGGACATGCGCTGGCAAAGGTACGCAGCAATTCATTTAGTTAACCTCCTTCCGGGCCAATGCTATTCCGTAGCAACGCACATATATTGTGCGAGTATGCTTTAATTAATAGTTCCAAATATAATAGTCTGTTAGATTGTCAACGCATATCTATTAGATTGTCAACGCATATCTATTTATTATATACCCGTTGCAACGCACGGGTATTTTGCTAGTATGCTATTAAGACATCTCCGGTCGTCGTGCCCTCAGGCCAAAAAACGACGTTATTTTGGGCCGCCTGAGGGCAAACGGCGCTATTCTGTATCCTGTGGGGCGTGTTTTCTAGCCGTGGCCAAACCCAAATTTCGGCCCAGAAAATCAAAAACGGCGGAGACACTGGAAAAATTCAAAAACGGCGATTTTTATTCATATTTGGCGGATTACATAGTAGATTTAAGCAAAAACTTAAAACCTTAAAACTTTTATTATTTTGACGATCTACATGGCGATCTAGTTGATGCCTAGGCGGTTGTAGATCGTCTGGCTGTAGTCGTCACCGTCGCCGTCGTCGTCTGAGCCGTCGCCGGGGGGAGCGCTTGGGCCTGCGCCGTCGTCGCAGCCGTGCCACTTGCTTAGCACCACGGCCTGCTTGTAGGCGTCGTCCTCATCGTCGCTGTCGCCGGTGGTGGAGGCGGAATGCGGCGGCCTTTGTTGGCCGCGCGCTCCGCTGCCGCCTTCTAGCGACGCTCCACCTCACGCTTGCGCTCTAGGTCGGCGAGGATCTGGCGTCGGCGCGCCAGTTCGTCTGCCGTGAAATCATCCAGGCTCCAGTCGTCGGCGACGTCGTCTGGCGCCGGCTGGACAGTGTTGAAGGAGGCCTCCTCGAGCGCCCTCTGGCCGGGGAACTCCTCCTCCGGCTCCCTGATGGGCCTTGACGTAGTTACTGGCGTCAAAAAATGGGTTAGGTTGAGACTTCAAGTGCAGAGTGTGTAGTATAATGAAAGACAGTTTTCCCCACGAGAGGTGGCTCGAGAGTTTAATATCGAACTCTCGGGGAATCATTAGTGAAAGATTTATCTTCCTATCCTTCTCTTGAAAACCTACAAAACAAAGTAAGTGTTTTGTGTCCTCAACCTCACCTAGTGGTTGTCAAGCACAAGGTGTGAGAATGATATGAAAATATAATGTATGCAAAACAGTAAATAAATATGCAATGATGATAAATAAATATGCAAGAATGGTGGAAACAATAATGGATGATATTTTTGGTTTTGTATTGTGAATGCAAGATGTAAAAGTATTTTTGTATTTTCGGATTTTTAAATGACAGAAAATGTAAAGTGGATAAAAGTTGTTGGAAAGGTGTTTCTTATGATTAAAAATGGACCGGGGTTCATGGTTTCACAAATACACTCTCTCTTTAATAAAGTGGTGGATAATGGAACACTAGAATTGACATATGAGATTGCAACATAAATGTTTCATGACAAGTTACTAATTATATGGGCATCACGTCCTAACATAGAGATCTTTTGTTTATTAATCTCTCTTATACTCCACCAAGATAGGAATTAAATCGAGCTATCCTAGTATTAAGATAAATCAGAGTATAACATTAAGTCTTTTGACATGAAGTTAAAATAAGAACATGCTAGATCTAGTCATGGAGTAGTGGTAATGGTCACACCCACATCTCCGGTAGCAAGGTATTTTTCTTTATCCCTAGTGAGGCAACAAAGTAAGGTAACATACCCAAGTGGATCGCGGAACTTCTCTCAGTTTCACCGCACTAGCCCCCCGTTACTCCAACTAATGCACACATCACCCCCTCACACGCTCTCATACACATGCTTGATCAAAACAAGTAAACAAGAACGGGGTACATAATATGCATCTACTTTTATAACTGAACAAAACTATTGCAGTCTCAAACATATATTAACTCATAAAAAGATCCACCACACAGGTATTACATAGGTGACCGTAATCATGTTCAGCAGCTCATACGGTACTAATTAGTGAAGTTCAAAAGAGGAGAGATACATAAGTTACTTCCACAAACCCATAGTACAGGGGTGGACTACTCCCTCTTCATCATGGAGACGGTGGAGAAGTCTTTGGAGAAGATGGAGACCACGCCGGCAGCGCCCCGTCGGAGTTTTCCCCCTCCAATCTGCAACTCCAGGTCTCTATTTCGTGGTTTCTGTGTTTCGGCAGTGCTCCTTTCCGAAGGGCGTCGGGGACTATTTTTATAGTCGGTTTTAGGTCAAGACGGAGGTTGTGGAAAAAAGATTGACGGCAACGGAGCCTCGAGGGCCAGGATGGTGGGTCCCACGCGGCCAAGGAATCTGGCCGCGTGGGCCACCCTCTTTTGGCCCTCGGGCCTCCGTTTGTTCGCTTCCTTCGCTTCCATGATTCGTTCCTTCCAAAAAACTGATCCCCGTAAAATATTAGATCATTTGGACGTCGTTTGGGTCCCTGAAACATCAAAATATAGAATATAGGGTTTTCTGTCTATGCAGGGTTGATTCCATAAAAATAGGGAAACAATGAAATATTCCCAAAATCAATATAAAACAATGATATAACCCTTATATGATGCAAATATGATTGAAATATAAGTAAAACAATGCAAAGTTCATGTATGCATTTTACATGCGTCAACATCCCCAAGCTTAACCTATAATCGTCCTCGAGTATGAAGGTGATAAAACTAACATGGACTTTGCATTTTAGTACTATCAATGGATATCAAAGATGATTACTATTACTACATAGAGTTAAATGATTCATTCTTCAAAGGAGTAGCAATATACAAGATAGATTATGAAGTGATATCAAATATTCAATGCAAGGATGATCAATGATAATTCACAAAGTGTAACATAGAAGAAAGTACTATGGACCAAATGTATGCATAATGAAAAGTAAAAACATCCTATAATGGTCATAGAGTATTCTTGAAAATCTGAATATAAAAGGTGGACACTTTGGAAAGATATATAAATGAGTAGAGGTAAAAACATGAATAAGTTTTATCTAACTTCCAAACGCTTCTAAACAATGCAAACCAAAATAACAAATGCAACACAAAATGCAAAACTGAAAATAAAATATGCAAGCAGAAATATAAAAATGATATGCAAGACAATAACAAAACAAAATAAAATGATTTCCAGGTAAAGATGGATAAGATGATGCTCACGTAAGTGCAACCTCCCCAAGCTTAGGTGTTTGCACAAGTTGGTGATGAAGTTGACTTTGTTGTAAGATACCCTTGGATAAATCTTGATGGCCCTTGAAGTAGTTACCTGCGTCAAAAGAAAATGGGTTAGGTTGAGACTCCAAGTGCAGAGTGTGTAGTATAATGAAAGACAGTTTTCCCCACGAGGGTGACTCGAGGGTTTAATATCGAACTCACGGGGAATCAGTAGTGAAAGATTTATCTTCCTATCTGTTGTAGGGTCGGTCCCGATCTTCACGGATTTGGGCGGGATCGGCGATGAACACGAAGAACACGACGATGAACACGAAGAACAACAAACACAAAAGGGGCAAAGGAGGATAAATAGCAAGACACAAGCAACTAGTCGATCGGTAACACGCCCGAGGGTAGCCCCCGATCCTCAAAGATGCAAGCACACTTACTCTTAGATTCGTTTATCTCACCGGTCGAATCTACCGGTCCAATCACCGAGATGAAAGGCGAGTAATCGCAACTACAAGGAGGAATTCATCTCCATGCAAGGAGGCCTTGGTTCATCTCACTAAGAGGCATCTCACAAAGAGGCAACATCCAAAGGATGGAAAGGAGCTAAGCTCAACTCAATCTCAACATAGTCTAACCCTAGCTCTAGGGAGAGGAAGGGATATATAGTCTACTACAACCCAGGGGTAAAACAGGAAATAAAAGGGGAAGGCACGGGTGCGCGCATGCGAGCTGCCAAGGGGCCAGCCAGGGAGCCTGCCGAGGCTGGCCTGGAGGCTGGCCGAGTCGGGTGGAGGGCCAGCCAGGAGCCCGGCCTAGGCTGGCCGGTTCGGCTGTTGGGTCGGCCAGGGGACCGACCGAAGCTGGCCTGGCGGCTGGTGGTATCGGCCGAAGGACCAGCCAGGAGCCCAGCCGAGGCTGGCCTGGGGGCTGGTGGCCTCAGCTGGCCGGCCAGCCAGGGGCCCATCCAAGGCTGGCCTGGGGGCTGGTTGCCCCAGCACGTTGGCCAGCTTGGTGACCAGCCCCGGCTGGCCTGCAGGCTGGCTAGCTTCTTGCCTCCATTCTTCTTCGTCTTCTCGACTACTTACTTGGCCATCTTCAACACTTCCTTGGAGATCCTCATGAGGCTCATACCTAAGCACACACAATGTACCGGAATGAGGTAGCAAGCCATTCAAGGAATCGTCGAAGTCGTGCATGGATAGGAGTGTGTTCACCTTATCATGTAGAGCCTTGATTCTAGATCTTGTCATCGGTCCACTTGGTATGTCATGTGTAGGAACCAGAGGTTGGGCTACATCATCTCCCCCCTTGGGAAAGAGTCGTCCTCGACTCTTGTTCATCCTCATCGCTTGATGATCCATGGTAAGGAGATAAGTCGGCGACATTGAAGGTGTCATGCACCAAGTACTTGGAGTTGGTGATGTCGATTTTGTATGCATTGTCGTTGATGCGCTTGATGACCTTGAAAGGTCCATCTCCACGAGGGTGAAGCTTGGACTTCCTTGCATCCGGAAAGCGATCCTTGCGAAGGTGTAGCCACACTAGGTCTCCTTCTTCAAATATCATGGCGCGCTTGTTCTTGTTCATCTTCTTAGCAAGGACTTCATTGTGCTTCTCAAGTGTGATTCTAGTATCCTCATGTAGCTTCTTCATGTGGGCGGCGCGCTTGTCGAAGTCCATGCTTGTTTGTTCACGTAGTGGTAGTGGTAGCATGTCCAAAGCGGTGTATGGGTTGAAACCATAAACGATCTCGAATGGGCTTCTCTTTGTTGCTGGTGTTGTGCTCGATTGTAGGCGAACTCGGCATGTGGGATGCACTCCTCCCAATTCTTCAAGTTTGGCTTGATCAACACACGAAGGAGGTGGATAGACTTCGGTTTGTCCATCCGTTTGAGGGTGATAGGCGTGGAGAAGAGTAGCTTGATTCCCAACTTGGCCATCAATGTCTTCCAAAAGTAGCTCACGAACTTGCGTCACGATCCAAACAATGGTCTTTGGCACTCATGAAGACGAACGATCTCCCTAAAAAACAAAGTTGCAATGTGTGAAGCATCGTCGGTCTTGTTGCATGGTATGAAGTATGCCATTTTAGAGAATCGATCAATGAAACAAATATGGAGTCCTTGTTTGTTTTAGTGCGTGGTAGTCCTAAGACAAAATCCATAGCAATATCGCACCAAGGTGTTTATGGAATTGGCAAAGGAGTGTAGAGACCATGAGAGTTTAGTGTAGACTTAGCTTTGAGACAAGTGGAGCATCGGCGGACTAAGCGTTCCACATCACGCTTCATTCGGGCCAATAGTAGTTGGTGGCAAGCATGGCGTAGGTCTTGTCGCGGCCAAAATGTCCCATGAGCGTTCTCCATGAGATTCCTTCAAAAGAAGCAAACGAAGCGAAGACTCGGGATACAAAGTTTGTTAGCCTTAAACAAGAAACCTTTAATCATATGGAAATCCTCAATCCCTTTGCTCTCCAAGCATTTAGCAAAAATGTCTCCAAAGTAAGTATCGGTAGCATACAAATCTTTATCTCTTCCAAACCCAAGACATTAACTTCAAGATGTGTAAGTAGGTTGGTCTTGCGGGATATGCATCCGCGACCACATTGTCTTTACCTTTCTTGTATTTGATTACAAAGGTGAAAGACTCAATGAACTCAACCCACTTAGCATGTCTTTTGTTCAAATTTGTTTGGCTTTTCAAATATTTCAAGGATTCATGGTCGGAATGGATGACAAACTCCTTAGGACGAAGGTAGTGTTGCCAAACATCCAAAACACGAACCAAAGCATACAATTCTTTGTCATAAATTGGATAATTCAAACGAGCTCCATCTAGTTTCTCACTATGGTATGCGATGGGTCTACCATTTTGCATGAGAACTCCAATACCCAAACCACTTGCATCGCATTCAATTTCAAAAGTTTTGGAAAAATCCGGAAGTGCAAGTAGTGGGGCTTGGGTTAACAACCTCTTGAGCTCATTGAAAGCAAAATCATGTGCATGGCCCCAAATGAAAGGCACATTCTTCTTTGTAAGATCATGAAGAGGGCATGCAATTGTTGAAAAATCTTTGATAAATCGGCGATAAAATCCGGCAAAACCCATGAAACGTCTCAACTCCTCAAGTGACGTAGGAAAAGGCCAAGAGCGAATAGCTTCTATCTTTGCTTCATCAACTTCAACACCATTCGAAGAAACAACAAAACCCAAGAAAATGAGCTTATCGGTGGCAAATGTGCACTTAGAAATATTAGCATAAAGCTTTTCATTGCGAAGGGCCAACAAAACTTGAGCAACATGAGAAGTATGCTCTTCCACCGACTTGCTATAGATGAGGATATCATCAAAATAGACAACCACAAATTTTCCAATGAAAGGACGAAGGACATGATTCATAAGACGCATAAAAGTTGAAGGTGCATTGGAAAGACCAAATGGCATGACAAGCCATTCATAAAGACCAAGCTTTGTTTTGAAGGCGGTCTTCCATTCATCACCCTCACTCATCCTTATTTGATGATAGCCACTCTTAAGATCAATTTTGGAAAAGATAGCGGAACCACAAAGTTCATCAAGCATGTCATCAAGTCTAGGGATAGGATGGCGATACCTAACGGTTATGGCGTTGATGGGGCGACAATCCATGCAAAGCGTAAGGTGTTGTCGTGCTTGGGCACCAAGATGACGGGCACGGCGCACGGACTCAAGCTTCACGGATGTGGCCCTTGTCAAGAAGCTCTTGTATTTGCCGCTCAATCTCCTTCGTTTCTTCGGGGTTGGTGCGGTAAGGTGCGCGGTTAGGTAACGGTGCGCGGGGACAAGGTCGATGCGATGCTCGATGCCGCGTAGAGGAGGTAGTCCCGGTGGCACCTCTTGAGGGAACACATCTTCAAACTCCTTCAAAAGAGACAACAAAGATGGAGGAATGTTTGTTAAGGTGTTAGTAAAAGAGGCTTCACCCTTGCATATGAGCACATAGTGAAGTGTGGATGGGTCCTCTCTCAACTCCCTCATGTCTCTCTTGGTGGCAAATAGAGTTAAGTTTGGTGTGGCTCTCTTTGAAGATTCACTCATGTTTGGCTTGTGGCTCTCACTCACTTTTTGGTGGATCACTCTCTCACCACTCATCTCACTTGAAGCACGCTCTTGTTGTGCCCTTGCAATAGTCTTGGCATTGTCGGCAATTACTTGACTTGGAGTCATAGGGCGGAGGACAAAGGTCTTGTCATTGTTCTTGAAACTATAGTAGTTTGTCCTTCCGTCATGTGTAACACTCTTATCATATTGCCAAGGTCTTCCAAGAAGTAAGTGACAAACGGTCATAGGCACAACATCGCAATCGACGGTATCTTCATAAGCTCCAATCTTGAAAGACACTTGCACCATATGTTGAATCTTGACGGTTCCGCAATCACTCAACCATTGCACATGGTATGGGTGGGGTGCTTCTTGATCTTCAAGTTGAGCTTGTCACAAAGTTCCTTACTTGCTAAGTTGTGACAACTTCCACCATCTATGATGACCTTGATGGACTTTCCATAACTACCGCTCTTGTTTGAAATAAGTTGCATCGTTGGTCTTCCTCTACTTGGACATTGGTGGTCAAAGCTCTTGTCACAACCAAGGTTGGTTCATTGGGGTCACCATCACAAAATATCTCCTTGGAGTCATCTTGAGCACTTTGTGTGGTGGTGACTTGATTGGTGGCGATGTACTCCTCTTCACTCATCGACTCATATTCTCCCAAGTCATTGACAATCATGACTTTCTTGTTTGTACACTCAAATGATTTGTGTCCATGACCTCCGCACTTGTAACATTGCAAGAGTTTGTGCCGGTAGGTTGTCCTTGAGGTTTGTTGCTTGGAGAGGCGCTTTCTTGAAAGATTGAGGCGCGTGAGGTGTAGAAGATGCGACTTTTGGAGGACCTCTCATGCTTGCTTGAGGTGAAGCTTGTGTCGTTGGAGGTGTTGAGGATGAAGGCTTGTTTGCAAAGAAAGATTTTGTCTTGAGATACTTGAGCTCTTCAAGCACATGACGCTCGGCCTTTGTTGCTTGATGGACTAGCTCAACCAATTGGTATAAGGTTGGAACTCCACAATCTTCTTGATAGGATAGTTGAGGCCATTCAAGAAACGGCCATGGATTGCTCTTGTGACTCCTCAACATGGGCTCGTATCCTTGAGATTTCCATTTCCTTATAGTACTCATCCACGGACCTCACACCTTGCTTCAACTCTTGCAACTTCTTGTATAAGTCTCGAGTATAGTGACTAGGAACAAAACGCTTGTACATCTCTTCTTTCATTTCAACCCAATTGGTGATAGGTGGTTGGTTGTTTTGCAGACGATCGTTTGGAGCTTTTCCCACCATAAGAGAGCATAGTCCTCAAACTCCAAGGATGCTAGAGTCACCATCTTGTTGTTGGAGTAGTTGCGAACCCGAAAGATCTTGTCAACCTTGAGTGCCCATGATAGGTATGCTTCCGGATCGCTTGTTCCATAGAACTTGGGCATATCAAATCGAAGATTGGATAAGCTATCGTCTTCATCACGACGGTTTGGAGGTGGGAATGCACGTCCACGTCTCTTTTGGTGGAGTCCATCACCATGGTGGTGGCTTGACTCGCTATCACTTTGCTCGACACGGTGATGATGATGATGGTCATGATGACGATCTTGGTGAGGACGCGGCTCATGATGTGGCATTGGGTTGTCTTCATGGTTGACATGTTCACGATGGCGGTGTCGTGGCCTTGGAGGATGGCGATGTGGACGCCCTTGATCACCATAGTCATTGCCACCCGGCACACCATTGCCATTGGCCCAAGGGTCTCGACGTTTTTGATGTTGTGGTGGTGGTGATGGTGTTCTTTCATGCCTTGCACCATGGTGACGATGATGCTCTTGATGGCCATTGTCATGGTGTACTCGAGGCGATGGGTGACGTTCCTCATCATGGCGACGTCGATCATGCTCGCCGCGCCTTGGCATTTCTTGTCGTCCTTGACGATCACCTTGTCCATCTTCTCGCCGACGCGATGATCTTGAAGACTCCCTTGAGTGACGAGATGATGAAGAAGATCCACGACGTGCAAGGTTCGCCATGTGTTCATTCATTTGCGACATTTGCTCGTTGATGTTGGCTTGCATGGTGTGCAAGTCGTGCCGCATGTTGTCGAAGTTTCCTTCTTGAGCTTGGAGGCGACGCTCATAGCGGCCTAGTCCATCACGAACAAGATGACGAAGACCGACGAACTCATTATGCGTGACGTAGCCGTGGTCGCCTTGAGGTACCTCATTGCCATCACCGTCCGAGCTTGAGCTCCCATTTGTACTTCCCCTAAACATGATTCTCAATGAACAAGTGAGATGTATTGGAATAGACAAGCAAGATAAACTAAAACGAAGGATAAATGTGCTTGCTCAATGAGAATCCGGTTCTCACACCCAACTCACACACTTATGTGGATAGGTAGGTATGGTGGTTGGAAAGCCAAATGAAATCAATCCGAAATCAAGATATTGTCTAGCAAGTAGAAAACCAAAATGATCAACGAGCCAAACAAGTCGATCTCAAAAGAAAAGAAGAAAGAAACACACACGTGGCGATGAAAGTGACTTGTGCAACTATCAAAATGAGCAAGATAACCTAGCGAAGACTACGCTCGGTGTTGCACAAGTGCTCGATGAGCCACTAGCTCGATTGCAAAGTATGAGTGGACTCCAAGATTTGCACTAAAGACACCACCTATAAGATGTTCATCGAGCGTTGGCGCAACCTACAAAATGGCGAGTGGTGTTTTCTTTTTCTCTTTTGTGTCTCTTCTTGCTTCTTGACTTTTCTCTTTTCAAATATGGTGGCTCTTTTGCTTCTCGAGCTATTTTCACACTCACTTCCTTGAAGCCAACAAGATATATGATATGATAACTAGCGCGCAACTTTTGCTCGAAAACTACACGGTGTCGATGTGCAAAGTCCACGCAATCGTCAAGAGCTAGCCCCAAAGGGATATGGTAAACACAAAGATATAATGTGGCTTGCAAGGAAAAAGGTCAAAGGTAAGGATTGGAGAGGTTATACCTTCGTCGACAACTTTACCCGTTTGTTGTCGGAGTCTCGTGCGTGCCCACGAATTTAGGGAGTGGTGGAATGGTGGATCAACCGGTATGGTGTCGTAGCCCTCGCTCGTAGCTTCGAAACAAGCCAAAGAACACCAAATTCAGAGTCCGGAGTCGAAAGATATGGCCAAAACGATTTTCAAAATTTTCTGTTTTCGGACCAGCCGAGGGGGCAGCCTTGGCCGGGCTGGTGGCTGACGGCGTCGGCCGGGTGACCAGCCGAGGGCCAGCCTAGGCCGGGCTGTGGGCCGGCGAGCTGGGACACGATTTTCTGCTCGAAAATGCCCGATTTCGGCCCGAAAAACTTCAAATCGAAGGGGAAATCGATGGAATTAGGCTATGGGAACGCAAAGGAAGCAAGATCAACTTGTTTTGCACGAGATCCATGGATCAAAACTTGCAAAAACGCACTCAAACCGCAGATCGATCCAAAAGCAATTTGGGGATTTTTTTGGGTGAAATTTCCGAATTTCTCAAAATCAAAGAAAATTTGGGGGAAAAGTGGGGGAAACACAAATCAAATCCGTGGCAACCGTTGCTCTGATACCATATGTTGTAGGGTCGGTCCCGATCTTCACGGATTTGGGCGGGATCGGCGATGAACACGAAGAACACGACGATGAACACGAAGAACAACAAACACAAAAGGGGCAAAGGAGGATAAATAGCAAGACACAAGCAACCAATCGATCGGTAACACGCCCCGAGCGTAGCCCCGATCCTCAAAGATGCAAGCACACTTACTCTTAGATTCGTTTATCTCACCGGTCGAATCTACCGGTCCAATCACCGAGATGAAAGGCGAGTAATCGCAACTACAAGGAGGAATTCATCTCCATGCAAGGAGGCCTTGGTTCATCTCACTAAGAGGCATCTCACAAAGAGGCAACATCCAAAGGATGGAAAGGAGCTAAGCTCAACTCAATCTCAACATAGTCTAACCCTAGCTCTAGGGAGAGGAAGGGATATATATAGTCTACTACAACCCAGGGGTAAAACGGGAAATAAAAGGGGAAGGCACGGGTGCGCGCATGCGAGCTGCTAAGGGGCCAGCCAGGGAGCCGGCCGAGGCTGGCCGAGTCGGGTGGAGGGCCAGCCAGGAGCCCGGCCTAGGCTGGCCGGTTCGGCCGTTGGGTCGGCCAGTGGACCGGCCGAAGCTGGCCTGGCGGCTGGTGGTATCGGCCGAAGGACCAGCCAGAGCCCAGCCGAGGCTGGCCTGGGGCTGGTGGCCTCAGCTGGCCGGCCAGCCAGGGGCCTAGCCAAGGCTGGCCTGGGGGCTGGTTGCCCCAGCGCGTTGGCCACCTTGGTGACCAGCCCCGGCTGGCCTGCAGGCTGGCTAGCTTCTTGCCTCCGTTCTTCTTCATCTTCTCGACTACTTTCTTGGCCATCTTCAACACTTCCTTGGAGATCCTCATGAGGCTCATACCTAAGCACACACAATGTACCGGAATGAGGTAGCAAGCCATTCAAGGAATCGTCGAAGTCGTGCAAGGATAGGAGTGTGTTCACCTTATCATGTAGAGCCTTGATTCTAGATCTTGTCATCGGTCCACTTGGTATGTCATGTGTAGGAATCGGAGGTTGGGCTACATCACTATCCTTCCCTTGAAACCAACAAAACAAAGTAAGTGTTTTGTGTCCTCAACCTCACCTAGTGGTTGTCAAGCACAAGGTGTGAGAATGATATGAAAATATATTGTATGCAAAACAGTACATAAATATGCAATGATGATAAATAAATATGCAAGGATGGTGGAAACAATAATGGATGATATTTTTGGGTATTGTATTGTGAATGCAAGATGTAAAAATATTTTTGTATTTTCGGATTTTTAAATGGCAGAAAATGTAAAGTGGATAAAAGTTGTTGGAAAGGTGTTTCTTATGATAAAAAATGGACCGGGGTTCATGGTTTCACAAATGCACTCTCTCTTTAATAAAGTGGTGGATAATGGAACACTAGAATTGACATATGAGATTGCAAGATAAAGGTTTCATGACAAGTTACTAATTATATGGGCATCACGTCCTAACATAGAGATCTTTTGTTTATTAATCTCTCTTCTACACCACCAAGATATGAATTAAATCGAGCTATCCTAGTATTAAGATAAACCAGAGTATAGCATTAAGTCCTTTGACATGAAGTTAAAATAAGAACATGCTAGATCTAGTCATGGAGTAGTGGCAATGGTCACACCTTCATCTCTGGTAGCAAGGTATTTTTCTTTATCCCTAGTGAGGCAACAAAGTAAGGTAAACATACCCAAGTGGATCGCGGAAATTCTCTCACTTTCACCGCACTAGCCACCCCCCGTTACTCCAACTAATGCACACATCACCCCTCACACGCTCTCATACACATGCTTGATCAAAACAAGTAAACAAGAACGGGGTACATAATATGCATCTACTTTCATAACTGAAACAAAACTATTGCAATTCAAACATATACTAACTCATAAAAGGATCCACCACACAGGTATTACATAGGTGACCATAATCATGTTCAGCAGCTCATACGGTACTAATTAGTGAAGCTCAAGAGAGGAGAGATACATAAGTTACTTCCACAAACCCATAGTGCAAGGGTGGACTACTCCCTCTTCATCATGGAGACGGTGGAGAAGTCGTTGGAGAAGATGGAGACCACGCCGGCAGCGCCCCGCTGGAGTTTTCCCCCTCCAATCTGCAACTCCAGGTCTCTGTTTCATGATTTCTGTGTTTCGGCGGCGCTCCTTTCTGAAGGGTGTCGGGGACTATTTTTATAGTCGGTTTTAGGTCAAGACGAAGGCAGTGGAAAAAAGATCGACGGCAACGGAGCCTCGAGGGCCAGGATGGTGGATCCCACGCGGCCAAGGAATCTGGCCGCGTGGGCCACCCTCTTTTGGCCCTCGGGCCTCCGTTTGTTCGCTTCCTTCGCTCCCATGATTCGTTCCTTCCAAAAAAACTGATCCCCGTAAAATATTAGGTCATTTGGACATTGTTTGGATCCCTGAAACATCAAAATATGAAAATAGGGTTTTCTGCCTGTGCAGGGTTAATTCCATAAAAATAGGGAAACAATGAAATATTCCCATGAGACAAAATGAGAGCAAACGGTGTTTCAATGCTTGGAATAAGGGCTAGGGATCATACTTTCACTAGTGGACACTCTCAACAATAATAATATAATTAAATAAAGATATGTCCTCTTCACTATGCTACTCTGAGCTATTCCCTTGTTGGATAACGAACATCAATCGACTACGTAGGGCTATAAAAGCACACCTTAAAGTTGCATTCCACATCTAGGGAACCTGTCACTATGAGCGCCCCAAAATAGTACTAGACAAACACCACAATTTCATAGAGACATCCAACACAAGTAATAACTCATTATAAGTATTCATGTAATCTTTAGCCTAAGAGTCACACACGGTGCGCACACTGTCAACTTTGCACCGTGGGACAAAGGTGACTCTGGAGTTTACATTAATAAAAACAATCAAGTAGCATATAGATAATGAAGAGTAACATCTATGGATTCAACTAGCTAGATTACAAAGCTCATGATCACACCATGAGAGAGAGAGATGAACCACATAGCTACCGGCATGAGCCCTCAGCCCCGATGAATACTACTCACACATGGTCATGATGAGCATGCTTGATGGAGATGTTGATGAAGAGGTGCAGCCCGGAGAGGAGACGACGGCCCGCAGCAGCCACGGCGCGGCGGCGGCGGCGAGGTGCGGCGGCGGCTCTGGGCGGCGGCTGCCCTTGGTGATGAGGATGGTGTGGAGGAGGCTCTCCTCCCCCAGATGACTGCCTGGGAGGAGGAAAATTCGTGGTCTTGGGGGCCTCCCACGACCTAGGGTTTCCTTCTTTATATAGGCTCTCGGATTTCCGTCACCCAGTTTTAGGTCCTCACGAAAACGGGTCCACATGCCGCGTCCTAATCGGATTGGGCTGTTCTCGGACTTAAAAATTGCGCGTGGAAAATTGTGACAACTTTCTGCTCTTCGACTTCTCCGTTTGACGTCATCTTCCAGGGTCAAACTGACAATCTCCGTAAAAAGTTCTCAGACAGATTTCAGGAAAGCCCCAATTTGACTCCAACAAGGTTTCCTTTGTCCAATTTTGATAATTCCTACACATTAAAGTGTAAAAGAAGAACATTTTGCACTTTGACAACTATTAGTAGGTTAGTACAATAAATGTCATAATATGATATAAAGTGTATATAAAACATGTGGCAATTAATATAAAACATGCATGGAACATCAAAAATTATAGATACGTTTGAGACGTATCAGCATGCCGCCCGGAGTTGAGGGAGGGAGGCGTGACGGAGGGAGGGGCGGAGCGCAAACCTGGAGCGCCGATCGCGCACCGGAGGAGGAGGAGGTGGCGGAGGAGGAGCTCGCGGCTCCCATCCGCCGCGGGATCCACGCCGACGTGCACGGCGGCATGGTGAGCCGGTGCGCGTTGCCGGCGGCGATGTAGTCCATCACTCACTGCAGGTTGTGGCCGTCCCCGCCCCACCACCGCTTGCGCCCCTTCGAGTTGTGGCGGCCCTCCACCTGGCCGTTGTTGCCTCTGTCGGCGAGGTCCTGCTCGTGGCGGCGCTGGAAGTATGCCGTCCAGAAGGCGTCATTGCCCTCCGGCCTCCAGCGCGGATCCGCCGCCTGCTCCGGGGTGAGGCCGTCGATGACCTCGGCGATGGCGTAGTCCCGCTGCTTCCCCACTGGGATGGGAGGCACGGGGATGCCGCCCACGCTAAGGTGCCACGATCCCTGGCCGCTGGAGGCGCAAGGGACGTGCATGTCAGGCGGCGTGGGGTAGCCCGCGTGGTAAGCGCCCACGCCTCGTGTTTGTGAGGTGGCGGCGGCCATTTTTGCGGTGGCTTGTGGACGGCGAGAGAGAGGGGAGGGCAGAGACGAAGACGGCGAGGGCTGTGTGGCAAGGGACGGCGAGGTGGTGGGATTATATAGTGCGGAGAGGCCAGGCGAACGGGCGGTGACGCGCCATTACTGCGTCGCGTGCCCTACGATTGGACGTCGAAGCGACGGGCCATTACTCCGCAGCCTTTGACCGGCGCCGCTCACTGGGCGGTGGCCACGCCATTAACTCCGGCAGCCTTTGACCGACGCGGGAGCCGAGAGGATAGACGCGGCCGCTCACGGGCGTTTCTGTTCCCGCCATTTTCTCCCGCGTCGCTGACATCGCTGGCCCGCGTTGTGTTTCGCGCCATTCCGCCCACCCAAGCGGAACCCAGTGGGCTAGGTTCGGCTTGGGAGCGCCGACATAATTACCACCGAAACGGCGCTATTTGGGCTTCTGGGGGCGGCTGGAAGAAAAAAAGGCGCTATTTGGCCCAAAGGGCGCTATTTTGAGCCCTCGGTGGGCGACTGGAGATGCCCTTAGCGTGCTATTTTGTGCTATAGCTATTAGCGAAACATTATACACTGCTCTATTAAGCGGGACAATTCCTATCACGCTAGCTATAGCGTGCTATTAGTGGGATATATCGTGCTATTTTTTCAGTGATGGCAGGAGGAAACTGGGTGGCGGCACCGTCGTGAGGGGGCCAGTCCGCAAGGGCGAGAGGTGGGAGATGAAGCATGTCAGGTGGTCCTTGGCCCACATGTCGGTTAAGGAGGGGAGAGAACGAGAGATGAAGGCGTCGTGGAATGCGCCGGCGGTGGAGCCGGAACTGACGAGGGACGTACGGGCGAGAGCCCGAGATGGGTTTCGGCCCGAAGCATCGGCATAATTGTCACATCTCCTATGTCACTCCCGTTGGCGCCACATCTCGTATCTCTACTCCTATAAAAACCACAGTTGGTGATGATGGTGTGCCTACCATCTTTTATCCACGATCGATCGATTTGAATTTAACGAACAAGAAACAGTCTTGACAAATTTGCAGATTACCCCTTTGTCATCTTGACAAATTTGGCAGCAAGGAGAAAGCTCATCCAAGTTCCAACTATCCGAGAAAGCTTATCCAAGTTCCAACTATCCTCTGTGTATAACTAATGGATAGCAATTGTAGTTATGTTTTGCTACAATTACACATCTGTTTTGTGTGCAAATTTTAAGCACTTTGGGGTAGAGCTACTCTATTGATAAATGTAAAACAGACCACTAATCGCGGATATTTTTAGAAATGTTCTACAAATTCTGAATTAGAAAGACGGGCATATATTTATTTGGTTCTTGGAACTTATGTTAATAATTTTATCTCCCTTGTATTGTAATTAATCTTCAAAATACAATTAACTAAAAACGAGTGCATTACAATGTGGTAATTAATTTTGTTTATAAAATAGCTTCCCAAGTTTGTTTGTTTTTTCTTATAAAATAGCTTGCCAACTTTGTATTCTCACGCTTGCATTACAATATGTATTATGTCCCAACACACTAGCATTCAGGTATAGTAGGATATATTTTTAATGACGTGTTTATTTTTATATACATGTGAATATTATGTATACTATATTTATATGTCTTGAAAGAAAAATAATTAGTGGACCGTAGCAACGCACGGGCATTCGACTAGTGTACTTCAACACCTCGACGCAAACGGACACATATTTTGTCCGCTTTCCGTCCATTTGGATCAACGAACGAACTCGCGTTCGGACCAGGTCCGTCCATTTCTGGCCACTGCACTTAACGGGGCCGACGCATTGATTCCGTTCGACCATTTTCTCCAAACAGTTTTGTTAATAATAAGTATTACATATTGAAAACTGAAAATACATAATAAAAGACTAATAAATCTATGGTTTCTCGTCCTCCTCCTGCTCCGGTGGTGGTGGTGGAGTAGTCGGCTCATCGTCGGCCTGTGGGACGGGTGGAGATCTAGACTCGTTCGCCGGCGCCTCAACCGGAACTGGCTCGGCGACAAGAGTCCACGGTGGCACAAACCATTTTGGATCCGCGCCTCGCTGTTTCCACGGAGATCAGGGCTCCCATGTGAATATGTCGGGGCTTGTGTAAGAGTCGCTGGCTCAAGGGAATCGGCTGTAATGAAGTGTACATTAGAGACCCCGACGTAGACGGACATGAAAACAAGCTGAGAACAGGATGAGGTGGGGCCGGCTCAAATGTAAGGTTCTGTACTGATGGTTACTCCCGTTGTGTCTATAGATTTGTGTGATCCTCGGGAAAAAAAGAAGGATAGTCCTCTTTCCATATGTAAAAAAAGCTCATATGTAGTCTTTGTAATAACCGAAGTGTAATAAAGAAATAAAAAGCTGCATGCACTGATATTCGATGAATGCAAAACCCCATTTCGAAAAAAAAAGTCGGGGGCAAGATCGTCCTGCTGCGGTGGGTGCTGGCACGTGACACTGCCGTTGATGAGGCCAAGTTATGGTTACATTGCACATGATCACATAGATTGTATCCTACGTGTATCGACGGATTGGCGTCGCCTGCACCTTGACCCCACGGGGAGCCTGCACACATCTGAAGTGTTTTTTGAGTTCAATGAGGAAGAAGAATGGGAAGCCTGTACGTCCATACATTGGTTATATGTTTACCTAGAAAGATACAAGAATACAGATAGCTCTGAACATTCAGTATTTATAATTACTGCACCAAGAGTTAATCCAGAAATACAGGTGATCCTAATATCCCTTGCTCAGGCGTACGATTAACTTTTTTTTGTTGCGAAAAGGACCTTGACATTAAAAGAAACACCGAATAGTACAAAACATTTTAATAAAACGAAAATTACAATAAAATTCTTTAGATGTCCTTCGTCTTCGATCTTCAAACCGTGTCGACGGCGCCACACCGCTGCTGCTCTTCGCAGAGCGGGCTTCACGTTGTTGATTGCAAACGGAAGTCACCAAACGGGTCAAGAAGATCACATCCATCCTGAGTAGAAGAATAGGATGAAACGCCGATAGAGCTCCATGCTCCTTCCCACTGCCGCCGTCAACAAATTCGCAGTGTATTCTGTTTTTCATCTTGATATATCAAATTTTCTCTAGAACACCTGAGCTAATACCCTGTAAGTATATATACAACCAGAACATGCTCTATGTAGTAAGTCCTGCTGCCACGCTGGGCGTCTTCTACTTAATTAGGGTTTGAAATTTTATTTGCGAAAATTAGAGCTTGCATTTGCGAGGGCACTGGGATCAGTTGACACAACATGAAGAAGGAACTTGCAATACAGGTATAAGAAATTGCATTGTAGAGAGCTATTATTGCATGAGCCACCAAGCGCATACAATGAAACTAGTGCAATAAATTGGAGGATGAATATTTTCCTTCTTGTCCAAGAAATAGAAAACTAACCAGGAACCAGGTCCCATACAAAATGAATGATAACTGAAAAAAGGGTTCCCCATGTTTAACAGTTCTCAGTTTTCTTCCCATATAAGAGACGAACAAGATGATAATATATATAATTTAACTTATAGTTCTTGAATCCTATATTTGAATTATCAGTGGGCCCCTCCACTTCAATTGGCGGTATTCGCAGAAATGGAGTACCGTTTCTTCAGATAGTATGACACCATCAGCAACTTGTATAATGATTCGCTGGAGGGATGGTGCACATTTTAGAATAAAGCTGACAACATCCACTTCATGACTTGTGCCATTGAAATCACTTACTCCCTCCGATCCATATTAGTGGGCATAGCTTTGTCTAAATTCATATGTATCTAGTTAAGTATTTAGACTAGATACATGTGTATCTAGACAAAGTTGTGCCCATTAATATGGATCGGAGGGAGTACTACGATCTCTTGAAGAGAACTAAACATAATTTTCTGATTGGCCCAATTTGGTGACTTATCCCAAATGCAAGAAGATAAGCATGTGTCGACCTGAAGAAAATGCGAAAATATATTATTTTGAAAAATGAAATTGTGTTAAAAAAGCTGACAATTTCTCTCTCTATATATATTTTCCTCTGCCAACATACCTTGCGCTTGCGCCCACTTAATTTAAGATGAAGCATTCTTAAACCAATACATCTCTTAAGTAGTAGGAACATGCTCATTCCAAACGTATGACCGTCTGGCTCCACAAACAGATTCAAATCCTTGTATTGATCAGGAAGTACAATGTGCTCCATCAATTTTCTATGTCCTCCCATCTCCTAGTTAACAATGAGATGAACGTACAATCAGATGAAAACCATCACCTAAAAGTAAAACTGTGAAATTTGCAAGCGTTTATATTTTCTGAAACTAGCTTCAAATTATTATTAATTTCATGCCAAATATTATATCCAATAATTTTCATATTGTCGCAAGAAGAACTTATATAGGCTTCTATACCAAAAGTAGGGCATATAACAAACAGAATCATGTCGAGTACAAACAATGCCAGCGAGGATCATTTTCTTCTTGTCTTTCCTCTCCTTGTTTATTGGTTAAGTACTGTTTATTGTAGACCAATCAAGAAGGATTTCCTAAGTGAGATGGTTACTAAGAGACAGCAGGTAACAATACATAGAAACAATAAAAATTAACTACAAGTTCAGTGAGAAATTGTACGAAAATCTGGCAAACTTGTTTCATATGAACAAGTTTGAGCAAGATTTGTTCTGTCAATACTGATTAATCTCCAATATTAGAAAAGAAACGTCATGTGCAAACACACAATGTATATATACTATTAGTTTAGCTCAACTTTGCATTGTCAAAATCACTCAAGATCCCAGGTGAGGGACTAGTATTGTGATTTCAGTAGCATTCTTTTGCTTAATATTATAGTAAATGTTAAGAAACAGCTGCATATAATTGACTAGAAATACAAAATAAAATTTAAGCACCACTCGATCGTCAATCAAAGTATTCCGCATAGTTAAGAAATGATTACTAAGATGCTAGGCTAATATAACTATGCTATGTACCAAGGAAAACAAGGATACTAAAGGAAAAAGAGAGGAAAAATTTAGACCTTTTCAACCGGTAAAAAGGAAAGCATGCCCTCATATATGTATGCACTTTTTGTTGTGAATACACCTCACGGTTTAACTAATATGTTTATATTTCTGTGAGCACTCACATGTAATCTATAGGCTAAAAAGAACCAAAGTAAATTAGTATATATGGAACAATGTAAGATTAGAATATTCAATACGAATGTCCTAGAAATAAACATATGCACCATACTTCACAAAAATTAACTTTATACAAATATTATTGTATGGTGTCCTGCTTTTAATCTCCCATATTCCAAAAGAAAAAACATGTGCAACAACTCAGTACATATATAATATAATTCAACTTGGCAGCATCAACATCATTAAACAACATAAGAAAAGACTTATTGTGATTTCAGTAGGCATTCAAAATACTTGAGTAAATGTTTAGAAACTGATGCACAAATTTGACTAACAAAAATAATACTCCCCTCATATATGAAAATCCTGTGCACAACTAATTAAGAAATAATTATTAAGATGCCGAGCTAATTTAGTTAAGCTATGTATCAAGAAAAACAAAGATATTAAAGTGAAAAGAGAGCAATAGTCCATGGCCTGCATGGTTGGTGACTTCGCATATTGTGTTGAGTTCCATTCATAATTTATTTTATGATGATTTCAAACAGCTCACACATATATATTCTTATATTGATCTAGATGGAACGAGAGCGGGGCCAGCTCATACCAACAAAGTGCCTAAAAGCAATTCAAGAGGAATTGGCGGGATTTTTGAACAAGGAGGTCCTGAACAAAAACGAGAATTTTATCACGGTGATACATATTATATCGGACGTGATCTCGACATGTGAGAAACGTGATGTCTGCGCGCAAGGTGATCTTCGTAAAAAATAATTAATTGGGAAACAAAAAATCGAAACCCCTAAAAAATAAATTAGTAGAAAACAAAAATCAATCATCTTTTTGGTCCTGGTTGGTAATACAAACCAGGACCAAAGGGTTCCCGCCAAGCGCGCCCTCCCGTGCCCACGTGGAGGCCCATCCATCCCAGGTCGTGGACACCCGGGACGAAAGGCCACCCCCCCTTTAGTCCCGAGCCTTTAGTCGCGGGTCCAAAACCGGGACGAAAGGCCCTGTGGACCCGCGACTAATGTACTGGGATCAAAACGGGTGTCTGGGAAAGAGCAGCCCAAGGCGAAAAGCACATTTGGAAGGTACATATTGGGCCGGTCCAAATCTGCATATCCCGGATACCAGCCGGAAAAGAAAATTCCACCACATACAATTTCTACATTGATATGGAGTTGAAACGTATAAATCCACCACATACAATTTTGGATAGCACCATTGATCCAAAGAAAACTGATAGAGAAAAAAAATCCCGAGATGCCGTTGAGAATGGATGTAAATTTATTGTGATTACCGGTATTTAGCGCAAAGTTGAACTAATGTTAGTAGACACATTATTTTTACCCTAGTTCCAAGTGGGCCATTTTCATAAAACTGCAGTCGACGTTGCTTTTCATTTCATAATTGCAAGGCAATGCAAAAGATACAAGCCAACAAAAAAGGGAATCAGAGAGAACTAAAAGAGAAAAAAGGAGATCAACTAAGCTAACCGGAAAACAAGACAATAAGGCATGTTTTATAAGTGGTTTTGATAACTAATGATAATGCAATTGAGAAAAATTATTTTACTGAGTTTACGAAGGAATGTTTTATAAGTGACACATGAAGAAAATTAATGGATTCGGGAATGAATGCCATAAAAATTAAGATATACACTAAAATCATTAAGTTCAAGATAGGATTGTATACTAATTGGCTATCAAGAAAGAGAAAATTAAATGAACTTCGAGATTGATTTCATTGAGTGAATCAAAATGAAGTTCGTGCGAAGATGAAGAAAAAACAAATTTTCCGTTTTGATCTGGAAAAACCGCGCCCAGCTCCCGTTGCCTGTTCGTCCCAGCCCTAATGGCGCGACTCAAGTCCATCGTTAACTTGCACGCCACATGCGCTCCCCTCTAGTGGTCACCCAACGCCATTAAGTTGAAAGACTTCCTACAACCTCGTAGTAGTTGCACATGAACACCCATGTCGCCTCTCTCATCGACCGCCACTGTCACCGTTGTTGTTAGTAGTGCTCGACTCGTGGTGGTGGCAGATGCGGTTGAAATCGTGAACGATAAATCGACGGTGACTGGGGGTGGAAGGATGAGTTATACACCTCTTTGTTAGATGCCACCTATTACTGATGAAAGATGGTGTGTGTATTTATTTGTGAACTTTTTTCTACGTGTATATTTCCTTATTTCTCCTTGTATTCAGAGAGAACGAGTCTGATTTTGTAATAAAATGCATGTGTGTATTCTGTACATGGTTGAATGCATACACTAAGAAGGACCTATGTTTGGCTAGCCTCAGTTGCAATCATTAGAGTGTAGAAAAGTCATGACCACGAGGGTACAATAATAAACTAACTTGTGGTGTTTAACCGTGTGGCGAACATGAAAAACTATAGGTTAAGATAAGGACATTTCTGCAATCAGTTGTGGTGGTATTCATGCAGTTTATCATTGTTTATATTTTATTTTATGCAATCCTAAATCCAATGCAAAAATTAATATAGCATGTAAACGGTGCATGATCTCAGTTTTCTCTATATTTTGGTGAACTATTTAGTGTTTCTTGGTGGAATTAATGTTCTTCTGTTTTTATATAGTATCGATCATATTCGATGCAATTTATTTGACTATGATAAATAATTACGCCAATATCTATTGTTATTGATTTGGGATAATTTAGGTCAGAAAAATCTACTTGATTTCATTATATTAAAATCGAGGACCTTCACTGTAGTACCTCGACGGCTAATCAAATCTTGGCTAATCTATCTCTCAAAGTTTGCAATTTTCATCATATCGTATAGTGTCTGCAGATTGTTGAAACTTTGATCAATTTTTTTGTACGAACCATTATAGAATATTTTATAATTGTCAATGTATGCTAACTGAGTGTAAACTTTTTTAAGGGGTCATGCTCTTTCTGTTGAGTGGTGTACTCCTAACCTTACTACAACTAAATAACTTTGTGCTTTCTCTACTCCTCTATGTTCATGTGAGGATGTCTGAATAATCATGTTCTAAAATAGTGAGCCAATGATACTATTTTATCTATAATTGATATCAGTTTTTATTTATGTATCGCTAAATTTCTGTTTGTTCATTTATCATTGTTTGTATTAGGATAGACGCGCGTCTTTTCCTTCATGTTGATATCTAACTGACAAGCCATCCACAAAAACAGCATGCATTAATGTAATAGCTACTGATGCCTCCACTTCATTTTACTTACATCAAAACTAGATTATACCAATCATTGATGACCTGGTTATCGTGTAGCATACACACCTCCCGGAACCGTGTCGGACGCCACATCACTACCATTATGAAATGGAGCGAGACAATATAGTTTATAATACTCTCCCTTATTTGTGTGTGTCCGTGTAAAGTGTTTATTGGTTAGCATACACAATACATAGTAAGAGCATCTCTTGCAGATCCAGTAAAACGTCCAAACCCGTAAAATAACCATCTGGACATGTAAAATAAATTTTTTTATGGGTTCGGGCAGAAACGGCGACCCGAGAAGATTTCTTCTTTCGCACACTCTTTTTAAGATTTCCCATAAATGGATCCAAGAAAACCTTACATACAATGATCTGGAGCTGATTTTTCCGGTGCCCCTCATTTCCTGCGAGGCATTGGTGCGCTGAATATTCAGCTTCGCTCCAAATACCCGCGTTGTTGCTGCAGCCTTCCCTTAGATTTCGCACGCCACCCCCCCCCCCCCCCCCCCCCCCCCCCCCCCCCGTTCCATTCCAGAGCCTCATCAAGCTCTTTCGAGGCTAGACGCAGCCTGCCTCTTTTGTTCCGCTCCAGGTTGAGCTTCCACGCTCTGGATCTGCCAAGGGAAGAGAGGGGAAACCGCGCCGATGCATCCCTGCTGCTCCACCGCCACTCCAGCGCCCATACCACCCTGCCCTCGTGGACCGCCCGTCTTCTGTACCAATCTCGTCCGGCACCCGCCTCACCTCTTCCTCGGTAGTTGTATGGAAGGAGCTTCTGCTCTCCCAGTTCATTTATTTTTTTCATGCATAATGAACTATGATTTCCCTTTCGGACCGTTCGTTCTTTGTTTAATTATTTGAATTTGAACTATTGTTGTAAATATGGAGTTTTTTTTTGCTTCTTTTGCTGTTGAACTTTAAAGTTTTTGAATTTATGTTGTTATTTTTATCATCTTTTATCTGGTCCAAAGTGACAAATATCGAACTATAGAAGAAACAAGTTTTGCGGTAACTCGAGGGAGGCTGTACCGAACAGGGACTGTATTTACGGTTTTGTTTACGGGATCTTCTCTGCCCGGGCGTTTTACAGCCCTTAAAACCGTTGTACGGTTTCCCACATACTTGTTTTATGGGTCAAAAAAAAAATTACGGGATCTGCTACAGATGCCCTAATAGACGACAACGAGAAGCAAGCGAGGAAGCGAATAGAACGATGACACCTCACCTTGCAGAGTCAGTAGTCAGGAAAAAGACACGTTGTGAAAGGAAAACAGATCATTGTGGAGAAAGTGCGATCACATATTGGTATCAGAAAAAGCGCAATGCTTGCACATTTCTCAAAAAGTAGTCCCCCCCCCCCCCCCCCCCCCCCAGCTTCTTTTTTCTTTACGTTCATGATTTAATCAAAGTCAAACTTTATCAATTTGATTAAGAATATAAGAAAATATATGAGCATGGATGATACCAAATGTGATAGGTTGAAAGTGTACTTTAGGTATTCTAAGAATATAGGCTTTACATTGTACATGTTGATATTTTACCAAAATATTTGGTCAAACTTAATAAAATTTGACTTTGACAAAATCCAAAACGTGAAGTAAATAAAAACAGAGGGAGTATGACATTTTATTTTTGCAGGGACAATAGTATGACTCTTTACCACGAGTATTTAGCTAGTCCCATGAGGTAACTCCTAAAAGTTTGTAGGACTTACCTTTAGAAGAACTAGCATGGTGGCCCTCGCAAATGCGAGGGCATCATTGGTCATTGGTTGAAAGGTTCAACAAATATAAGTATGGTTTTTTACTTGAAAGTACAGTTTTATTGATAATACGGTATTTTCCGTTTTGTGACAGTAGAAAAATCCACTACAACTATCCGAGATATTTTGGTAAGTAAAATATAACGTAGCGAGAGCATCGCCTTTAAAGTGTTATTATTAAAAGGTGAGAAATAAGACTATAGTTTTTTTTTGCATACTTATATTATATGATAGGACATAATTATGTACTTGTACACGACCACCATATGTGTCATTTGTACTATGATGCTACATCAGTGCAATTATAAATTACTGTTGACATTAGTGATACTCAATGTTGGAGAACTTTGATCGCAAGGTTTTACAATATCAGTAATTTTGAAACGAACATTAAATTATCATCATCAGTCCTATTTCCCCAATATTCATTCTTCGGGCTCTTCCCTCTCGCTCACATGTATTCGTCAGGTCATGTACCACAATTATTTCGACATGAACAATATAGTTCCAGCATCTTAATGTTTAGAATTTTACTACGTCATTCCACAAACACATCTTATCATTTCACAAGAAAGATGGGAACTCATGTGCCACAAATATATCCACAAACACATCTTATCATTTCTTTCAAATTGAGTGTTATGTTAACAACCTATAACTTTACTAATAATGGAATTCAAATATACCTCTAGGAAATTTTATGAATTAATAAGAAATGCCAAAAATCGAAACAATAGTGTATTCAATTATATATCATAGGCAAAACATAGGAACTCATGAACCAAAGAAAACTTTAGAAAATGTTATACTATAATAAATGTTTTCTTTCTAGTGAATGGACCAACTGAATATATTGCTAACATTATTAATAATGGAAATTAAGAAATTCCTTAACAGTTCATAATTCCATATAGTATTTTTATTCTTATAAATAAACAGGGTTAAAACTCAGTGTGATGACAACCAAAAAAAACTTAGCGAGTACTTCTCCTAAAACCACCTTTTAGTTGGGTTTTCATATCTCTGTAGTGCCATGTTATCTTCAAGTACATACCTTGTCCATGCATATCTTGCACTCAATCTTTTGCCTCCATCAGACACTAATTCTAACAATTTATTTTGATCGATAATGCCATCAAACTCAAATCCAATAACAAATCCAAGCAAGTTCACAATATTACACTAACTAATGAATTTATAGAGCCTCGAGCGGCCTATCGCTTTAATGAGGTATGTGTGCAGTGAAAAGATTTTTCATTCCTTCAATTTCAACATATGTTACGCTTAACATACTCCATCAATTCTTGTATGAACTTCTCACTTATTGGTAAATAAATTTATGTTGTCGGCCTAACATTTTAAATTGGATAAGATGTGTTCTTTTTGTGGTCCAACTAATAGTTAGGTCCTAAATAAAACGTCGGTTAATTCATGATTCCACCAAGTGCATCATGTTCGGATCGATATTTATGTTGTCACGATATTTTAAATTGGATAATATGTGTATTTGCTTTTGGCTCGACAAATGGCCATACGATATTTATATAAAATATTATGGTTGTGATATATATGTTTAGATTCATCGGTGAAGAACTATTCAACTTGATATGCCTAGGTACAACTATGAAAATTTAGGTGATACAGGTACAACTATGATGAATGTCAGTTGTGATCTATGGGGTTGCATTGCGATGTTATGCTAGTTTTCAATTCTCGCCCGCCCATCTATAATGATATAAGGGATACGGGAAATAACACGGTTTGTTGTATTGATGACCAGATGTGTCGATTTTCTCGGATAACCCAGAAGTGACTACCATTTGTGTTCTACTTAGTTAATATTGAACTGTAGATGATCTACTATTTTATTATATTCATCCTGTTCTGAAATAAAAAATCACTCTGCTAATTTCGAAACCGATGGAGTATTTAAATACACTAATTAAATTCAACCTTTGTGGTCTTCTAGTAAAAATAGGACATGTGTTGACGGACCGATGTTTTACATTTTCATCAAAAATTGGATTTATGTCGATCTTTTTTTAATGGAGCGTTCAATGAAGATATAGTTAAAAGTTAAATTTCATCCTCTAAATTACCATTAATATTTGATTTACGTCACACCAGCAATCAAACACAAAAGAAACCACCACGAGCTCTAACGGCGACATAGACAATTTGACCGGCAACATAATACATCATTTTTTGCAGATTCCCATGCTTTTTTAAGCTCATCGTGTGTGCTTGTGTGTTTTTTTTTCTTTGTACGTATGCATTTGTAAAAAATCTACTATTTTATTATATTCATCCTGTTCTGAAATAAAAAATCACTCTGCTAATTTCGAAACCGATGGAGTATTTAAATACACTAATTAAATTCAACCTTTGTGGTCTTCTAGTAAAAATAGGACATGTGTTGACGGACCGATGTTTTACATTTTCATCAAAAATTGGATTTATGTCGATCTTTTTTTAATGGAGCGTTCAATGAAGATATAGTTAAAAGTTAAATTTCATCCTCTAAATTACCATTAATATTTGATTTACGTCACACCAGCAATCAAACACAAAAGAAACCACCACGACCTCTAACGACGACATAGACAATTTGACCGGCAACATAATACATCATTTTTTGCAGATTCCCATGCTTTTTTAAGCTCATCGTGTGTGCTTGTGTGTGTTTTTTTTTCTTTGTACGTATGCATTTGTAAAAAAATCTACTATTTTATTATATTCATCCTGTTCTGAAATAAAAAATCACTCTGCTAATTTCGAAACCGATGGAGTATTTAAATACACTAATTAAATTCAACCTTTGTGGTCTTCTAGTAAAAATAGGACATGTGTTGACGGACCGATGTTTTACATTTTCATCAAAAATTGGATTTATGTCGATCTTTTTTTAATGGAGTGTTCAATGAAGATATAGTTAAAAGTTAAATTTCATCCTCTAAATTACCATTAATATTTGATTTACGTCACACCAGCAATCAAACACAAAAGAAACCACCACGACCTCTAACGGCGACATAGACAACTTGACCGGCAACATAATACATCATTTTTTGCAGATTCCCATGCTTTTTTAAGCTCACCGTGTGTGCTTGTGTGTTTTTTTTTCTTTGTACGTATGCATTTGTAAAAAAAAGTATGTATGTGCACCCGGATTCTTATTGACACATATTACGATGAAGAAGATATTGTGTGCGAAAACTCCTAGGAGAGCTCGGGCTCGCTTGGTCCTGCCATTTGCACTACGGCAACCACCCAGAGCATTGATTGAGCTACGGAGTATATAACACGAGATATACGTACCTGGACAATGTGATCGTATGAAACACATACCAGCTCTCCCTGACAGCGGCGAGGTGGCGGCTGGCCGCCTTCGTCTCCGACGCCGGTGATGGCGTGGTCTTCGATCCTTGGTCCTTTTTCCCCTACGTATTCTGTACTTGTATTCCTACCGTGTACGCTGTATGTGGTTTGTGTTGAATATACGTGGTGAAAAATTCAAAAAAAAGACTGAGTGCTAGGTGGAGCGGTCTTGTATTTAATGTAGTGTGAGGCTTCCCCGCACGGCTCAGGTAAAAACGTGTACCGGCATGGATGTAAAAACTTTGCACCTGTAACTCCCAACCACCAACCATCCACCAACAAGCCACAGCTCACGGTTAATCCATTACCTTGTCATTCTTTTAACTCGTGAATTTTTTGAATCATGTAAAAGTGTCTGTTTTAAGCCCATGAATGTTTTTTGAACCCCTAAAATATTGTAGAAACATCATGACTCCCTTTTGAACGCGTGAACATTTTCTAAATCACTCGAAACTTTTTTTGTGAACCATGAACAGGTATTTGAGAAACCATGAACATTTTTTTGGAACCTTACAGATAATTATTTGAACTGTTAACATTTTTTTGAAACCACGTGAACATTTTATTGCAACGTGAAAGTATCTACTAACCCGGGAATATTTTCTCAATCTCGTGAAAGTATTTTTGATCTGCATGGATGTTTTTGGTCCCCGGAACCTTTTCTGTAACCCTTGAATCTTTTTAGAAATCCCATGAATTATTTGAACATGTGAAAAAATTCTGAATCCTGTTTGCAAATATTTTTGTGAACCATGAACTTTTTTTAACCGTCGTGAAGATAATTTTAGAACGCTTTAAATATGTATTTAAACTAGTTATATATTTTAAACCCGTGAACAATATTTTGAAAAGTGAATTTGTTATATACTATTTTTCTCAAAAGGAAACCATTATGCATTTTTCAGGATATATGTGAAATGAACGAAAATGATAAAAAAAGAACAGGAAAATGAAAATAAGAATACAAGGATTAGATAACAGAAAATGATGCACCAGGAATCGCATGAAAACGTTGTCCCGTCCACTTATCCCGCGCAGTAATAATAATACTATGTAAGAAGAAATGAGCAAGGACACGCAGTCACACCACCCCACAATTAATGAAGCTCATTTACCCTCTCCTGTCGAACTCAATGCATCGGCAATAACTCTCCAAAACCATCCGCGGTAAGTACAGGATGCATACATCCATAGCATACACGTACGAGTCGCATGCAGATTTTCCTGTACCTGCTCACCTCCGCGGGCCAGACTCCCATCCATTGCCAGCGCGACACGTCGCCCAAGACCAAGCGAGCCCGGGTGCACAAAATCCGCGTCCGTGATATTGTGTGTTCCTATAAAACCTGGACTCCTCTATGGTAATAAGTATGGACTCTTTGCCTAGTCTTGTTTTTCCTTTTAGGTAACTCTAACAAACGTGTGTGTACGCGATCCAGCCAAGGTAGTTAGTCTCGGCTGGCTTTTTAAACGGGCGTAGTCGTGTCATACATGTTACGTAAATACTAACTTCTCATTAAATCTAAGCCATAGATTTTAGATCTAAGTGTTGAAATTAATTATGATGATGTGGCTTAACATGGTGGCTGTAAAGCTAACTCATTTTGCTTTTAGTATATAATAGAATAGATAGATACAAATTCTGAAAAGAAAATGAATACAAATTCCGCCCTCAATTCTGTGGGAATCGATGGCAGGATGATTCCGACCCAAACCCCCGGAATCCTTGGGAATTGAAATCCTCCGCCTTGCCAGTCTGCCGGAGGCTCCGGTGGCGGCGGCTCCAGGTACACTCCATTCTCCGTCGTCTCTTCTCAGTTCACCGGGCTCCGGGGGAATATCATGTCCTAAGCCTACCCATAACTCTCCTGCACCACCGTCGTCTACCGCAGGGCACAGCTATTGCGCTAGTCCGGTCGCTCCCCTCGCCGACCCTGTGCAGCCGTTGTTTCCCGAAGTCCCTTGCTCCCTGCTCCGCCTCCGGTGCAGCGGAGGCAGGTCGTCCGGTTCTCGAAATAGGCTTTCGCCCCGCTATATTAATATAGCAACCACCCGATACAACTTTGCGACCACAGCTGGGGCAAACAGCACAATCCTGCCCAAAAGAAAAGAAAGAGAAAAAAGAAGAGAAAACAACGCCAACATCGGCGGATCAACGAAAACGAAAGTGACTCTCGACCGCTACGTCCTCTCCGGCAAAGTCCCACCACAAGCCTAGCGCTCCGAATCGCCGCATACCAAGCAACACCTCCAAGAAGGAAAGCGACGACGCCGACGCTGCTGCCCGGACAAGTCCTAGGGTTTCCCCCGGTACGCTCCGAGGGGTGGGGAAGGGGCACCCCCGACGTCCTTCAAGAAGGAAGGGCGACACTCTCAAGCGTCACCACGTCGGTGCCAAAACGACAGAGATTTCTCCCGACCCCCAAAAAACCACCTCCCGGACAAGCTGAAGCGCTCCACCAAAACATGCCGCCCACCACCAGACGCCACCTCGGTCTTGAGTCACGAACGCCGTCTCACCATGGCACCCACTGCGAGGCCAGACTGAGAAGAGACAACCGTAGACAATGGATGGCGGTACCACAACCACGCGGGAGGGAACAACCTCCACCGCCAAAGGCAGTAGCCGACCGGACACCTCAGCAAGAGCACACCAGACCATTGGAGTCGGAGGGTGGCAGCAGCACGGCCACCTGGAGGGCTTCCTCCACCGCCACGGCTGCGGGTGCCGACCGGACGCGGTAGCAAGGACACACCAGGCCGGGCAGGCCCGGCCGGGTCCAAGAGGACCCGTAAAGTCCCCGCCACCACGCTGCTACACGTAGGCCACGCCGCCGCTGCCCTCAAGATCGAAACCATAGGTCCGGCCGGACCCAGAAGGACCCGCGAAGCTCTCATGATTAGGTGTCCGGTCGGCTACTGCCTTTGGCGGTGGAGGTTGTTCCCTCCCGCGTGGTTGTGGTACCGCCATCCATTGTCCCCCCTGCCGGATGCGGATCTATTTCGTGTAGTCGATTCTGGCTCCTTTGACTGTGCTGTTGAATGTCCTCCGAATGATTAGGGTGTTCCTTTGTGCAGGGTAACCGGTGCACTCAGGATAAGTCAATAAGCTAAACAACAACCCGGTGGAAGGTGTGAGTCATCAGGTATGCTCTATTCTGCATATCTCGATGTGCATGTTGCTACCTTAATAGATTGTCACACAATCAGTTCACAGTTCTCAAGATTCAATGTTGATGAAATATGTAACTGGATAGTAATTTGTGATGTATGTCTGTCAATTCGTTTTCCATCTTTAGCATCCAAAAATACCTGTCTCTGTCCATGACAAGCACTTACATGTTCAAATGTAGGCCTAAATAACGAGTCTAAAGTTGATATACTTCCCTTTTCCTTTCCCTGAATCTAGCATATTTGATAATTTGGTCAGATGGATTCAAGCAACGGAAGGAGAAAAAGCAGGAGTTATCTTACTTGGACAGATAATATGGATCAGGCTCTCCTCGATGTTCTTGTCGAGCATCACAATAATGGCAATCATACAGCAAATGGATGGAAGCCACATGTATTCTCCACGGCCGTGAAAAATGTGCGCGAGAAGTGCGGCGTGGAGATCACAAGGGATCATGTGCATTCGAGATGCAAGACTTTTGACAAGCATTGCAGTATCATTAGCAAGTTACTTGCCCATTCAGATTTTGGATGGGATCGGGAAAAGAACATCCTCATCATTCACAATGAGGATGCTTGGAAAATATACATAGAGGTGGGTTAAACAAATTTGTTTCGGTTACGACCATGCATCTGATTCACATTTGACGATTGCTTTACAGAAAAACAAAACAGCTGCCTGCTACAAAAGCAAAGTTGTTAAGAACTGGGACGCAATAAGTCTAATATTTTCGAGAGATTATGCTACAAGTGAAGATGAGAGTGCAGGAGCTGAATATGCCCAGGAAACGGCATTGAAGGGTGCTGAAGATGTTCGGGAGCTTATTCAAAATTCACATTCAACATCTCAATCTAGCAGTCAAGATCAGGGTGGAACGCCGACATCAACCCAACCCAGTCAACAGTGCAGGAGGAGGAAGAGGTTCAGAAGAGACGATGCACTCTTTTGCATGTCAGGGAATATCAAGAATTCATTTCAGATATCTGTGGAGCCAAATGAACCTCCAGTGGAACCAGCTAATGCATCTCCAAAGGAAATCTTTGCGGCACTTCAAGAAATACCCAACTTAGGACGGGTGATCTGCTAAGGGCCTACTGTATTCTCACTAGCAGCGACCGCAAGTTCGAATCTCTCATGGCACTTACAATGGACATGAGGAAGGATTGGTTAATGATTGAAATTGGAAAGAAGTGAAGCTCATTCAGTTCTCATCGTGCAGATTCATCACTAGACTTGTATCCGCTAGTTGCTCAATATATTTGCTACTGCAATGCCTGATGATAAACCGTTTTGTGTAATTTTCTAAACGTTTTTGCTTTGGATTCTGCCAAGTTTCCTCTAGTTCTGATGTCCCTGGTGCATGTAACGTTGTGGCGTGTACAACCATGTGTGCTCTGACGCATGCCCTGAATTACAGAGCATGTAATTTTGGCTTGCTCAAACTAGCATCCCATTATCTTATTGCCCTACACAAACTCTGCGAAATCGTGCAGCTGAATGCAGGTGGCCTTGAAATGCAATTCCACGTTAGTACAATTCATCATCTAAGCAATGCACTGGCATCAGAGTTTCAGTTTGGAATTTTGAGGTCCTGGCAGGAGATTTTATATATTTGCTCCCTGTATCAAGTATTCAAGTCGCTCTCTTGTTGTGGACTTGGCCTACATTCTGCTGCGGATAATCAAGATGTGATTTTCTTACCTCCTAGTACTTGTAGTTTTGAAAAGCAGAGTCTGTCTTTGGCGGAACATGGTCAAGTCGAGATCCCAGCTAAAGCATGATTTTCCATTAACTGCAAATCATCTACTGTATAACATAAGGCATGATGTCAAATGCAGGAATTAAGTGCCAACCCTCATTGCGAGTTAAATATAATCAGCGATTAGTAACTTCTGTCTAAATTGCCTATGCAACCCTAGTGTGTTTATGCGACTCAAATTAGGTACTCCCTCCGATCCACAAAGAATGTAGGGAGCTGTACACAAATTTTGTGCTAGCACCGTACCAAAGAGAGTAATTTATTTCTGATACGAATCTAATGGCTTAAATTTTATGGCATACAGTTCATAATTTATTACCTGAATTTGAAGACTAAAGTTAGGCTTAAGTTTCTCAGGTACATATTTGGAAGGAGGGAGCATCAAGGTATAATAAAGTACTGAAAATTGCTCTGTAAGCAGCTGTTCCACATTCAGCGTCGGGCACAACAATCAGAAACCTTACTTGGTTCACAATCAACTACATAGATGGATGGTCCGGACTAGCAACGCAACAAATTTAACAGATCGCTCGATCTCACAACAGTGTACTACATGAGAAAGGCCACCTGATAATTCCCCAACTAAGATGCTAATGATGCATCTCTCTGCACAGCACGCCGCGCATGAGCTAGGCCAGCTTCTTTCTTCTTGGACCATGTCTCTTCTTATCCCACGGATGGAGAAACAACAGCACCAGCAGAACCAGGGCGATCGCCGCAGCGACCAGGAAGATGATGGTTATTTTCTTGTCCCGCCTCTTCCAGCGGGCGGTCCGTGCTGCCAAGGCTTGCGCTGCAGCAGCAGCCTGCAGTTGAATCAAACTATCAGCGGCTAGCTAGCGCAACATCAGCAGGCGTGCATGTTTTTCGAGTTCTCAACGACAACGAGATCAAGGACTCAAGGCAGAGCAATTATCTTGGCTCGTTTGTCAATCAGGGTTTTCTGTTTTGCAACATATCTAATTACTGACATAACCAAAATTTTGAGGTGTCAAAAAGTCTTCTAATCCACTACAGGGATAAAAAAAAAGAGACGTAGATGTATATAAATCAAACAAAACTGTATCGTCTCCAATCCATGGTCTCTGTCTGAGTATTAGTTCAGCTTATCCAAGCAAGCACCGAAGAATCTGTGTAGTTCAAGTTCTAACTGTACTAGATCTGACCAACTGAAACAAGAACACGCAACTAAGTTTCCAGAGCTCAAAATCGAAGCACATTTCATGTACAGTTCAGTTAAACAGAACGTAAACAAAGAAGAGCACCACGCTGACAAAAACCCTTTTCGAAAAGAAGTGTTGACAGATATAATCTTAGAGACGATATATTACCGCCGCTGCCTGAGCATTGGCCGGGTTGTCGACCACGCCGGCGGCCGGAGCATTGGCGCCGACGTTGTCCTCCACGCCCGCGGCCGGAGGATTTGCACCAGCGTTGTTCACCGCGCCTGCGACCGGAGGATTGGCGGCGACGTTGTTCACCGCGCCGGCGGCCGGAGGATTGGCAGCCACATTGTTGACCGCGACGGCCGGAGGATTGGCAGCCATGGTGTCCTTCCACGCGCAAAGAGAGGGTGCGAAGTGGAGAAGTGTATGTGCCGCGTAGTGAAAAGTTGCTTCGGCACCGATGGAATCAAGTAGGCTAGCCGGCAGCTGGCCAACCAAGTGAGGAAAGGAGGTTCTTTCTCGTTTCGGGTGTAGCATAGCTCTCTCGGCTCCCGGTAGGACCAAGGCCCTGTTTCGTGTAAGTTGAAAGCGCAATGAAATGAAGCTGAAAGAAAAACGGAAGTAGAGCTCTAGCCCTCTCGTGGAAAGCAGGCAGACTCCGAAATGGCAACGAGTAGCCGGAAACGTGTCGATGCTCCGGCGGTCCGGCCTATCAAGTCATTCGATGCACATGATTTTATTTATTTATTTTAGGCTGGTGAAAACTTTATTATTTAGATATAATAGAGTTGTGGCTTGAAACATCTCCAAATCAAGCCATTCCACATCCAGTTACAGGCTAGCTGAGATTTTCATAATGAGCTACATAGATGGTACTCGTAGTACTACTCAACTAAGCAAACAACAGACGGCTCGATCGAGCAACCTGGTGTTCCCAGTTCTAGGCACACCTTGACTGAGCAAATCTTCTCAGTCTAACTATTTCAATGATCAAACTATTACTATCGCTTGACCGAGCACATGAATAGACTTCTGGATCTGAAGAGAGTGCTACAAGCGAAAGACCAACGTCTGATAGTTTCAAGGAAGCCGCTAGTGAATGAAGCATGTCTCCTGATCGAGCACTTTCCACTAGTTACTCCATGGATGCGTCATCAGCAGCCCCATCAGAGTCAGAAAGGCTGCAAGGATGAACACAAACAGCGTACACATAATCCTCCTCTCTCTCTTCTCCCGGCATAGCCGCGCCTGTGCTGCAGCGGCAGCCACTGCAGCAGCATCCTGCAGTTCAGCTCAAGAAGTTAGCTCAGCTGCGATAACAGGAAGCACATGTTCGATCTCAGTTCATCTGCAATGGTAGAATTGAACCTGTCTAACTGTCTATTACTGTCCTATGTATGATGGGAACTATGGGAAAAAATAGTGCTTCAGAAGATTAGTGGCCTTTTATAGTTTCAAACAAAACAAACACATTGGGTTTTACTTGGCTAGCATAAGATTATCAACAAGAGAGTGTGGGACAAAGAAATTGCATATATAGCTCGTAGAAATCATCTATGTTTCGATCTGTAGCACCTTTCACGAGATCTAGAGAGTTGAAATTCTGTGTAGTTCAGTTCTAAGATCTGACCAGCTGAAACAAGAACACGGAACTAAGTTTCCCGTAGCTCAAATTCTCAACATCTTTCACGTAGTTCAGTTCATCAAAACGCAAGCAAAGAAGAGAACCGTCCTCGCAGAAATAATCTTTGAAAAAATATCTTACCATACCTGCCGGAGGATTGGCGACGTTGTTGACCACGGCGGCGGCCGGAGCATTGGCGCCGACGTTGTTCACCACGCCCGCGGCCGGACCATTGGGCACGTTGTTCACCACGCCCGCGGCCGGAGGATTGGCGCCGACGTTGTTCACCGCGCCCGCGGCGGGACCATTGGCCACATTGCCCACCACGCCGGCGGCCGGAGGATTTGCAGCCATGGCGTCGATGCGCAAAGAAAGGGTGCGAAGTGGAGAAGTGTATGTGTCTGCGTAGTGATAATTTGTGTCCACTCCACGCGCAAAGAGAGGTGCTCCGGAGTGAAAAGTTGTTTCCGCGCCGATGGAATCAATTGCACACTAGCGAGCAGCTGGGCAACCAAGTGAGGAAAGGAGTTTCTTTCTGTTTTGGGTGTAGCAGAGCTCTCTCCGCTCCGGTAGGATAGCCCCGGATCAGGGCCCTGTTCCGTGTAAATTCAAAGCGCAATGAAATTAAAAAGCTGGGAAAAATAGGGAAGTATAGCTCTAGCTCTCTCGTGAAAAGCTGGCAGAAACCAAAATGGCAACGATTTTGAACATTGCCATGTGAACGCTGGAGCAGGCTGTTTTTTGTGTAAGTATGACGATGAGGCATACCAATACCGGTCGAAACTGTGTCGAGGTAAGTAAGTTTGCGGTTGTCTAATACTCAGTCGACTTGTATTTAACTAAACCCCAATTTTGCACAATTGCATTTCGTATGCAACTCTGGTCCCATCACAAATCATGACGCAAAATCCAACTGTTTAATAGTCGACTAAGAACTAACTAAATCTTAGCGAGTTGTACACAGTTGCAACCATGTGCAACTGTTGGGCCAGCACAAATCAGATTGTAAATCCAATGAGTTAGTAGTTGACTGATATTTGCATGCATTTTTTTTCTCAGTTGCGCATTGGTACAACTCATGTGCAACTCCCAAGTCTCAACCAACACAAATCGCGAGCCAAATCAAATGACAAAGTATTGTATTGATATTTAGTTAATTCTCGGCCGACTTGGAATTGGCAAAACCGACTGAGTTTTACAAATCAACTCGAGAGGTCTCGAAATGGCCTCACACATACGACTGTTCACGCTCGCGACGTCGGCGTGCCAGGCCGTTGCCATTGTCGATGTCATCAGAGAGGAAGGGAATAATGATGCCTCGCTGAGTGCAATGCAAAGTGTGACCTTCTTGGAGGAGTCCTCGTGGCAGACATGCGCCGTCTTTGAGTCCTTAGCGAGTTAGAATGATGAGGTGGTGGCTACTCCCTTGCGCCGAGGAGGCTCGTCCTTGACGATCAACTAGTTGAATTTAGCGCGGTGTCACGCCGCGCCCTTCGCACAAATATTTGTGGCTGTCACTTGTAATGGATTGTACCGTTCGAATATATACACTGTGATAGTGATGTACTATCTATGAAGCCAACATGCAACTTTATGATAAATAACATGATGATGGCATCATTTCCCCAAAGCATCACAATTTTGATAGCCGTAGAAAAAGATCTAGAGACAACGCCGCTGCCAAATACGGCAAATTAATGTAGCAAATAAAGATCCAAAAGAGTACTCACAAAATAATCATCAGGTATAAACACTGCCTGCACACTGGCAAATACTTCATGATAAACTATATTCCTATTTTCAACAGTTGGCTCTTCATCTCCACCAAGAGCAAGTACTTTTAGCCCCTTTCTTGATGTCACCTGTGATGTAAGTACTTTGCTTCCACCTCTCGTATTCTTGCTTCCATGTCCCACACCCCACATTGGTACATCACTACTTTGCTTAAGTAACAATTTGTTTCCTTTTAAACTGTAGAACTGCACTAATTTCAGTGGCAAGATCACATCTGATTGGCATATTATTGTTATAATATTGCACATATAATTGTCGGTTTGTAAATGCATTGCAAATAAGAGTAAGCAACTATTATATTTCCAAGGTGCTTCCTGATGGTTACTGTTGTTCGATTATCTAAAATCCGTAGATGTGTTTACACATACATGACGTTTCAACCGTACGCGCCACCAGTTAGCACCTGCTATGTGGAGTTTTAAATGATGAATATAAATATTAGTCACCATGGTAGGATAAAATAAGCAAACGTTCCCATTGAGCCGTGCATGCATTGATATGGCTGTATGAGAGTCAATTCCTACCATGCATGCAATTTTTAATCGATGGAGATTTATACCATGTATAGGTAGATACAGATTAACTTGTACTATAGCCGGAGGGAGCCGGGTGATGCGACAATTCAAGGACTTTGGATTTGATAAGAAAAAACAGAGATCATTAAGTAATATGTAGAAACATCAGAAATACTACAATCAACTAACAGTGTCCAGTGTATTTAACTCCAATTTTTTGGGGTAGATCTTATATTCAGTTGAACTAAACCACAGTACGACATCCAAATTTTATGCCCACAAACATTTCATTTTGGAAAATCCTATTGATGAACCTTACAGTTGAGATATTACGTGTGAAGCTAAGATAAAGGGAATGAAGTAAAGAATTCATAAGAATGTCATCAGAAAGTACATCGAAATGTAGTAAGAATGGATCAAAGTTTTTTGACGGAAAGAATAAATCAAATTTACCTCTAGGATGGCATTCAGAAGCAAGATATGGCCTAAGGAACACATATTCCTGAAGTGGAAGATCGGCAGAGAAAGGGAGCAAGAATAACAAAATTCAGAAAAGCGAACAGTGAAGTCTGTAAAGGAATAGTGATTTTTTTTAATTAACAAAGAGAAATTCCGAAGCATTCTGAAGGTAGGTAGTTGTCTCCAAGTGAATTAAAAACTGATCAGAATGCTCTAGGAAAGTACATCAAAATGTACTAAGAATAAATCAAAGTTTTTTTAGGGAAAGAATAGCGCAGATTTACATTAAGAAAGGCATTCGGAAGCTAGCTAGGTATGGCCATCTTAATTATCTTGGTGAACTAAGCACCTATAGATAAATTACTGTTAAAATGCGGCTATGGTCAATCATGGTCATGAACAATATATCCTAAAACTACATGCGTTATGTGGATAGTGATAGATAATCAATATCTTGATCCTATCGTATGCACAATGGTGGATGCTAGCCAAAGTCATTTGCAATATCCTTGTAGTTCTTGTAATATATTGCACTGAACAAAGAAAAAGAACATGAAACCAAGCATTGAAAGTGGAAGACTGGATAAGCATTCAAAGCTGAAATAACAATGGGGGCCAATCTTCCTAGTATCAGCTTCTCCTCCTTAGAAACAATCGTATGCTCCCTCTGACAGGGTAATGTTGTCTTCCATGTCCTGACATTGAACAAATATAATTATATGAAATCCATCAGAACTGCAATTAGTTTCTCATCCTCAAAAAATAGTATAAAGTGAAGTGATATGTACAACTTTGATGTTGCCGAACTTTTCATCAGCAATTGCTTTTCTGGTTCAACAGAATATTGAGATTCTCTCCATATCTACTATTTATAAAAGCAAGAACTTCTCCATTCACTAAGAAAATGGAATGAAAGAAAAGCTAACGTAAAAACATAACCGACACAAATTTTAACAACTTTTCTACCTATAAGTCAATTGATTCACATATGTTGTAGGCTCCTCGTCTGATGTGAAAATCTGTTAAGAGTTAACCCTAAAACCAGTATAGACTTGGTAAATTAAATAACCATTGCCTCCCACCCAAAATAAGAGTCTCAGGATATATAATTTGTGAATCAGACGCTGCCTAGCACCATTGTCATTCTCAAAATTATATTGCTTTAGGCATGGGAGTGGCTTCTCTACTTGATTGCCATTGCAACGAAACTCTGGCTTTGATCAGATGTAAGCCTGCCGAATTAGACGTTGATGACCATGCCTCCTCCTGCAGTTAGTAAAACCATCATGTAGGAACTCGTGTTCATTATCTTGCGCACAGTTTCTTTTGCACAAAACTGAATATACATAACCATAAGATGGAAATAAATGTACCACAGAATAAGAAAGAAACAAGCACTGACTTCTCTATAGAAAATAAAGAGGGTTCCCTTCACCACCTGAAGAAAATAAATTATCCATGGAACAAATGGTAGCACAATGTAGGTGTATGCAAGGTTTTCATCCCGAAGCACTGATTTATTGTGATCATTGCATAAAGCCTACTTATTTATAGTGAATAGAGCTGAGGACATAAGCAAAGCCATAAATAACATATGAACATTTGTTTCCTATTAAAGTTACTAAGGTGACTGAATTCTGGAAGACGGTTCTATATATCAACAGAGCTATGGCTGGTAATGGAATATCGGAGAAAATGTTTTAAAACATGCTCGCACTAAAAAGTTTCTTTTCTTTTCAAATAGTTATATTCCTTCTTCAAGCATGGAAATATGAAGATCTGTCATATTGTTCCTCTATTGTCGTTCTACGTCATCTAAACTAAATATTATATCCACTTGTGCATATTCAATTACATAACTTTTTACAGTGTATCTAAAGCAAATTTCGGTGGCACATATAATTGTTGAGCCAGCTCCAGATACTAACCTCTCATGTGTCATCATGAGGACGAAAATTCCGGCCAGATACCAAGTTTTCACGTGTCATCCTGACTCCTGAGGATGAAAATTCCGGCCTTCCCTGCGTCAAAATCGGACACCACGTGCATATTTTTAAGCAGAAAGAGAAGCATAGAGAGAGAGAGGAGCAAATGTGCAGCTCATAAAAGGTTCAGTTAATAAACATAGCAAATAGGCTTTGTCCGGTGACTAAAATATCAAAATTACTACAAAACGATGCATCTATGTAAACACAAACAATTGGTGAATCCAATAGATTGCATGTAAACATAAAAATCAGAATTTTAGAAGATCTTCATTGGAGAATAAAAAATCAGAACCATAAATAAATCTAGAACAACAACAAAAGGAAACACGTAGATATCAAATCTCAATAGCTAGAAAATAGAGGGCATCGAAGATCCCAAGGCAAATAACAGTGTCCAACCTGAAACAGCAAGCAACCGGGAAATGAAGCGACCAAAACCCTTTCCTGGCAAAAGAAATTATTGGGAAGATACGTACAATAGCAACAACATGTATATATACAACATGTACACAGACAGAAAGCAGAAGCTTGAGTACAGACGAAAAAGCAAGAAACCAAGTAATATTTGCTGGGAACCAATCCTAGTAGCAACTTGCCATGCTGCTAAAAATATCAATTGGTTCAGCATGTAAGGTTGTCAAATTAATGAACGATCATGTAATAAAAAATGGAGACATAAATTAAAATGCTTCAGCGAGAAAGGATGCTCTTCGGTATTAAATTTACTATCAGTGTGTAGTTACAGAAAGTAGCCAGGTAGTAAAATTAGGCTGCTAGACTTAGTTGAATGCTCCATATTAACTATGTTGCTGCCATTTAAATCAATATAATATTTATCAGTAGCCTTTCTTGTAAATACATGATAAGTTTGCAAAAGTGAAGTTATGAACACATATAGCTCTTTAAGCAAGACGGAGGATATTGAATACTTCGATTGGAAATACATAGGATTCTACATTTAGCGTATAGTTGGGGATCCCTCCTAGCTGGTAGCTCGTTTGTTATCATTCATATTCTTCAACCGCGATGAATGGTAATCTGTGGTCAATCTTGATCAACTGATTTGATATATATAGAGAGTATGTTTAGCTGCCCATAAGTAACTTGACCTGGCAACTGATATACTTAATTTTTGTTTGAGTCAATATCTGGCCGGAATAGTGCGGTACATACACCAAAACAAAACACGGGATATGGTGTCACACTTTAAACGGTGTCATACTTCTATCAAATTACAATCCACTTGCCACCCCACCGTTTCCACGTCAAACTATCCAAAAAAAAGGGTACGAGCAGCGATTCTAGCAATCGTCTCCTCTAATCTCGTCCAGCTGATAAGATAACTCAAAAGAGACTATCATTATCCGATCCAACTAGACTGAGCAATAAAATCGGGAGGCTGAACGGCCTGCAGGGCCCCTGCCCCCATGCCGGCACGCCGCACCCACCACGGCGGGAGTCGTTCGAGCACGAGCTCCTGCTGATCCCAAGCTGGTCTTCCCTCAAGGTATGCTCATGCAGACCATAGGGCGAGGCAAGCTCGTGGGGCTGGGGGGCAGGCGCGAGGGCGCCGCAGATGCCCGCCGAGCATGCCAAGCTGGCGCACTGTACGCTCGCCGCGGTGCTTCCTGGACACTACGATCCCGCGCTCGCCGCGCACAAGTCCGGCCTCCGCGACGTGCCCCTGTTCCTCTACATCAGTCCTACAAGCGCCTCATGCCGTGCGGGCACATGGAAGTCAGGTTCTACCTCCGCGTTACTTTAGGTGATGTCGTGCGTCTTGACGCTCTCCCCGATCAAAGTCAGGTTCCGGTAAATCCCCACCTGATGCTACTAGCTATGTGCCATCTCTCTTGCATGATCGCGTCTCTTTTCCGGGTCACGAAACATTTATTTTCCTTGCTACTTAATTGCTACTCCAACGTGAAGGATAAAGGAGATACAAGGGAGAATTAGAGATCGCATCAAATAACAAGAACGATCTGATCTTAATCTTAAGTATATGTTTTCTGATGGTTTCCATATGCAGAACCAGTATAGGTTGTTTTTATTGAATACTTGTGCGTAGTACTAGCTTGTGGCCTTGAGCACAAAATGATTATTGTTTTGAGGCAAGGACCATAGAACAATTCTTCGACGGTATATTTTCATTGATTAATCTGTACAGACAAAAAACAAATAAAGGTACAACTATCCAACTCCTGTTTTCTCTAACATGGATGATAAAAAGGGATTTGTTTTAAGTACCAGCTGAATCAATCCAGCTCTTCAGTTCTTCTGCAAACTTGGCCTGGATTCTATATCCCAGGATAGAAAGATCTTTTTTTTGTTTCATTTTTGAAGCTATGACACAAGGTCTTTCATTATTAAATATTTTTTTCATTTCACCATGATAATGATGTTCATAGCAATGTTCTTGGAAGAGCTTGAAGAGTTAAGCAGCATTCATCGTAGAGGGATATTCCTTCTGGGAGAATCTTTGGCCCGACTCTCCTTCCCTCCCCGCGCCCGCGCCGCCCCCGCGGCGGCCGGCGCGGCCCGTCCACCTCTCCTTCTGCCCCTCCCCTCCGGCCTCTCTCCTCCCGCCGCCGTCGGCGCGAGCCGCCGAGCTAGGCTTGGGCGGTGCCGGCGGCGGCGGCTGTCCTCAACCCGCGCGCGGAGCGGTTGCGCGGGGTGGCGCGCTCCCTGGCGACGGTGTACCTCGGATGGCGGCGTGCCTGGTTAGGCCGGATGGCGACGGGCTGCAGGGGTTGCTGCTTGGCGATGGTGGCGACGCGGATGGCTCGGCCGGCGGCGCCCTCCAGGCCCAGATCTGGGCCCTTTGGGCCCGATCTAGGTAAGGGCGGGCCAGCTCGGGCTCCCTACTGTTGCGCTCGGTTGGATTGAAGAGGAGCTCGCGACGGGATGGCACCTACGGCGGCGCGTCGGGTGCAGCGCAGCGGCGGAACTTCACGGGCCCGATCTGGGCCCGGCCCGGCAGTGTGGTCCGGCGTGCTCTGCTGCTGTGTCCGGTCTGCTACTGCCTCTACCAGTGGAGGTTGTGCCCTCCCACGAGGTTGCGGTGGTGTTGTCCCCGATCTACGGCTCGTTCTTCCCGGTCTGATCGGCCTTGCAACGGCTGCTATGGTGAGACGTCGGGGATGATTCAAGACTGTTGGCGCATGTTCGTGGGCGGTGATGAGCTAGGCGGAGCTGATGGATTGTCTGGGGTGTGGTCGGGGGTCGGGAGAAATCCCTGTCGGGTTGACCGGCACCGACGTCTTGACGCCTCGGGGCGCCACCGTCCTTCCTGAAGGGCGTGGGGTGTACTCCATCCCCACTCCCCTCCGTGTACCGGGAGAAATCCTAGGATCTATCCGGGCAGCAGCGTCGTCGGCGTCGCTTTCCTTCTTGAAGGTGTTGCTTGGTACGCGACAATCCGGCGGCATTGGAGCATGGTGGGAATTCTTCGGGGAGGGCGCAACGGTTGCGGATCATCTTTGTTTTCATCGATCTAGCGTTGTTGTCATTGTTTTCTCTTTTTATTTCTTTTGTTTCTCTTTTGGGCGTGCTTGTGCTGTTTTGCCCCAGCAGTGATCGATTGTATCGGTGGTTGCTATATTTATATAGCTGGACGCAAGCCTGTTTCATGGTGGATATTCCTTCTGTCCGAGAGAATTGAAGCCCGTCACTCACAGGAAAAAAAAGAGCAATCGACAAAACGATGTAGCGATGTCTCTTCTGTATTTTCATTGCATAGAATGCAATTGTAACTTGGGATGTGAAAATATTTCCTGGATAAAAGATTTCAAGTGTTCAGTTTGACATGCAGCAAAAGCACAAAATGAAGTTGATTCCGCTGTAAGCCTCTTCACTATTTTGATAGTCCAGTTTAGGGTACTGAGAACATTGCCGCCCCCACAGGACCTGTTATTCGTAATTTTGAAAAGTTTAAATTTAAAGCTTCAAAAGAATTAAGAAAAAATACCACGGCTTATAAAATAATTGCCACCCCCACCATCATAAGCAGAGAGCTGGCACCCAATTCGCCTGACTCTACATTGCCGCCCCGGGCGCTAAAATTCTCAATCTTTTCATTCCATTTCTAAAACCCTTACGCCGTCGCCGCGACCTCCTCGCCTTCCACGACCATGCCACCAAAGGTTGTCGGCCTCTCGAAACCGAAGGCTCGCAAGTCGTTGGCGCCGACGCAACCGAAGAAGAAGACGATGAGGCTAGAGCCGTAGGACGTTCCGTTGCCGTCGTCTAAGGTGATGATGTGCGAGGCCCAGCTGTGCAAGGTCGCTTCCCAACTCCGACAAATATATCTAGAAACCATAAACCATTGTTCCTCTGAAAGCAATGAAAGCAGGAGTTATTTCAGGGAAAGCGTCGGTTCTAAGACCCACTCCTTTCTTAACAGTAAAAATATATGTGGGCAATGTTGTAGAAAGCTGAGGTTAATCCATTGATTTCTCTGACTATGAATGTAAGCAAAGCCATTGCAATTGGAAAACCTTAAATAAGGTTTGGAAAACGGTGTTGTCAAAGTCACGTGTATTTTTTCTTCACTATCCAGTATCTGTTTTTTTTGTTCCGTAGCAACGCACGGGCACTCAGCTAGTTTATCTAATTGAGAGGGCAATTTTGCAAGCCAAAGCTGTAAGTTTAGTTGTTGGAGTTCCACATGCAACTTTCACAATAATAGGTTACCTTGTTTGTTTGCTCTGCATATTCTACTTATCTACTAATGGTTTTAACTACCTGAAAAAATACTAATGTTTTAACAGTGTCAGTACTGAACAAAAGACTGCAATTATACGAAGGTTTAGCATATGACACTGGGCTCTAATCAAAACATAAAATTGTTGGGATGCTATGTTTCTGAGGAATAATTCACTAATTGTCTCATGTACATTGTTAAAAATAATTGTTCTGTTGAGAAGTACATAATCATTTTATTTCATTGGGAGTTACCTTTATCCTGTACTGAGCAGAAATGCTTTAGTATAGCTATAAATTTGAAAATTGATCGGTCATGATCTTACTGAACCTGTAATGTCCGCACCATAAGAGCAGAAAAATTGTGATTACTGCATGGCGTAACCTTATAACCTCCACCGACGATTTCAAAGTTATCGTGTTCCGAACTTGGCAGGATACTATATGAGAGCCTGAAGCACCAGGATGACAATCGTCTTTCGTTTCCCTGAAATATTACCACCAACCAATTAAAACAGCCTGATATTGAAGCTTGATTTATTAACAGTAGTTCATCATCGTGTAATTTTCTGCTGCAACCAAGACTCGGCTAGAAAATAAACATGTTACCAGACTCACACTTATATTTCAGTTCTGGAAATGCACATAGATGAACTATATTTGCGCTTTTCGTTTACTCAAGATATTTTCTTGGGGGAAGTAAAGCTGGGATTCCAGCAGAAGCGGGACATACCCTCCAATCACGAGTTCTAAATACATGAATGGTTGAGTACAACTGCATGCCAATTACACCTTGCCAAATTATTTGGTAGTACTAAATCTATTTTGCTAACACCGATTTAAATTTGTTGTGGTGCTATAATACTGCAGTCCAAAACTAAAGCACATACATTTGGAACATACATACTGCAGTCCAAAACGAAAGCACTTAAGCAAGTACATTTCAGTACGACTGCACTTTAAACTTTTATCTCCAATGTATTTGAGAGCTCTAGTGGCGGAACAGATTAACCAAACACACCTGATAAAATGCGTGGGCAGCAGCAGCTAGCTATGCCATCATTCGACCGATCGATGAGCAGCAGCTATCCATCGAGCCATCTAAACACTCACGCGAGGAAACTACCGGCACCAGATCGACCAGCCAAGAAGTCAACGACGGCCAGATCAACCGAGGCGGGCTGGAGGAGGCGGGGCAAGACCACCGTGCGCCATGGAAGGACCATCTCGTAAGATATCAAAGCTGGCCGATTTCGCGGCCTAGCAGCGATCCATGCACTGTTCATCACTACAGTATTCTACAGTGCTCGTCATAATTTTGTAAAAAAGTCCTTGCACTTTCCGAAAATTACGAACCGGTCCCCCGTATATTAAGCCAACCCCGTAACCCTAGATCACGAGATCCTCTCATTCCCCACCCGAGCTCAAGGCGGCGGCCACGACGGCAAGCTGATGGCGGCGCAACGCCGCGCGCCGCCCCGGCAGGGTGCCGTCCCTGCCTCCTCTCATTTCCCCTCCGCCTCCTTCTATGCGCAGCCGGCCGTCGCCTCCTCCTCCTCTACGCTGCCGGCCGCCTCCTCGCCGAGGTACCACGAGCTCGGCCGTTTGGGACGCGTAGAGGCGGCGGCCGGCCATGGGCCTCCGCGACGGCGATGGGGAGGACGAGCCACGGGGCTGCAGCGGATGCGCAGCCGTTGGCCTCGCTGGCCGCGCTCGCTCCACGACGAGCCCCAGCTGGAGGGCGAGGCGCGCGCGCGCCGGGTCACGGAAGACGTCGGCCGACGAGCTCCAGCCCAGTCACGGGCTTGAGCCTGCCGTCGTCCTCGGCGGCCTCTGCTCTCTCAATCCCTGCCGGCGACCGGATCGTAATTTTCGGAAAGTGCAAGGATTTTTTTACAAAATTACGACGAGCACTGTAGAACACTGTAGCAATGAACAGTGTGTGGATCGCTGCTAGGCCGCGAAATCGGCCAGCTTTGATATCTTACTATATATAAAGGGCCAAAGAAATCGCGCCCCCTCAGCCCTCCACGTCGCGGACTTCCCCTGGCCGTCCGATCCACGGGACGGACAGCCCAGATCGAGCCACGCCGCCCACCACGCGCGCGTACTGTAGCGATGCGAATTTCTGCCAACCGCGTGCTGCCACGCGTCCCCGGTCACCGACCGGTCGCCCCGGTTACCCGCGTGCACGCTTTTTGGCGCACGAAACTTGCAGGAAACCCCTCCGGGAGGACCGAAATGCAATATCGGAGAAAGTTGAGTCCTTTTCTGCAAAAAGTGACAGCGAGCCTTCCTCTCCCCCGCGCGACACCGTGGTCGCCGCGGCCGCCGGCGCGCCGCCCCGCCGCTCCCCCGTCAAATCTCCGGCCACGCGGAGGCGCGCCGTCGCCGGATCTACTTCCTCGCCGGTAATAGGCCGCCGAAACGCCGCCACGCGGCCGGAATCGACGCCGCCGCGTCCGCTGTCCTCCGCCGCCTCCACGCGACGGCGCGGCCGCTCTGGCGACCATACGGCGGCGGCGCCGCCAGCTGCGGGTTCCCCGCGGCGAGCCGCTTCCGACGCACCCCCGCGCGCCGCCGGCGAGCTCGACGCCGCCGCGGGCGGCTCCGGCCAGATCGGGCCACTGTGACATCACCACGACGTCACAGTGGGCCCGACATGTCAGATTTTTTCGATTTTTTTTTTGAAAAAAAATCCCAAATTATTCATATAATTTTGGAAAACCAATATAGTGTAAACCAATATTTTTAAATATGTGAAAACAATTCAAATATGAATAGCTCCCGAATTTGTCCATTTCAAAATTTGAACAATTTTTTAACCTAGACAATTTTTGAATTTCAACAATTTTACGATTAGATAATTCAAGATTTTCGCCCACGGGCGCGGCGGAGTCCGCGCTTAGTCCCCTAGTAGTTAGTAATATGGCCTCCTCAAAGTTGGCCATAGCGACGAGCGTGCCCGCAATGAGCGAGCTCTCCTAGTCGCACTCGTAGGTTTTTCTGAAGTAGCTGGAGACAAGGATGACCCTGCTTGGGTGACGGATCTTCAATTTGAGATACACATAGCTGGAGACAACCATGAACTTGGCGAAGATGGGTTGACCCATGATGATATGGGAGGCGCTTGGCTGGGACAACACGATGAACTCCAACTGTTTAGCCCGGAAGTTGTCTTGCTTGCTGTGATGTCGAGGCCGGTGACGCCGAGTGGACGGATCTTAATTCCAGGTACGAGGCCGTGAATAGTCCGGTCGTCATCTGCACAAGGGATCTTTAGTGTGTCGGTGAAGATGACATCGACGCCGCATCCTCCATCCAAGAGATCTTGGACGAGCCGTTTGTCGTGGACGAGAGGATCCACAACTAGGGTGAGGCGTCCTAGGTACATGACGTGTTTGGGGTGATCGTCACGATCAAAGGTGATCGGGACCTCCGACCAACATATGATTGTCGCTGCAAAGACGTCGACAGTATGGACCTCCCGAGAGAGGAGCTTGTGGTCCCTCCTGGTGCCCCCTCGGGGTTCTCATTGTTTATTGTGAGGACCTCCCAACAGGAAAGGCGCTCATCCTGCTCGGGTCCCATCAGTCAAATTTAGTGTAAATTTAAGATCAAACCAATTTGTAGCGCACATTGCGAATATGGTGGTTTTCGTGATCAAAACGAAAATTGGCGGTACTTCAAAATTTAGTGTTTTTTTTTTTGGATTGAACGTAAAGTGGTGGTTTTTCGATATTTAAGTAGCAAAGTGGTGGTTTTATGGTAACGGTGGCAGCGAGCAGTGTCCGCCTGCCATCTATGCGTGCCATGTCAGCCCGATGGGTGGGTGCAAAGTGACCTACTATTCCACATCTGAAAGCGCTTTCAACCCTTCTTCCTCATCGGTGGCTTGTCCCCTCCGGTAAGGACAGCACTAGGTGTCCCTGATGACGTGAAAGACACACGTTCGTTGGGGACCCCAAGAGGAAGGTATGATGAGTGCAGCAGCAAGTTTTCTCTCAGTATGAAACCGAGTTATCAAAACAGTAGGAGATGAAGACACTTCTGAAGGTGTCAACGGCGCCAGGAAAGTGCTTGCGTTGAAGGGGAGGTCCTGACGGTTGACTTGGAACCTACACACAACACAACCAAAATAATTTGTCCCAACTTAACAGTGAGTTTGTCAATCTCACCGGCTTGCTGAAAACAAAGGATTAGACGTATAGTGTGGAAAATGATGTTTGTTTGCAGAAAAATGAAAGAGAACAATGATTGCAGTAGGTTGTCTTATCAGATGTAAAAGAATGGACTAAGGTCCACAGTTCACTAGTGGTGTCTCTCCATAAAAGATAACTAACATGCTGGGTAAACAAATTACAGCTGGGCAATTGACAATATTGAGAAGTGCATAACAATGCATGTACAAGTTATGACGGTACAATGAGATTTACTTGGTCATTACAACATGGTACACAGACCGCTATCCAGCATGCATCTGTGCCTAAATAATCCACTTCAGGTTAGCATCCGCACCCCTTTCAGTATTAAGTTGCAAGCAACAGATTATTGCATTAAGTAAAGTGCATAATGTAAGCAACACAATTATCTTAGACAAAACATCGTTGTTTTACCCTAGTGGCAACAGCACATCCACAACTTAGAGGTTGCTGTCACTCCCCAGATTAAATGGAGACTGAACCCACTATCTAGCATAAATAATCCCTCTTGGAGTCACAAGCATCAACTTGGTCAGAGTATCAACAAGCACGGAGAGTATGCAAGATCATAAATAACATGTTATGATAATTCAATAATCAACTTGACATAGTAGCAATATTCATCGGATCCCAGCAAACACAACATGTAGCATTACAATAAGATGATCTTGATCATGATAGGCAGCTCACAAGATTAAACATGAAGGCACAAGAGGAGAAGACAACCATCTAGCTACTGCTATGGACCCATAGTCCAAGGATGAACTACTCACACATCACTCCGGAGGCATGCATGGCGATGTAGAGCCCTCCGGTGATGATTCCCCTCTCCGGCAGGGTGCCGAGAAGAGCTTCAGAACCCTCCCGGTTAGGGTTGACGGTGGCGGCGGCTCTGGAACTTTTGTGGATAATGGCTCGTGTATTTAGGGTTTTCCCGAAAAGATGAATTTATAGGCGAAGGGCGGCGTCGGTGGGCACCCAGGTGCCCTCACCACGTGGCGGCGCGCCAAGGGGTGGGGCCACGCCACCATATGGTGAGGCCGGCTCGGTGCCCCTCTTCGTCTCTCCTTCGGACTCGTGTACGTGACAGAAAAATAGGACCATGGGCTTTTGTTTCGTCCAATTTCGAGAATATTTCAGAACAATTTTTCTGGAATACAAAAACAGCAGAAAAACAGGAACTGCACTGTGGCATCTTGTTAATAGGTTAGTCCCAGAAAATGCATAAAAATGATATAAAGTATAAATAAAACATGTAGCAATTGGTATAATATAAGCATGGAACATCATAAATTATAGATACGTTGGAGACGTATCAGTCCCCCGGGGGATCTTGGGGAAAAATCCCCTGGGTGCTCCTGTAGACACGTGTCAGCTCGGGTCAACCCACGCGCTTCTCCTGTTAACCCCACGTACGTGAGGTGGAAAAAATCCCCAATTTGAAAACCACCACGCAGCATCGAGGCCGCAACCGCCTCGTGAGCGCGGCATAGCTTGCCGTCAGGTGTAGTTCGACGCCGGTAGCCGCCGACGGTAGCACCACCACCCCGTGCCTACCCCTCCAACCAACCCTTGTGCACCTAGATGCACCATGCCTCCACCCCGGCAGCAAGGTCGTTGTTTCCTGGGAGCACCATGCCTCCACGCCCAACTCGGCCATCACCGGCCCCGCTCGGCTCGCCGACATGGACAGATTGAAAGGGCCAAAAAATTCATGCTACAACCTTATGTGGATTTGCATTAGAAGGGGAAGAAATTTGCTACAGAGGTACAAAGGATTTGCACCTCTTCAAAAGATAAATTGCATCTCATAAACAAAGCAAATTGCAACAATAGATTTACGGATTTGCATCAACAACGAACTGAAAATAATTTGCTACAAATATTTGCTTCAAAAAATCTGAGGATTTGCACCTCTTGAAAGATATATTGCATCTTATAAAAACCAATTTGCTACAATAGATCTATGGATTTGCATAAACAATGAAAAAGTTGCTACAATTATCTGAGGATTTGCACCTCTTGAAAGATAAATCGCATCTTATAAACAAGCAATTTGCTGCAACAGATCTACAGATTTGCATCAACAAAATAAAGAATTTGTGACTGAACTTTCAAACATTGGCACCACATCAAAATAAAAAATATACCGAAAAGGTAAATTTGCTACAATTGTTCTGTGAATTTGCATCAAAAGACGAAGAAAAAGGCTGCAGAGCTTCGAAAAATTTGCACACACCAAAAGGAAAAAGGACACCCAAATCATCGGAAAAAATTCTCCCGCACCACCGTCGTCGACCTACGGAGCACCGCTACGCCCGATGGTAGCTCCGCCGCCCCATGGCAGCGCCGCCCTTGAGCTCACAGCTGCGCCGTGCGCCGCCGGAAGCTCAGTCTCCTCGAGGTCGACCTCCCTGGCCTTGACGTCACCCACATCGTAGTAGGTGAAGAGGATGGGTGCGTTCGTGCGGAGGCCGGAGGCGGTGCCGTGGGCGGCGGTGAACGCCGTCCCAGGTCGCGCCACTGCCTCCCATGGTAGCACTACCGCCGATGGCCGGTAGCACCGCCGCTCCCCATGGCAGCACCGCCACCGGCCTAGGCTTGCAGCTGGAAAGGGGAAACAGGAATCTGCGGCGGCGCGTGGCCGGGCCGGTAGCCGGAACGACAGTCTCTCGTGAGCATCGTAGATTGAAGCATCCCGTCGGGAAGAAAGGAAAAGGGGATGAGAAAGAGATGGAGAAGAAAGAATGAAGAGATAAGGGAGCACATGGTGGGTCCACCAACATGGTTGTCTCCAACGCGGTGGACGCGTGGCGCGCGCGCAGTGCGGAGGATGCGTGACGTGGGATCCCTTGGATGATTACAAGGGTTTTCCCTCCGGTAACCGCACTTGAAGCTATATTACTTACCACTATCTTTCTTTCTTTTTTTGTGTGGGTAAAACATGCCTTTATTAAGAAGATGAGGCTACAACCAGCTCTTGATCTGGCGGCCTGAATAACAAAATCAGGTTCGGATCCGTGCGAAAAATCAGTTATATGCTCTGCTCTTGCTAAATTCGCGAGGCACTAACTAATCCTAACATTTGATCGGTCGCTTTTACAAAAGTGCAAATTCTCCCAAGACTAGCTAAATACTGAATATCTGAAACTATGTTTCAATATGACGAGCGATCCAAGTTCGTATCTGGAGCGGCCACAAGAACCAAGGCACAATCCGATTCAAACAATAATTGGAAGCAGGCTTTGGTTGAGGGCTAGCTAGCTCCAAACCCTCACGGCAGGCACATATAGCTTGGCTTCCGCAGCATCACCATCGTCAACACAACGAGACAGATTACTTAGCGCTATCTTAACTCTGCAGTCGTATAAAGAGTAGCGGAGACAGGACCAACCTTTTTCCCCTCGCGTCACCCCCACCAGTGGCGCTAGGGGCTCCCCGCGAAAACCGTCCGGCCGCCCTCAGCTGGCCATCCCTGCCGCTGCCGTCGCTGGCCCCGGCAGCGGCGGTGGCGGCGCCCCCTGCTGCCAAAGGGTAGCTGCGGGGGAGGCTCTCGCGAGGGTGGTTTGACCGGCCCGGGTGGGCGGCGGCGGTCGCGGGCGGTGGAAGCCGAGCCGGCGGGCTCGGGCGGAGGCAGAGGTCGGCGCGCGGACGGCGGGAGGCGCTGGTGGCAGCGGCGCCGCCCCCTTCGGCCATGGTGGGCGGCGAGCTCCAGATGGGCTTGGCGGGCCTGATCTGGGCCCGCCGGGCCGGTGACGGCAGGGGCTCGGCAGTGCGAGATGGAAGGTGGTCGCGCGGTTCGCTGCGGCTGCGTGGCAGCGACAACATCGAGCGGAGGCGAGGACGCGCGGAGGTGAGGAGGCCGGTGAGGCGCGAGGCAGTGCGGGCCGATGATGCTCTGCGTGGGGCGGTGCGGATGCCGGGGCGGCGGCCCCGGGTCATGGGTCCGGCATGGCTGGTGCGGCCAGGGGCGCCGTGGCCGCCATGGCCGGAGCGGAGACAAGCTGCAGCGGCGGGATCGACGGGTCGGGGGAGGTTGAAAGGCTCTGTGCGATGGCTGCGCCGCCGTCGCACATGATGTGTTTGCTTCAGTGGGTGTGCAGGCCGGCGGTGCCGCGGGTCTCCCCGCCTTGGCCCGGCTGTGTGGGATTGAAGAGTCTCGAGTGCTCCGGGCGAAAGCCTGACGACGCGACGTCCGTGGACGCCGTTCTCCCTCTTGGGGGTCGTCTTGGAGCTCTTCGATTCTCCTCAGTCTTGGACCTCCTCTTCGGGTGAAGACCTGACCCTGTTTCTGCAGGGTCGGACGACGGCGTCGATCTTCGTCGTCTCCCCTCTTGAGGGCGTCGTCTTGAAGATGAAGGTTCCTGTGTGCGCGCTCGTGGGCTGGGCTCACACAACATCGTGGTTGGCAGCGGCTGACGATGTCTTAGGTGCTATGGTACGTGGCGTTGCGAGCTGTGTGGCAACGATGACAGTGGTGAGCGGAGCCGGGTCGCGGCATGTCCTTCGTCACCGACAATCCGTGTTGTGTCCCGCTGTGAAGCTGTCAAGTCGAAGCTGCGTGTCTCGGGGCGGACATGCTGGCAACGATGACACTTTTTCTACAGTGGCCTCGCGGATTCCGTCGATGCAAGGTGTGCAACTTTCTCCGGTGAAGGTCTCCGTCGAAGTCGGAGCTGCCTCCTCCTCGACGCTTTGGGTTGACTGTTTGGCATAGGCCGACTTGGTTTACGGCGTCTGCTGCGGCGAGGCTTCGTCGATGGCCGTCCAAGGTGAAGTCGGAATCGCTTGCTCGGGAGGAGTGACGACGATGACGCTCGGTGTTGGCCTCAATGGTGTTTTTCTCCTCGGCGGCGTGTGTGTCTCGTGTGGGCAGCCAGGTTGGCCGGGTCTACACAATGTGGTGTTTTCATGACTACATTGGTGCACTTGTAACGGTTTTCGACCGGTTCCCCGTTAATGAATCGGTCAATTCCCCTCCTACTTTTTTAATAAAATGAGGCAATATTGCCCGTTTTGTTCAAAAACTCTGCAGTCGTAACATTGTTTTGCATAACGATATAATCCTCCAAAGAAGAGATGCTTTATATAATACTCCCTCCATATAAAAATATACTCCCTCGTTCCTAAATGTAGGATGTATAGTTTTCTGCACGAATATTAAGACAAAGAATTTTACATTGAGTGAACTAAATATTTTTCTGGAAAAAAGCGAGAGAGGAGTTCTTAATAGGCACAATATGAATACAATCCGTTAAATATCTCTTTTGAGACTAGATCTCATTTTTTGATGGGTCAAATTCTCAATTTATAGCAAATACACCTTATATTATGGATTTTTCTTCAAAAACTATACACCTTATATCAAGAGATGGAGGGAGTAAGATTTTTTTGTCATTTTACATGTGCCATGATTCATACGTGTGTAGACATATGGTTTAGTACGTTGACTCACTAATTTTGAAATGAATGTGGATAAAATAAAAAGGTTAGAAAATATTATGTTTTGATATGAACGAGAGTATATATATTAAAATACTATTAAAAGAGCAAACACGATCGGATATATTAAATCGTACGAGTCTAATATTTGATCAAAGGCCCAAATTGCTCATTCGGTATTGAGCACCTCAACACAATCCATCGCGAAATGTTATCTTTATTTTTTCTTGGTTTAACTTTGCCGACAGAGTACGGTCCATCATCGCTTTGTATGTCGCCGTTGCGGCTGCCGGACACGACGGCACCGAAGAGGGGAAGAAGCTGAGCGGGGCGGAGCTCCATGGCGGCACGGAGGGTGGATCTAGAGAGATAAGAGGCGGCCGGTTGCTGGGAGGGAGGAGCAGAGAGCAGTGGTCGTTGGCGGCGCTCGATGCATGCTCAATGCAGGCAGAAACTCCGGCGCGACGGAGGGCGGTAGCGCTACCTCCCGCGCCTTCCCGCTCGGCAGACGGGCCCAGGCCGCCCCCGCCGGTGATGCCGCAGCTTTGCATGTCGCCATTCCGGCTGTCGGACACAATGGCACTAAGGCGGGACAGAAGATGGGCGGGGCGGAGCTCGATGCAGGCAGGAAGTCGAGCGTGAAAATGGAGGGATAAGTCGCGTCGACGGCCAAGCTAGGCACGAAGCCTTCTCCGCCGCCTACCGCCAGAGCAGGAGAGCAGCGCGGCCGCCGGCGTCGGACGCGAAGAGGAGGGAGGCGCACGAGATGGACGAGCATGGGAAGGAGGAAGTCGACGGGCGTGGAGAGGAGGCCGGAGCCGCGCGAAGGAGGCGCTGGTGCGGTGCGCGGGAGGGGATCGAGTGGGATGACCTGATCGTGAAAAAACAAACTCCGGGAGGCGGCTACAAAAAGGCAGGGGTGAGAATCGAAAAAGGACTAGGGAACCCTAAGATTTTTGGGGATGAGCTGGCTCGGCTGGGCTTTGGGTCTGGCCGGTTGCTGGGCTGCTCTCTCACTAAGAACTTTTATTTTATTATTTATTTTGCAAAACGGCCTCTCAATTATTTTTTTGCAAAACCTTTGACAAAACATATTTCTAAGATAGAGAAGAACCAAAGAAGAAAGAGGAGAATTATCTTCAATCTGATTCCTCCACTCTGGTGAGTGCTATGAAGACCAGGAATTCTGAAAAGCTTTGATTGGAGTTCTGGTGAAGGAGGCAAGAAGCCTATGTATTTACATTTCGGTTCTTGCTTATTCTCCTTTAGTAGGCGTGAGTGTAACTCTGTTGCCCATGAACTTGCGAATTTGGGTGTCAGCAGCGAGTCTCAAGACTCTGTTTGGGTGGATGAGGCCCCCGAGTGTGTTGAGCTTGTTAGCCAGAGACATTATGGCTGAGGTTTAATGGAAGTATCTATTTCCCGTTAAAAAAAAGAAAGAGGAGATTATTTGAACAACAAAAATAGGTTTCAGGATGAACATTGTTCCTTGCCTTGACCATGTCGGCAGCGGCATGACTCACGTAGGATGCGCGCCTCCACATTGCTCTCCGGCCACCGGCGACCTCCACCTCTCCCGACCGGTGTAATAGGACCGGATGGCCCTTAAACTTCTCGCCCCGAGCTCCAGCTCCTCCGCAACCAAATCCCCGTCCCGAGGTACTCATGGTGGGAGAGGATTAGGAGTAATTTTTTTTTAGAGAAGGGGATTAGCGAGTAGATGCAGGTGGAAGATGAGTTTCTCATGGATCCAGATTCATCGCTTCCTCCTGTCTTTTTTTTCTGAATTTTTGTTCGCACACGATTCTGAGTTATTGGTTGCACACGATTTAGTGTAGCATAAGTAATCCACATATACCTTGGTCTCATTTAATCGTGAAAACGTGTGTTGCACGTATATGTCAACTAGTATATTAAAATAGAAGACTACAGCTTAGTAAAAGTACGGTCTCAATGCAAAATCTACTCCAGCGATGGATGTAAAACTTGACGGAGGTAAACAACAGCCCGTAGGATCATACATATGCATGGTGTCTTAATTATATTATTTATTAAGTCGCAAATAAAGCACTCGCAGTAAATTATATACTAGGCTGATAGCTCCAACTCGTATGGAAGGACCCAGATCGAGCACCACGTATGTTGGAAGTGCAGGTCGTCCGTCCTACCCCGAGGTTACCCACAAGATCAACATGAGGCCCAAATACAGGAACAACACCACAAAGACGGAACGCACGTCAATCTTCTTCGTCTCATCGAGAAGATCTCCATCAAGATTTTCCCGAACCTGGCAGTCGAAACACATCAGAAGCAAGCGTTACTTCCACATGAGGTGATTGAGATCGGCTAGCAAAAAAATAGGAAGGGAAGGCTCACGGGTCGACCTTATTCACTTCCTTGTCCAGATTCTCTTGCGCGTCCACGGAAGATGTCATGCCTGCAAATTCCTGAAAAAAAATGTTACATATACTACACTGTTTTCCTCGACAGAATCCAGATATGAAAAATGCCCTTTGCGTTTTTTCTTTCATAAAAACTACCTGTTGCAGCTCGAGAAGCTTCTGATTGAGATCCATGCCTGCGATACACCGTTCTTTGATCTCTTCACTGCGGCGACGATCTATACGCCAAGCCAGGTTCAGGGTTATCAAGCTCCGAGTTAGTGGTTACTCCGAGTGACATGAGATGTATAGCAACAATAATTAATTAGTGAAATAACAAGACTGTATTTAATTGACCTGCTCTCGGCATGTTCCCTGGAGTTTATTCTCGACCGTCTGCACGATGCTAGCGGCTTCAGTGACACGAATCACCTAGTAATGTTTTGTGGGGGTGAGATGGGGTCGAAGAGCAACGTTGTTGCTTGTACAGAATTAGCACACTAGTTACCTCATCAGAAAGATTTATTCCAGTGACTGTTCCAGATACATTACTCATGACTGTCATGAAATGGCGAAAAGAGAAAAGATAAAGGAGAGTCAAATCACACTGAATTTATTGGCCAGAAAGGGGATCAATAAATTGGAAGAAAGTTCAGTTCTTGACCTGTGGAAATCCTCCTCTGAATGACTTCTAGGTTCTCTTGCTGGATAGTTTTTCCCAGTTTCTGTAACCAGAGTGCATTACTAAACCGAAATATCGTTAACTTGTTTTGGCACGGAAGATGGATATGGAGTAGATAAGCACACCTGAAGATCACTCTTTTGTTGTATAAGTTTCTTCTTGAATGATCTGGAATCACCAAAAGCTAGTGAGATTTCACCCTTTTACTATAAAAAAACACAGAAATTGTTTTCTTACTCAATCAAATAAATTTGGACTAGCTGGTAGTGTTTGTCCAGAATACTATGTTTACGATAGATGATTTATTTCTCAACAAAGATAATGGATTGGATGATCAGAGACTGGCAGATCAGAAAGCCTTCATTTTCTATAAATGAAATAAAAAGAGCACTTGAGAAATGGATGAAGATCTTCTTACATGATGAGCTTCATCCTTGATATATCCATGTACGTGCCCTGCTCACACCCTGGGACCTTTCTGTTCTCAACATTCTGCAAACAGAGAAAGGAAGATTGAGGTAACTTCATATGTGATATGTTGCAGATTTGGACAGGCTAATCTCAGATGACTACATTTCTTATCAGTTTCCTCAACTTCGTTTTCATGGTAGGTGCCATCTTCTGCACTTCATCAATGTCTTCATCCATGCGCCCCTTGATTTCTACATGATGTACATGTCATAGAAATTGAAGGTAGATCGTACCACTTAGAAATGCAAGAGCATGAATACAGGTGATAGAGTGTGCACCTTTCACTGTAGCAGATGCAGTAGCCGATATGAAGTGCAGATTGGCTTCCTGCAGGTGGGAAGAATTGAAGATGGAAAAAATGCAAGGAAAAAACACAGAAACAATAGATTGCAAGTAGTACACACGGAAAACAATTGAGTCGGGGTGCCAAAAATTCAGTGAAATAAGCATATTATCGTAGAAAACATGCAAGCATGTTGTGACCAAAGGATGGCGATGTGCTTTACCTTCAGATTCTGAATCCTGTGTGGAATTCTGTCCAGTAACGCCCTAAACTCCGTAATCTCCTGGAAATGGTGCTGAGTTCCACGGGCTGAAGTAGTGTCCGACTGCAGAGGCCCCATCTCAATGTCCCGCCCCATGGCAGGAGAAGCCTGCAATTCGGATGTAACGATCAGCTGAAATATCAACAAGCATGACCTGAAGTTTCTGTGATCTAGCGAAAAACAAATTAGGCAACGAAGAAAAGGATGAACTGCCTGTTGAGCCTTGTGCAGAATCGAACTTCAGAAAGAATAAATTGCAAGTAGTAGACGGGGAAAACAGTTGAGTTGGGGTGCCAAAAATTCAATGAAATAGGCATATTATCGTAGAAAACATGCAACCATGTTGTGACCAAAGGATGGCGATGCGTCTTACCTTCAGATTCTGAATCATGTGCCCGGATAGCAACGGCTAGATTCGTTAACCTCCTGGAAGTGGTGCTGAGTTCCACGGGCTGAAGTAGTGTCCGAGTGCAGACGCCCCATCTCAATGTCCCACTCATCCATGGCAGGAGAAGCCTGCAATTCGGATGAAACGATCAGCTGCAATCAACAAGCATGGCCTGAAGTTTCTATGATCTAGCGAAACAATAGTTAGGCAACGAAGAAAAGGATGAACTGCCTGTTGAGCCTTGTGCAGAATCGAACTTGCAGTGCTGCCAGTCGAGGGGGGAGACGGGAGGTGAAAAGGAGAAGAGGAAGCTGATGAATTCTGTGGCTGTCTCTTGGCTGCGACTGCGATCGAGGCAGTCACATATAGCAGTAGCTAGCACACAACGAACTAACCAAGCAAATGCCATGTGAGTCGGTGTGAGCATATAATGCAGGCTGCAGCAATTGGGAAAGGTTTCGCCAGTGAGTTTTTCCTCTTTGGAGATAGAGAACATATCTAGTAGACCTGTTGTCTTCTTGATAAGTGAAACACGGTGTGAGGAAACTTCGGTGAAGCTTCAGCTCGGGAGCGTACTGGTAGTGGCTAGGCTTTAGCTTTAGCTTGGGAGCGTAGTGGCTTGCCATGCTGCTTACATACGAGGGCTGAAATTCGAGATGATCTTGCCATATTTAACCAGCTCATCAGGTCGTGAAATGTAAATCCAGATTCAACTGACCATGGATATAGAGCAAGGAAATCACCCGAAGCATATAGACCGGCACCATCCAGCAGGCTTGACCGCTCCAAGGAAGGAGAATAGATCGACAAGATCAAGGATGGAGAGATCGCTCCGCAGGATCAATTAAAAGGGTACCGGCCTGATCGACAACGGAAAGCGCGAGACAGTGAGAGCACCAACACAAGGGAAATCACTAGCCATCAGCTACCCATGGCGACTGTCAATCCAAACCACCAAAACCCACGTGCGTGTGCGTCCCACCGCTAATCATTTACCTAGGGGCTAGCTATTTAGATATGTGGAACGAGGCGCATGATATTGTAGGCATGATCCTTGTTCGTGATGAATTTCCTCTTCCATGCATGTGGGGGGCTATTTAGTTATGTGGAACCAGGTGCATGATATTGTAGGCAGGATCGTTCTCTGTGAATTGTGATGAACTTGACAAACTTATATGGATTCCCAGTCTTACAGAAGGTTTTTCAGTTAAAATCCTTCTATGAGAAACCCCTCAAAGAAACATAGAATTGACTCAAAGAAGATATCGACCAAGATTTTTTTTGGCACGCGTCCAATTCATCTCAGCTAGCAGCCGCTACAGCCGCACTTCTGTTCTACGAACTTGCAGTCGTTTCCGGTCGGGTCACAGTTGTAGTGGGAGCAGCAGTTCATGTCCTGGCATTTGCTCCGGTTCGACTTGGAACAGCACCGGCACCGGAGGCACACCGACGTCACGGCCAACGTCACCGCACCACCGTGCGGCATCGCCGTCAGCACCTGCTCCGGCGGCCACACCGGCACCATGTCCATATCCCACGCTGGATGTCAATCGCAGCAGAAAAAATAGTCAGCGATGAACACCCAGCACACGAATTGATGCATTGGAATTTTAACCAAGTAAAATATCACTCGTCAATACATGTATATTTTCTCCAGCGTAATGCGTGTTATACCTTGAGCCTCTGGCGGCGCAGGGAAGAGGATAGCATTGGCATGAGAGCGATGGCGAAACAGAACCACTTGAGGCTACTCGCCATCGGGGAGAGAAACCAAGGAATCGTTTCCTGTTATCGATCTGCGACGATCGTTGGTGCGAATATATATAACATTAACTTGAGGATGGAGTACCAAATGTCAGTATTCATTTCCATCAGTTTTGGACTTTTTGTTTCCATTGAATTCCTCTCCGAAAACCGGTTGGTCGAGTTCTTAAATTCATTGAAGAGATTGCATCCGCTCAGTTAGCAGCCTGATATGCTTGCCTAACAACGTTATCTTGGACAAGTTTAATTGTGGATTTACCTTTGGCTAAACATAATCCATTTGGTTCTTATCTCTAATTTCCCTAATTAACTCGTAATGCCGATGTCGCTTTTTCTTCAGTTGAAGGTCAAGTTTTGCAAGAATGTCTAAGCTTAGTCGAAGATTTCGGGAAGGTCATATTTCAACATTGTAATAGGGAATCTAATTGCGTTGCTCATGAGCTAGCTCAACTTGGCAGAGTGAATCCAGCCGACATGTGGTTGGATGATCCACAAACTAGTGTTCTTAGGTTGATGGTGGATGATGTAACTATTTTTTGAGTTTTAATAAAGCTAGCCATGATAGCCTTTCCCTAAATAAAAAAAACTCGTAATTCCTAGCCGTTTCCCTAATGGGCCACGCCGCATTTCGCGCGGCCCATGCAAAAGTAGTCTTCTTATTTTTACTTTTCTTTTATTTTCATAAATATCATAATTTATATTTACGTTTAAACGATCAGTTTATAAATTGAGCAAAAAAAATTCATAAATATTATAATTTATATGTAAGTTTAATAAATCAGTTTAATAACAGGGAAAATATGTGTATAAGCATAAATGTTCACATACATCTAAATAAATATTCATGTGTATCTTAAAGATGGTCACCACATCCAAACAAACAATGTGTATATACAAATGAATCTACATGTGTTGTCAAAAATATGGTTGTACATTGGCCTGGATAAAAATGTTTATATATATGAAAGAACATTTTCATGCTAAGAAAAAAGGTCATACAAGTCAAAATTCATGCTTTGCATCCATGCATATTTTTTAATAAAACTTGAAAATAGTAGAAGAATAAAAATGCACAAGAAAAAATCTATGCATTTAACAAATATCCATGTATTTTAAAATGAAAAAAATAGAAAAATAACAAAAAAATAATATGGAAAAAGGCTAGATAACCCATGATTCAAAAAAGGGAAACCAAAACATAGAACTAGGATGGAAATGAAAAGCGAAACCAGGTCAGTCCATATGGAATTATGGACGCTTCGGATGTGTGCGGACCGCCCGTTGCGCACACTACAGGTTGATTAGATTTTACGATATCCATACAATATGAAAAGTTGTTTCCGCACCGATGGAATCAAGCATACTAGCCAACAGCTGGGCAACCACAACACGAGCTGATGCGCGGCTATCAGCTGCGTAAGATGCCAAAGTGCAAAAAAAAACAGCTGGGCAACCAAGTGAGGAAAGGAGTTTCTTTCTGTTTTGGGTGTGGCAGAGCTCTCTCCGCTCCGGTAGGACAGCCCCGGATCAGTGCCCTGTTCCGTGTAAATTGAAAGCGCAATGAAATTAAAGCTGGAAAAGAATAGGGAAGTTGCTCTAGCTCTCTCGTGAAAATCAGGCAGACGCCGAAATGGCAACGATTTTGAACATTGCCACGTGAACGCTGGAGCAGGTTGTTTTTTGTGTAAGTATATGATGATGAGGCTACCTAATACCAGTAGAAACCGTGTCAAGGTAATTAAGTTTGTGGTCGTCTAATACTCAGTCGACTTGTATTTAACTAAATCTCAGTTTTGCACAATTGCATTCCATATGCAAGTCTCGGCCCATAGGAAATCACGACGCAAAATCCAATAGCTAAATAGTCAAAATCCAATAGCTAAATACTCGACTAAGAATTAACTAAATTTCAGCCAGTTGTACACAGTTGCAACCGTGTGAAACTGTTGGGCCAGCAAAAATCAGAATGTAAATCCAATGGGTTAGTAGTTGACTGAGGGCCTCTTTGGATTGAAGGATTGTCATAGAAATATTGGAGGATTCTAATCCATAGTATTTTTTCCTAGGAATCCCTTTGTATCAAAGTAATGACACCTCCAAAATTCTTATAGATTGCATTCCTACACCCAAATCATAGGAATTTCAACATCCACTCTAACCTCTTTTTCCCACTCATTCGCGTAGATCGAGACACTTTTCCTGTGTTTTTCTGTGTTCCATCCAAATGACCTTTACTGCAGTTTTACTCTGTTTTGTAATCCTCTGTTTTGCACCTGCAATCCTACCAAATTCTTGTTTTTTAAAATTCCTCTGTTTTCTAATCCTCTGATCCAAAGAAACCCGATACCTGCATTTAATTTTTTTCACTTAGCACACAAGTACAACTCATGTGCAACTCTCAGCCAACACAAATCACGATGCAAATCCAATTATGTGACTGATATTTAGTTAATTCTTAGCCGACTTAGAATTGTCTAAACCAATTAAGTTTTACAAGACATCGATATTGTCGCGGAGAAAGCAATTAATGATGCCTCAAGCTCGTCGCTGAGCGCAGTGCAAAGTGTGAACTTTTTGGAGGGGTCCTCGGGGCAGATGTGCGCCATCTTTGAGTCCATCGTGGGTTGGAAAGATGAGGTGGTGGCTCCCCTTGCGCTGGGGAGCTCGTCCTTGACGATCGCTTTGGCCTCCTCAAAGTCGGCCATCACGACGAGCGTTTCCGCGAGGAGCGAGCTCTCCTAGTCGTACTCGTAGGTTTGTCTGAAGTTGTTGGAGACAGTGATGACTCTGCTTGGGTGAGGGATCTTCAGTTTGAGATACATGTAGCTACAGGCAGCCATGAACTTGGCGAAGAAGGGTTGACCCAGAATGACATGTAGGCGCTCGGTTGGGAGATCACGATGAACTCCAACTGGTAGTGGTGGGGGTCTTCGGAGAAGCAATGCTCATCATTGCTGGTGGGGGCGCCTATCCGGATGTTTTCGATGCGGAGCGTGGGCTTAGATTGGGTCGGTTGTCTCTGTAGAGTGCGGTATGGACCTCTTGTGCGTGGAAGATACAATCTGGGCTCGGTACCGGTGGTGGCGGAGGTTTGTTGATGAGCCTACTTGCTCACAGTTTGGCACTAAGTCGAGGAGTGCGCAGACCGGGGCCCATGATGGACCCATGGCTTGAAGCCCAGATCCCGTGTCTCCTCGAGGGGGATGCACTCAGCGGTATAATGTCGAGTCCCCAGTCTGTGGCGAGCGCACAATGTCGAGTTGGGAATATTCTGCAACATACAAGTATGGCACTTGACCAAGGTGTGATTGGCGCTGAGGCCATGCAGGCGCTGAATCCTTTTGCGGGCCTCATATGTGGGCCACAGTCCTCCTAGCTGTGCCACAAGTCGGGTAATGTTTGGCATAGAGAACGCAATTGGGTTGCACGACTCCTGTCGCATGACATGGATGTTGCCTGTTGCAATCCGGATAGAGCGTGCCAAGTACATCGACAAGACCTACAGGAAGACCTCCCAGGAACCTTTCCGGGAGCCTCTTAGGGCCGTACCGAGGGTACCCTTTCGGGGAACAAGCATTATTTCCCCAAAACCTCTGTAGCAGACAATGACAAGGCCAAGTGAGAGGAAGCAATACCCACCTTTGTGATGACCAGGCCACGCCGAGGTGCTCGGTGCCTCCCGGTCCAAGCCGGCAGGATCATGTGCCTGCGTGATGACCCACAAGTATAGGGGATCGCAACAGTCTTCGAGGGAAGTAAAACCCAAATTTATTGATTCGACACAAGGGGAGCAAAGAATATTTATAAGCCTTAGCAGCTGAATTGTCAGTTCAACCACACCTGAAAGTAATCTTGCTCGACACAATTTATCAGTAGCAACAGTAATATGATAGCATCAGTAACAAACTAACAGTAGTGTGACAACAGCGGTAATAGCAATTGTAATAAACATCAGGATTAAAACACCGTAGGCATAGGGATGTATAAACGGGCGCTGCATGTATGAGATAATTCATGAAATAATTGTAACGCAGGGCAATATGCAGATAACAATAATAAAGTATCCAAGTGCTAATATAAACATAGGCATGTATTCCGTATTTAGTCGTACGTGCTTGCCATAAGAATCTTGCACGACATCTTTTGTCCAACCACCCTGTTTCAGCGGGACCAATCATGGGACCTAAATGGTAATTAAGGTACTCCTTTTAATAGAGTTCCGGAGCAAAGCATTAGCACTCCATGAATACATGAAACCCTCAGGTCACAGCCATCCCCTCCGGTTATCCAAATGTTGTCACTATGGGGCCTGTCGGCGTTCTGGCTCCCGGGGGATCCAAAGCCACCGGCGCGTGGGGCGCAAATCAGGGTGCAGAAGATAAGAGCCTCGAGCTGCGCACCGAGAGAGGAAGAGGCGCCCCCCTTTTTGGGAGAGCGAGGGGGCATTCCGGCCTCAGGATAAGAAGGAAGCCAACCCCTCCCCACAGCACAAGGAAGGAAAGGAGCAAGACCGGGAAACCCCTCGAGCGGAGCTTCTCGAAGATGTCGTAGGACGAGGGCCTCCGGCATCTTCGAGGAGCTCGCCTCAGGAAGAACCCCAGGTGACGGACGAAGGAGCTCATGAGAAAGAAGAACGCCGGAGACGGAAGTCCCGGGAACATCTTCCCGGGAAGTCGGGAACCCGCAACGTGGCGGAAGCTTTCTGCCCTGCAGCCATGGTAGTAGAGATCACTTCGCGGACACGGCAACCCCGGCGAACGTCACCGACGGGACAGCAGGCGTCGCCTGCCAGGAGCAGGTGCGACAACGATGGGACCTTACGCGCCGCCCACCAGGCGCGGACAAAGGAAGGCGACACAGATCGCTGGGCCTCGACAGGACAAGACAGGCCGTCCCTCCGTGCCGCGGGGCGAGCGGCATGGGCGGTAGCGCGACACCATTCCGCCATGAGGACAGCCCACGAGCGTCGTGCTGCCACGAAGGAGGTCGGCAACCGCCACCTTGTCTCGAACCCGACGCGTGCCACGCCTCGGTGGCACGCATGCAGCACATCCAACTGTGGTAGCCCCTTGGCAATAAAAGGAGGCCCTGGGCTGTGCTGGCGAGGAGGAAGGAGAAGCAAGAGAAGAGAGAAACCCTAGCTAGCTTTCCACTTAGTCTCGGGGCTGGAAGAACGAACCCCGGGAACCCCTTGGGTTAGTTCATCCTTCGTCCACGAGAGTAGTGAAGGTCCTTGGGTTTCTTCCACTGTAATCCACCACCACCACCATCATCGCAATACAGTCAGACAAGCAGGACGTAGGGTATTACGCGGCGACGCGGCCTGAACCTGGGTAAAATCTCTGTGTGCTTGTGTTGAGAGCGGGAACCTGACTCGGAGTACCTCGCGCCTCCTACGAACAAACAGGGGGTGCTCGGCATCCCCGGTGTCCGCGTTTCGGTACACGACATCTGGCGCGCCTGGTAGGGGGTGCCCGTCCTCCGACCCGGTTCGAGGCGGCCCCGCCGCCCAGAAGCGCTTATGGCCCCTAGGAGAAGGGCGCCCGGGCAGGAGGCCCGCAGCAGCTAACACCCCCGCGTCACGGACTCGCTCGCATGGGCCCGCGCCGGTCGTCGACCCCACGGCCGACCCTGACGGATGCCAAGGCCTCGCCGCGTCGGTCCGGCCCCGGGAGGCGCGGATAGACCTGCTCGACTCCTTCGGGCCGGCTGGCGAAGGGGAGCCCGAGGAGGAGATAGGCGGCGGGGAAGAGGAAGAGGTTCCAAAGGATGTCTTGGGGGGAGGAGCCCAAGACCCGCCGCCCACCTAGAGCGGAGCCTCCCGAATTCCATCGGCGGTACCGCCGCGCCTTCAGGAGAGGCGGGCGTGCCGCCCAAATCGGGGAGCCGACGTCGGGTTCCCACCCGTCGGGGGTACGAAGCTGTGGGGAGGCGCTCGCCATGGTGAATGCATGGCTGAGTACCCACCCAGGGCAGACTCGCCCCACTACGAGCGGTGGCATGCGCGCTTGACGGCCCTCCTGGCGTACGCCCGCCAAAGGGTCGAAAGTGCGCGCTCCGATCACTCCGCCCGGGTGACGTGGGACTGAGCTGGCCGCCTTCAACTACGGAGGAGGCTGCCGGCCTACACCCGGACCCTTCGGCAAGTAACATGGCCCGCCAAATTCAGGCCCAGCACGGCCTGAAGTACGACGGGACCATGAACCCGAAAGAGTTCTTGCAGATTTATTCAACGGTGATGACTGCCGCCGGGGCGGACTCCAAGGTGATGGCTAACTGGTTCCCCCTCGCGCTGGTGCCTCCCGCCCGAACGTGGTTGATGCACTTGCCTGAGGGAACCATTGGGTCGTGGCGGGAACTATGCGAGCAGTTCGTAAGTGCGTTCCAAGGCGGCTACAAACGCCCGGGAACCATGAACGACCTTCACTCCATAGTCCAGAGGCCGGGTGACATGCTCCGGCATTACATCCAGCGCTTCTTCCATGCCTCGCACAACATCCCGGACACTGCTGATGCCGCCATCATCCAGGCTTTCCGACAAAACGTACGAGACATACGGATGATGGAGGAACTCAGCTGCCGAGCCATTACACCACCAGCGAGTTATATACCATCGTCGATCGATGCGCCAAGATGGAAGATGGACGCATGGCGCCTGAGTTGGCCGCCAGGGAAGCAGCGGAGCCGGAGGCAGAAGCTAGAAAAAGGCGGCCAGGAAAAGGGATTCTCGGCAGGTGCTAGCGGCGGAAGCCGCGACTCCCAAGAGAGCCCACTCGGTCGCCGAGGTGGCCGCCATCAAGTCCGCCACGGGAATGTGGTGCCCCATTCACGAAGTTAACTCCCACGACACGAAGGACTGCCGAGCGGTGCGCGGCATCGCCGGGGTTCGAAGGAAGAGGTACGCGGATCAGGAGGCGGAGGTCGCCGTCGGGAAGTGCTTCATGTGTGATGAGCCGGGGCACCGAGCCCGGGAATGCCCCTCCCGGCAGGGTAATGGAGGACGAGGAGCAGTAGCCAAAGGGGGCCGGGGACCGCCTGCCCTAAAGCCCGGAGTTCTCGAGGGAGACGATCCCGCGGATGACTCTGTTGATGGTGAAGAAGCATACCCCGATGCCCGGGATACGGCTTGCCTGCACGGTGGATCGTCTTCCCTCGCCTCGCATGGGGAGGTGAAGCGCTTCACGAGAAACGTTTGCGCTGTCGTTCCGGGTACGAGGCACAGAGCAAGCTGAAGTGGGTGCATGTGCCCATCACCTTCGACCAAGACGATCACCCGCCTAGTTGTGCGGGAGCGGGGTCTCTACCGGTGGTGGTATCACCCATCATCAACAACGTCACCGTCAACCGGATGCTAGTGGATGGGGGGTCAAGCATCAACCTCATCTCCGCCGCACGATGGAGAAGCTGCAAATATCGGAGACCCAGTTGCGACCCACGGCCCCGTTCCAAGGAGTGAGCTCGGGGCTGTGCAGCCCCTGGGCAAGCTAACACTACCGTGACCTTCGGACTCAAGGAAAAATACCGCACGGAAAACATAATGTTTGACGTGGCGGAGATTCCACTCCCCTACAACGGCCTCCTTGGCCGCCCCGCGCAGGCGAAGTTCATGGCCGTCACCCACCACGCCTACAACGCCCTCAAGATCCCCACTACCTGGGGGTGTTGTCAGTGCGGGCAGATACGAAGGACGTCGTGGCCTGTGTCAAGCAGACCTTCCAGGCGCTGGCTGCAGCCATGCTGGAAGCAAATGTGGAGGAAGAAGCCGGGGAACCCAGCCTACCTATCCCCGGCAAGAAGGCCCGGGCAACCGAAACATCAACTCCCGGGCAGGCGGCCCCCAAGGATACCGTTACAAGAAAGCGGACACCCAAGGAGAGTCTGGAACGCCCCGCAAGAGCCGGGCGAACCAGGGATTCCTCCGCGGGTGGACGAGAGGGGGGGGGGGGGGGGGGGAAGCGGGGCGTTCGGACCATGTGATCTCGCGTGCCCCACTCGCTTCACCCCCATCAGCCCTATCTGGGATAGGGCAAGATTGCCGGCAAGACCAAGGTCGTCGTGCCATTTTGGTGAAGGGAGCAGGGAGCTGTCCCCCGCGACAAGTGTTCCCGGGATAGGCCCGGTAATAATCCGCTAGATCAGAGGACGCTCTCGACTCCCCCCAGACCATATGAGTCGCCCAGGCCTTTGTGCAGCCCCCGGAACTCTTGATCCACTCCGGTGACATCTCGAAGGGGGCAGAAAGCGTAGCATCGAGGGGAGGTTCCGGGGGATCCGTCGCCTTAACAACGCGCGGCGACCCCATGGAGGTTGTTACACCGATAACTTCCCCTTGAGAAGAAGGGGACTAGGGCCGACTCATTCAAAAAGACCAGATCCAAAAGACCTCGATGAAAGGCGGCGGCGCCGGGGAACCTCAAGGAACTCCCCGGGTCGGTGACCCTAATCCTGGTCGGATTCGGCACAACTTAGGTGCCTTCCTCCGGGAAGCACCCGAGGGTCGTTAAGCGATAAGATAGGGCACACTCCGTGCAACGCACCGCGCGGAGAGCCCTATTTAGGGGGCGGCCCGTGCAACGTACCGCGCGGGCCACACCCCCAGAAGCGGGGGCCCCAAACGCACGTGGGGAGAAACTTTGGCACAACTTCTGCAGGATGACCCCACACGCCTGAAGAAGGACGCTCCCAGGCGATACCCAGCTCCATCGCCAAGGAGCGCCCGAGGGCTACTGTCGGCGTTCTGGCTCCCGGGGGACCCAAAGCCACCGGCGCGTGGGGCGCAAATCAGGGTGCAAAAGATAAGAGCCTCGAGCTGCGCGCCGAGAGAGGAAGAGGCACCCCTCTTTTTGGGAGAGCGAGGGGGCATCCGGCCTCAGGACAAGAAGGAAGCTAAACTGCTCCCCACAGCACAAGGAAGGAAAGGAGCAAGACCGGGAAACCCCTTGGGCGGAGCTTCTCGAAGATGTCGTAGGCATAGTTTAAAAAACCGGACCGGTGATCGAACCGGTAAGGCTGTCGGTTCAGGTTTTTACCGGTCGGACCGCTAGTTCACCGGTTCACTGTCTGGTTTTTTATGATATAAAGTAATATGTTAGAATTAAAAATGCTGCAATAAATAAAGAAATATATGTAAAAAATATTTCAAACATGCAATTTTACATAATAATAATATAAAAAGTAGCCAACGAATGATCATCAACTTGTCAAACTTTGCAAGTTAAATAAATAACGTGCATGTGCATATGCCGGCAGCTCAAAGCGGCAAAAGCCGTTAGCTATCCTGTAGCTGTAGTAAATTTTTGGTTACGTACTCATATTATATATGCACGTATCTTTCTTCTTGCACGAAGCAGCATCAGGTCAACTGGTTAAAGGAGTGGCTCCACCGCACGTCCACGCGTGAGGTGCTGTGTTTGATCCCCGCCCCAGTCAAATAAATTTTGGGGAAACTAAAGTCTTCAACTAGTTGCGCCCGTAACCCATTCCGTATGTCGCACTTTCAAGTTTTCAAAAAATGTGAAATAAATCATGGACATTGCTTATGTTGTTTATCGTGCATCCACAAATTTTCACCCAAAATTTGACAATACGTGGCCTACATAAAAAAGACAAATGAGCTGTGAAGTACACGATTCTATTCACTCGTGTCTTCTCTTTTTTGCACAGAACACATATGGTCATATTTTGGGATGAAAATTTATGAATGCTCGAGAAACAACATAACCAATGTCCATGATTTATTTCGCATTTTTTGGAAACTCGAAAATAGGACTTCCGATAATGGGGTGCGGGCGCAACTAGTTCCGGAATATTCGCTCTCCCTAAATTTTGCCAACGCACAGCCCACTTAACCGGATGGCCGGTTTTACCGCCAAAACCGGCGGTTCAACCGTGGTTTGACCGGTTTATTCCGGTCCGCTGGCGGGGACGGTCCAGTGCGCCTAATGAACCGGCGCAGGCTCTGGTTTCGGTTTTTTCCGGTTGAACCGGCGGTCCGGTCCGGTTTTTAAAACTATGGTCGTAGGACGAGGTCCTCCGGCATCTTCGAGGAGCTCGCCTCAGGAAGAACCCCAGGCGACGGACGAAGTAGTTCATGAGAAAGAAGAACGCCGGAGAGCGGACGTCCCGGGAACATCTTCCCGGGAAGGTCGGGAACCCGCAACGTGGCGGAAGCTTTCTGCCCTGCAGCCATGGCAGAGATCTCTAGTGAAGCTGGGAACCCCGGTCCATATTTAGCCACCAAGTATTTTCTACGCCATTAAAAACAATATCAAGTATTTCCTGCGTCATTGTCTCCGCTGTTACCGTTACTGCTGCTAATTTGTTGTTACTATTACTCTCATATTACTGTTGCTTTCACATCACTTCTGCTACTAGTGCTTTTCCAGGTGTGGCTCAATTGACAACTCAACTATTAAGACTTATAAGTATTCTTTGGCTCCCCTTGTGTAGAATCAATAAATTTGGTTTTTACGTCCCTCGAAGACTGTTGCGATCCCCCACACTTGTGGGTCATCATCATCCTCAATGCTGACCACTGAAAACCTGGCGGTCGCCCACGGCGGCGCCGTCGATGAACGTGAGTGGCGCCCATCGGAGCACCGACGAGTCGTTATAGGCGGCCTCGTTGAGATCGAGGCCTTGGCTACCATGTCGTGCATGGATGACGCTAATCGGGGAAAGACGTCATTGCGGTCAACGGGCTTGGTCATGTTGATCTCGTGGGATGAGAAACGTGCATGCAAAGTGGCGATGCCATCTTTATGGACGGCATGGCTGTACTGAGAGGCCCTTAACATGCTTTCGGCGGTGTCTAGTAGTCTCCTTGTCGCCCGTCAACAACTTCATATGGACATTGTTTTTGGTGGCGCTGCATGGATCACGTCTAAACTGCGCATGTGAGCATTGGTTTGAAGACCCAACTTTTAGGTTGAAGACGTTCATGAGATGTCATGTTCCATGGTTGTTGCACACGACGCTTATGCATATTCGTTGCCGAGTTGTCTAGGACACGACTGTTACATGAGTATGAACGTTTGTCTGTGTTCAACATTGGCTAGAAGGCACGAATGTTGTGGTCACGTGGATGCGACAACACATAGTAGTTGAGTTTTGGTGGTGCACCCATTTTGGGCACCTAGCCAGTCCAACCCCGGATATCCTTGATCCAGGCGGGACGCACCCAAGAAGACGCCAAGACATGAAAAAGAAGGAGGCAGGCAGTGCTATGTCCCAATCAGCAAGCCATCAGGCTGCAGGCCACCATGTACTGTAGACCTTGCCAAAACTACCAGTTGCCACTGGCTTCTATGAGGCGAGTCCTAGGACCCAACATGTCATGCTCCAGGAGCCAGCATTACCCAAGGAGTCATCCGGGAGCCGACATTATCCAAGGAGCTAGCGTTGTCCCAGGAGCCTACATTTCATGTCCCAGAGGCCGGTATGCATGCTGCCATGACCCAGTTGGCAAGCTCAAGCCGGCACCGTCGTGTCCCAAGGAGAAGAGGAGCCATCACATGTTCTACCCGACGCATCGCTATATCCAGTGGACGAGCCAGTCCTTCCTGGGGCGAGTCCTTTCCAGAGCACTAGTTCTTCCTGGGGTGCCCTTTCTGGGGAGTCCTTCCTAGGGCGAGTCCTTTCCGGGGCACCATCCTTCCTGAGGAGTCCTTCCCGGGACGAGTCCTTTCCGGGGCACCATCCTTCCTGGGGAGTCCTTCCCGGGGCGAGTCCTTTCTGGGGCGCCAGTCCTTCCCGGGGGGAATCTTTTACAACATACAGATACAAGCACGATAGCGCCATGAAGATGACCTCGTATGAAAAAATGCTAAACACAGAAGTTGTGTGTACCGTCAAGACGCACAATATTGCTTTTGAAGGCATCTACATCCAAAGAAGTATGCGGCCTGCAGAGTTATGACAAGACCGGGGCAGACTAACCTGTCACCTGACAGAATCTGGCCTGAAGCTAGAAAAGGACCCGGAAATTCATGAAGACGACCATGTTTGGAGAATCGGCCCTCGTTGAGTTATTCGCCTTGTCGAGACAAAGAAGTTTGATGTTGAGTTCGTCTTCATCTGAGTTCGTATGTGACTTCTACGTCCACGACAAGGAGCAGGATAAGGACCAGGGCACAGGAAACTCCGGACAGGAATCCGGCTCAGGAAAGACCTAGTGGTTTAGGACGTGAATTAATGTACTTTTCCTGTAAGGAAAGCCTAGACGAGTCCATTGCTTGTACGGGAAGTCCAGCCGCCTCATATATATGTGAGAGGTGATGGCCGATTGAAAATAAGCAAACAATCGACAACCTATCAATACAACCCTACTTTTTACTCCTTTATCCTTATTCATGCTTCCATTATTCGGCGACTCCTTCTGAAGTTCATCGAATATCGACAACCGAACCTCGGAGCGGTCAAGTCCGGCCGGGTTCAACCAATCGTCGTCGGCTTCCTCTGACGGGGCTTCCCGAGGTGTTGGGGAGTCTGGTCTAAAAAGTGTCTGCTTACTGTCTTGTGTATCACGCTGGAAGCAGGCCTCCCGTGGGGCGAGTTGCGGAGTATCTCCCCCGGCGCCGCGGGTACACGAGGACGTGTTCGTGTGATGCTTTTCGAGCGCAACAGGGGTTGTGGGGTGAAAATCCTTGGTCCGACCATCATCAGTCATACATGGTAATGACGGCGTTTTGACATCGTTACCTTGCTAAAGGCATTAAATGGAATATGTTCAGTTCTACTGTCTTGGTGAAAACTCATGATCTAGTCTTTGACTAGACCGAGTGACGGTTACACTCCTTTTCCATTTTCTTCCTGAAGAAGTAATTCCTAGAGAACCTTCTTCTGGCACGTGTATTGTCAGGTTAGTGGTTGACGTGGATGATGTTCGTTACCACATGGTTTTGATCCTCATTTTTCTTTTGTTTCTCATATTATTTAATTTTTTAATTGTGTGCATACTTGATGTCTTGAGTTGATCGTGCTATTGCTTTGCAGAGGCCAGGCTTACTTGATATCGTTTTTTTTTTTTGATAAAGTGATTTTATTACTTAAGAGTTTAAGCATTACACGCGGCCTCTGCATAGCTAAGATGCACACATCCACAAATCCACCAGTACTCAATTCGACGATAAAAATAAAAATAAAAGACGAATTACATATCAAAATGAGAAATTGTATATCCGCCTAAGAAGATGGTAGCTCAATCCGGAGTCTATGTTGCCATCCATGTCGGGAGTATAACTCCCTGACCGCAGCCTCCAGTCTTGACGCCACCTCCATAAATAAATCCTGGTGCTCCACACGCTGCAAGGCCGCCCATGCTCGTAGCGTAGCTGTACACCGATAAATAATCTGCATAACAGAAACATTTTTATCATTAAAAACCTTGTCATTTCTACATAGGCATAGCGACCAAATAACAGCAATCGCTCCCACCCTACTGAAGAGTTTAAACCTAGAATCCACCCCATTTAACCAGCTGCCAAAAATATTTGCAACCGATATTGGGGGATGTAAGGTAGAACCTATCTGGATGGCTGACCATATAGACCTGGCGAAATTGCATTGGAAGAATAAGTGAGTAATAGTCTCGTCATGATGACAGAAGACACACTTTTTTACTTCCGTGCCAATTGCGCTTGGCAAGGTTGTCTTATGTAAGAATTACTCCTCGACGAAGATACCACGCAAACAGTTTAGTTTTTAGTGGTATCTTCATCTTCCAAATTTTATTATTATTTCTACTATCGACTAGAACTTCAGGTAGAATTAGTGCTCTATACATAGAATCAACCGAGAATTTACCATTCGTCGTAAGATTCCATTGAAATTTATCTGGGCCTTCCGATAGTTGGACTGAAACCAATCGAATGAGCAGAGCATTCCAGGATGCCTGTCTTGATCCAATTATACTTCTTCTGAACGAAACATCTGGTGGGTAAGAACCTAACACCTTCGCGAGCGTGTCGCTTTTGTTTTGTACAATAGAATACAGAGCCGGATATTGATCTTTGAGGGTAGATTGGCCAAGCCATTTATCCTCCCAGAAGCGAATTTCTGATCCATCCCTAATTGTGAAAGATCCATGTGGGAAAAAGAACTTCTTTGTGGACATAAATCCTGCCCAGAAGTGTAAATCGCCAGGTTTCCAAAAAACCTGAGAAACAGCTTGATCTCCCACATACTTTCTTCTAAGGAGGGTTTGCCAAACTCCATCTTCTGACAGAAGTTTAAAAAGCCACTTACCTAGCAAGGCTTTGTTCTTGACCTCAAGGTCATGAACTCCGAGCCCTCCTTGGTTTTTAGGGCTGCAAACCACACTCCACTTAGTCAGTCGATACTTTTTCTTCTCACAATCCCCCTGCCAAAAGAATCTAGATCGGAAGTAATCCAATCTTTTTAAGACTCCTTTAGGCAGCTGAAAGAATGATATCATGTACAGTACCATGTTCGTTAGTACTGAGTTTATGAGAACCAGTCTTCCACCCAGGGATAAGAGTTTGCCTTTCCAGCTATTTAAACGTAATTGAAGTCTTTCCTCCACCTTTTTCCACTCAGCATTTGTAAGTCTCCGATAATGAATCGGAATACCCAAATAGTTGATAGGAAATTGACCTTGCTCACAGCCAAAAAGCTCAGCATACAAGGCGGCGTTTTCTTGAGCCTCGCCAAAACAAAATAATTCACTTTTATAGAAGTTATCTTCAGACCCGAAAGTTGCTCAAAAGCTGACAAAATCAACTTTAGATTGCGAGCTTTTTCGATGTCATGTTCATCTTGTTGATATTAATATGTTACCACTTCTCCACACAAAAAATGGCATGTGGTGCAGAGACCTTGTGCACGCAGGGCTTGTGGTGTACTTGGTCTAAATAACTAACACCGCCATCGCTAGAAAGATCGAAATACGAATAGTTTTGTGCTTTTAATTAGCCACTATAGCCATCTCTAGCCTGCCCATGGAGGGAGTGCGTCATTCGTCGCGCCAAGAGCGTTCCTAGCTATTTTCCACCACGAGTACTTAGCGCGAGGTTACACCAAGAGAAGAAAGATTGAATACGCGAAGATGAACAGGCCCAGGCCAATCACAACAGCGAAGAGGCGGTGGTTTTCCGCCGAGAGCCGGTCGTTTTCCGCCGAGAGCCGGTCATTTTCCGCCATCTCGTCGCGCAGATCCTCCTCGGTAGATCGTGCATGGATCCAAACTTTCTTAACCTGCGGCAGCACGTACATCGTTCAGAACCGAGAATCAGTTCACAAGCACAAACATCGGGTGAGATTATAGCAAGAAAAATAGCTAGAGCCCGACCTTGTTCATTCCCTTGTCTATCTTCTCGTGCGTCTCGACGAGTGTTGCCAGCTCCGCAAAATTCTGATAACGGAATGGGGGGAGATTAAGCCAAAACAATCGAAGAGATTAAGCACAAAAAAGTTTATGTAGCCAAGGCACCTGTATCAGCTGAATAATCTTCTTGTTGAAGTGCCGTTCCTTGATTTGGGCGCACAGATCCTATAACAAGAGGAATTACTTATACCAAAAAATCTACACTTTGTTTTGGCACAGAAAGTGGACAAGTTAGATAAGCACACCTCGAGATCTTTCTTTCTTGCTTTAAACTTCATCTTCACTGCTCTGTAAACAACAAAAGCTAGTCAATTCCAGAGGCTTTTCACTGAAAAAACTAACACATGAGTTGTTATTAACCGTGTCAAATAAATTTGCACATGTTGGTTCTGTTTTGAGATCTAAACGTATCTGGATGTGTTTTATACCACAAAGAAATTATGCGGTAGATTAACTGGCAGTGAACACTTGGCTGAACAAAGTTAATTACTCTAGATCATCGATCTACTCGATAAATGGATCAAGATCTTACATGATCATCGATCTACTCGATAAATGGATCAAGATCTTACATGATCATCGACTTTGTTGACGGATCCATGGTCATAGGAAGAGTGAATGAATATCCCCGGCCATTTGACAAGTTCAGGATTGGAGTCAAGGCAGTTTGGAAGATTCGGTTCAACTTTTCATTCATGATATGTGCGATCTTCCCCACTTCCTCCAAGTCCTCCATCCGCCCCTTGATTTCTGAAGGTGTGTCATAAGAATGCTCCAGTTAGAAATGGAAAAGACTATTTTCTCTCAAAGTAAAATAAAATGCAAGAGAACAAGTGCTGTTACACCTTTCATAGCTTCAGTTTCAGTGGCTGAACTGAGCTCAACATTGGCTTCCTGCAGGGTACAGAAATAATAAATTGCAAGTAGTACAAGGAAAAAGCAATTGAGTTGGGGTGCCAAAAATTCAATGAAATAAGCATATTATCGCAGAAAACATGCAAACATGTTCCGACCAAAGGATGGCGATGTGTTTTACCTTCAGATTCTGAATCATGCGTGCAGTGTTGTCCAACAACACCCCAAACTTGTTAACCTCCTGGAAGTGGCGCTGAGGTCCACGGGCTGAAGTAGCGTCCGCGTGTAGAGGCCCCATCTCAATATCCCGCTCACCCATGGCGGGAGAAGCCTGCAATTCAGATAAAATGATCAGCTGCAATATCAACAAGCATGAAAGTTTCTATGATCTAGCAAAACAAAATGTAGGGACGAAAAAAAGGAACTGCCTGTTGAGTCTTGTGCAGAATAACGAACTTGTAGTGCTGCCAATCGAGGGGAGCGGGAGGTGAAAAGGAGAAAAACCTGCAATTCAATTATCAGCTGCAATATCAGCAAACTTAGCCTGATGTTTCTATGATCAAATGAAACATTAAGTCGGCGACGAAAAAAAGGAAATGCATGTTGAGCCTTGTGCAGAAACAAACTTGCAGTGTTGTCGATCGAGGGGGGACGGGAGGTGAAAAGGAGAAGAGGAAGCTGAAGAACTCTGTGGCGGTCTCTCGGCTGCGATCGATATGCAGTCATATATAGCAGTAGCTAGCAGCCTAGCACACAGCCAACTAACCAAGTAGTGGCTTATCATGCCGCTCACAGTACGTCAGTACCCGTCGGTCGTGGTCACATCTCACCGACATTTACATACGAGGACCAAACGAGACGCTCTTGCCATAAGCATCGGCAGTGCACTCTCAGGGAAGATGCAGAGCAACCAGCTCAGGGCGTGAAATGGATATATCGACCCTGATTAAATCCAGATTAATCTGACAATGGATTCAGAGCAAGGAATCACCTCAAAGCATACAGATCGGCACCATCCAGCAGGCTTGACCGCTCCAAGGAAGGAGAATATATCGACAAGATCAAGGATGGAGCTCAGGCTCCGCATGATCAATGGAAAGGGTGATCGCCAACGGATGCCAGAGCGAGAGCGTGAGAGCCCGAACCAAGGATGCAGGACAAGCTCGTGGACGTAGCCTACGTTGCGTAGTTCGTGCCATGACGCCCACTGGTCATGTTAATTCGCCGCATAAGTGAAAGCACTAGCCAGCAGCTACCCATGGCAACGGCCTAGGGATGAGTATTCATTTAAGAAGATCCATGTGGGGACATGTGGAACAAAGTGCACGTTGTAGGCAGAACTGTTCTTAGTGATGAACCTGACAAACTTGTATGGATTCCGAATGTAACAAAAGGTTATTCAGTTAAATCCTCTATGAGAAACCACTCAAAGAAACATAGAATTCCCTCAAAGAAGATATCGAACAAGGAAAAATTTGGCACGCGTCCAAATCATCTCAGCTAGCAGCCGCTGCAGCCGCACTTCTGTTCTAGGAACTTGCACAGTTGTAGTGGGAGCAGCAGTTCATGTCCTGCCAGTTGCTCCGGTTCGACTTGGAACAGCACCGGCAAAGGAGGCACACCGACGTCACGGCCAACGTCCTCGCGCCGCCGCGCTGGATCGCCGTCAGCACGTGCTCCGGCGGCCACACCGGCACCATGTCCGTAACCAACGCTGGATGTCAATCGCAGCAGAATAAATCAGCGATGAACACCAAGCGCACGAATTGATGAATTGGAATTTGCAACAAGTGAACCACTCGTCAATACACCTGCATATATTTGCTCGTGCGTATGCCGAGCCGTAATGCCTGTTATACCTTGAGCTTGTGGCGCAGCGAAGAGGAGAGCAGTGGCAGCGAGAGCGATGGCGAAACAGAACAACTTGAGGCTACTCGCCATTGCTAATTTGCGCCCAACACCCTTAAACTTTATCTTGATTAGTGAATTAAAACAAGTGCAATTCTAAGCCATATCATAAGTGTGTAGAGTTTGTCAATTCAGAAAACGGAGAAATAAATAAATAAGCACTTCTGTTTTCAACTTTCAAAATTTCCAGGAAAAAAGCCCAATGTCTGTACTTGCATGCAAAGAATTTGATACCCATAATCTGTTTGCTGGTTACACAACTTTGGTATAGTATCGAGACTCAGGGCGTCTCCAAATATTGGGGCCCCCTGTGCGAAACTCAAAACGAGGCCCCAAATTTTGAAAAAAAAACTAAATCATACTTTCACTTAATTATAAACTTCAATATCTCATATTTCTTCTAATATAAAAAAGTACAGACCTCGTGTCAACATGAATAAAACCAACTGATTTCAAATACTACATGAACTAAACTTTAGACGTATCAACATAAGTTACCTGGAGCAGATTGTGCAAACCTTGATTGGCCGAAATGAAACGTGAGTGTGTGTGTGCGTGCGTGTGGTGTGAGTTTGTACACGAGTTCAGATACTACAGCTGTACTACCCTTCGAGAGGCCTAAAAAAAAATATGAAACAGGTCTATTCGACTAATCGAAATAAGGCAAGGCGAACAGTCGAAGCAGCAGTTGGATGAACAGCGGCTGATAGCCGAAGCGGGTGCGCGTGTGACTGGGGTGTTCTCCATTCTGCTGTTCTTCATGGCGAGACGGCGTCCTGAGACGCAGTATGCATGCCCGGTTTTTTCTCGGCCAAACACGTGCGGTGGCAGTACAGGGATCGACTGATCGTTGATGTATCTCTTTTTCACGAGCGGTTTGACAGGGAACAAGGAATGAGAACGATGGATGACCAAAAACGGATTGGCCGATCTGAAACTGAAATCTGCTGCAAGCTAAGTAGAGATTTCTTGCAACCGAGCTCTAGTGCTCCCGCTATGTTAAAAAATCGAAAAATATATTTATAGGTTAAAAAAAAAATCTGAAAACATGCATATTCTTGATGATGTATCCTAAAGATGTGGAAAATCGCAATTTGAAATAATTTGTATTTTGGCATACACAAAAAATGACAAATTTACAGATCTGAGTAAAGTTAATGGTGCATAGTTTCAAATCTCCAAATTTTATCATTTTTGTGTAAGCTATAATATAGATATTTTTAGATTGAAATTTTACACGCTTGTAGTCTACATGATTGAGAACGCCGGATTTATTTTCAGATTTTTTGGAAACTTTTAAATATAACTTTTGAATATCTTAAAATAGAGTATCACTGCACATCTCGAGAGCAAAACCCACTTTCCATCGCAAACTGGGCTTAGGTAGACTATTTTGGGCCCATGAAATATCACTGGAGACATAGACAATGGGGCCTGAGCCCTCAACCATGGGATTTTAGCTGGGCAGAAAATAGGGGGAAAAAGTGGATGGACCATGAGTTGAGAACAGTGCTTTTTTGTTTTGTTTCAGTTTGCACTTCATAATACTCCCTCCGTTCAAAAATAAGTGTCTCAAGTTTGCTCAAAAGTTGAGCTATCTAGACATGTTTTAGTATAGATATATCCACTTTTTATTAAACTTGAGACACTTATTTTTGGACGGAGAGAGTACATACTACACCAGTCTATTTCCGGAGTTCAGGTTACAGCAGCCAGTCTACCAACGGCGATGTGTCATGGAGTGTGCAGCAGGTTTACAATTCGCGATAGTATAATATCTTCTTCTATATGATGTTCTAAGTTTACTTTAAGGGCTCCCCAGAACAATAATTTTTTCGCAGCTCTAGCCGGTGACGATGACGACAGGCCGCTTAGCAGCCGTTGCAGCCGCACTTGTGTTGCACGACGTTGCACTTGCCCGCGGGGTTGCAGTCGAAGCTAGAGCAGCAGTTGGTCAGCTGGCAGTTGCTTGGGTTAGACCTGGAGCAACACCGGCACTGGAGGCACACCGGCGCCCCCGCCGCCAACGTCCCTGCCACCCCGTCGCCCGGGATCGCCGTCAGCACGTGCTCCGGCGACCACACCGGCACCATGTCCGTAACCCATGCTGGTCATTACAAGCAATCAACGATCACAACAAGCTCCATAAACGGTACAATTATACTTAACTTACGTCGAGTTGTTATGCGTGTTGTACCTTCAGCTTGTGGGATGGCGAAGACTAACGCAGTGGTGGCGAGAGCGATGGCGATACAATTCATCTTGACGCTGCTCGCCATGTCTAACTTGCTCTATTTGAGGAGGATCGAGAAGATCGAACGAGGTTTTTGGTGAGAGAAACCAAGTAATCGTTTGCTGTGATCTACCTGCTCTGTCGTTGGTGAGAATATATATACACACACAAAGATGGTGTACCATAAGGCCAGCATTCATTTCGACCAATTTTAGATTATGCGCATTGAAGAGTTAATTGCACTGGGTCACTCATCTCGTCGTCGATGTGCACTTTGGTCACACATCTGGATAACGGGATTTTTTGGTCACACAACTGGAAATTTGGTGCACTTTGGTCACAACCGTTCTGTTCTGGACTAAAACTTTGCACAAAACTCACTGCGTTATATTAGGAGGGTTAATATTGCAAATATGCATGGACAGACATCCCCGGCGTCCGGCCGCGGCCGCGCTCGGGCAGGGGCACCGCCCCTTTCTCCGGCCCCTGGCCGCCGCCCCTTCCTCGCGAGCCCCTGGCCGTCGCCGCTCTCCTCTGCCCCCGCCCCTTCCTCGCGAGCCCCACCGGCCGCCGCCGCCCCCGCACCTCCCCTGCTGGCCCGAGCGCCGGCCGCCGCCGCGCCCCACCGAGCGCCGGCCGCCGCCGCGTCCGAGATGTCGTCGCGCCGCGCGGATGCAGCAGGAGGCAGCGGGCCCCTTGAGGCGACGACTTCGGCGGCGGACGGGCTTCGGCTTCAGCGGCGGACGGGAGAGGAGCTGCCTGGGGCGGACGGGAGACGCGCAGGCTGCCGTGGCGGCTTGAGGTGGAAGACGATCCTGACGGGTGGGCCCCACCGGTCAGGTGCATATTTTTGCAATTTGGCACTCCTAATATTACCCCAGTGGGTTTTCTTAAAAATGACAGTTCAAAACGGGATGACGTGGCCCGTTTGTGACCTCGAGTGCACCAAATTTCCAGTTGTGTGACCAAAAAATCCCGTTATCCAGATGTGTGACCAAAGTGCACATCGACGACGAGATGAGAAATTAACTCCGCATTGAATTCGTTCCTGAAATCAAACCGATTGATCGAGCTTGTAATGACAATAAAGAGTTACCTACGGTAGTGTTGTAAAGTTTAGCAGCCTGATATTCCTTCTCTAACAACGTTACATATATCGTCTAAACTAATTGCCGATTTAAGTAACGTCTAAATATAAGCCATTCCGTGCTTATCTCTATAATCGCCTAGCAGTGACTAGGCGTCACCTTGTCGATCAGATTTCCCAATCATAAGTCTGACAGATCCATTTCGAAAAATCAGTCCGACAGTTGTATGATCCTCCGTTCACCCCCACTGTTAGTCTGTTAGGTCGCCTCGTTGATCTTCTACTCTGGCCTCTGTCCCGGCGCCATGCTGAAAGCATGTGCAACATGTTACTTGCGACTGCGGCATAAGCATTGTATTTGCTCAACAAATGCATATGTTTTTTTTTTTTGAATTTCAACAAATGCATATGTTAAACAAATATCCTTCACAAACCCCAATTGAATCCCGTTGACCTACCGTTTGGTACCAAGGCAATAAATAAACTGTGTACAACAGATACAAGTAAACCACATGGCCGTCTCCAGAAATTTGGGGCCCCGGCGAGAATTGCAAATGGGGCCCCAAATTTTAAAAATCTATGTAACCCATATGACTGACGCCGATGTCGTTCGCTATGATTCTGTTTCCTATGACACATTTGGGGATGCGCTTCGGGTAGGTTCAGGTGCTCAGAGCCGCATAAACTAACAAGTAAACTAAGAGGACAGAGAACGGATCAAAAGATGTACCATATGTCTGAGAGCTCGCTGGCCTCACAAGTCACAAACCTATCGAGCTCGCCTGCCGCGACCAAGTTCATATCCCTGTAGCGTGTAGATAGATCTCATCTCCGCCATGAATTTCTACCGCCGCGGACTAGAAATCCCTCGCCCGCCAAGGTTCCCTCGACCCCAATCGATCAATAGATCAATTCCTGATTAGATTGTCGATTGATCTGGCGTACGGGTATGGACTAGCGTCAAACTAACACCCTGATTATTCAGTTGATCAGTGGATGGGCCGAAGATTTGGAGGCCCCAAAATTTTGGGGCCCTGTGCCGTCGCACAATTCGCACGTGCCTATCGACGGGCCTGGTAAACCACAGGGAGCCTTTGCAAAAACTGTATAACATTGCAACATTATCAACTATCCTACACACTAATTGATCGGCACCCTTGTAGAAAAATAGATGTATATATACTTGTGTGCCAATAGAACAAAATTGGAAGCCTTGCAACAATAATACTTTTACACTGCAACGATCAAACAATGTATGTAGAAAATAATGTATATCCTACCTGTATGAAATTGGATATCTTTGTGCAACATGAACAAACTAACGTTGGAACAAAATGGATCCACATGTGCAAGAGCTCAAACAAACGGAGATGACAGAATGATCAATGGAAAGGCCAAATATGAGGGGAGGTTGAAAAAATGTACTTGTCTGTGTATTGGTGCTGATGTTGAGTAGAGATTAACCACCTTGATGTCGTTATGGCTTGAAGGAGAGGGAGAATGTAGCGGACGGCTAAGGAACCATGCACGGTATTTTGCTTAAGGGTGATTTGTAGGCTGCACCACGAGTGACCACATGCTAGAAACAAGAGTAGGCTACATAGGGTAATTACTAGGTGGTATGATTAGCGGTATTTTCCTAGTTTTTTCTAGAAATATCAGGTATAATATAGACACATCCACAAGGCGTACTAAGTGATGAACATTCATGGTGCTTAGTGATTAACTAAGTCACCACATGCATTTCATTATCTACGGAAATGTTGCCTCCACTAAAAGAGTCATGTGCTTTAATGAGATATGTAGGTGTCAGATCTGGGTTTGACACCTGGTGGATCGAGAGTACAACCACTGCACTTTCCATACAAGCAATGGTTGGTTCTCATAATTTTTAGTTACCATCCAAAAGCCACACATACAAAAAAAATGTAAAAAAAGAGGCAGGGTGCCAAATTACGGACGAGCTTAATGGTGGTGGCCCAAAAAACCAACGAGTGCTTACAGCTGAACGAGATTTTTGAAAGGCAAGCCCACCAAAAGGCCAAAAGGATCAACCTATTGTTGGAAATGACGTCATCTACTAGAGGAGTCAAGGCTCCCAGTAGGGAGCTCCTATTTTATGCCTTATGCGTGTGGGATTGCGACCCGCATGAACCATCTGACATCATGGGTCATATTTAGCGCGGCAAAAATCGTATTTTTTATTTTTTTTTATTTTCATGTCCATGTTCATTTTTTTTCTTTTTTTAGCTTATTTTCTTGGAATAATATTTTTTCTAGAAATTTCATATAAGAATATTATTCTCATTAGAACGGATTAAAAAAATAAAAACTGTTATCTTATTTTAACATTTTCCTAATACAAAAATTTACTTTATTTCAACAGTTTTCTAATAAGAACATTTACCTCATTTGAACGGTTTTCGTGTAAAAACATCTATTATATTTGAATGATTTTTTAAATAAGAACATTTATGTTGTTTGAACGGATTTCGATAAAAACATTATGATAAGAATATTTATCTAATTTCAACCGTTTTTCAATAAGAACCTTTACATCGTTTGAACCGATATTTTCATAAGAACATTTGTCTTATTTAAACGATTTTCAAATAATAACATTTATGTTATTTGACCGATTTTCAATAAGAACACATATCTTATTTGAACATTTTCACGCAAAAAGGTGAACACATTTTTTATTATTATAAAAAAGAAACAAAATTTAAATAGGAAATAAAAAATAAATAAAAATAAGAAAATGGAAAACAAAAGTGGGCCAGCGTAGCCGACAAAGAAAGACATTGCAATGTGGACAAGGAACCTACACATCCTCTGACTGCTCGATGTGTATACACTCCGTTTGTGTATAAATACGTATGCCACGGCCTTCTAACCAAACAAAAAAAGTGTCCATAACGAGTCACGGTCTCACATGATGGCATGTGAGTTGAAGTGAGAACTAGTACTTCACAACAAACCACGTCAGGTGGTCAATCTTGGTACATGATTACCTAGGATTGATCATCTTCTTGAAAGAAAAATAGGGTTAGTCCAAAGAGATGAAGCCTTTCTTTACCACATATTTCTTCTTTTTTTCTATCTATTATATACTAAAAGCAAAATAAGGATGTTTAACGGAGACACCACGTTGATCCACATAGGTTAGAAATATATAATCCGTTGATTTTATTCGTGATGGTTGAGATTAAAAGATGAAAAAAGTTACGCACAACTTTAATCAGGTACAAATAGTTTTTTCAACACGTACCACCAGAACCTCGCGTGGTTTTGTTTTCTGTTTTTAGTCAAACCTCCCGTGATAAGAAAGGAAACATGCCAAGTCGAAAAAAAAAGGAAACAGGCAAACAGCACGTTTCCAGAAAATGATTTGATCGATCGAACTGAACGAACGATAGATGGCTGGTGTCCTTGGTGGGCCGGCCCATGTGGCTGGAGGAAAGATAGGAGCAGAGACAAGAATAACAGATGGCCGAAGAATTCGGTCCAGAAAGAAAAAGAAGGAAAGGAAGATGGGCTTGGAGAATTCGGCCCATCCAGCAAGTTATTATAGATTTTTTTAGCTTAGAAAAAACAAAGGATAGAATAGACTTGGAGAATTCGGCCCATCCAGCAAGTTATTATACACATGACAAAAAAAAATTACACAAGATCATGTAGAGAAAGAAAAATGACAGCTCGTGACCTTAAAATTGAAAAGATGTGCGAAGCTCTAAATATGTTTGAGATCTCAATATACATGGTTCCCAACAGAGGCACCACGTTGACCACATCATATAAATTATCGATCGTGATAGTTGGATCTAAAACTTATGGTTAATATTTAGCAGAAAATATTAGTCATGTAGCATGTTTGACACGGCTAATGTTGAGAAGATAAGTGTCACACATTGACTCCCGTCATTAACCAATTAGAAATCAACAAGCACTTCCCTCCATGTTAAGCACATAAACAAAGTCATCAATTTCTTTGGCCATGTGTAAGAATTATTTTGATTGAATGCAAAATATAGATCTTGACTCAAGATACTTTCTAAAAATTGTGATGCCGAGCATCTCTATTTGTGATTACTAATTCATAATAAATTATTTAGATTTATAATTTGTTCAATAAAAAGATGCATTAGATCCGACATGAAAAATAGTTTATAACTTCAAAATCTAAATGTTATCTATTTTGAGCAGGTGACGTATTTTCTTTACCAATTTTTCCATTGGAAGTAAGTTTGTGACGAGGGTAGATTTTTTTTACGAGGGTAATATTAGAGTCCGTATTTTCACATGGTCTCACGCCTCCTGTTTTGTTACAATTTAAAGCTTTTAGTGCTATTTCCCCAAAAACATTCTCGCTATACTATATTCTGTGATATTAATTGGTTTACCCAACCTCTAAATAAAATTAGTGTGGATGTCGTATGGGTACCGTACCTATAGGGCTATCTAATAACATGATTAGACATCTAAAACTGGATTCGATTTCTCTGTATTTGGCAGGGACCAACGACTGTGTCATCCATGTTCTTCCAAGAACTAATCTGACTAGGTGGGTCTCCGCCAACAACTTGGTTGGTTTGAGAAAAAATATCACTATTGGGTCAACAACAATCTTGGTTTGGGGGTTTAGTAAACCAGTTCGAAGTAATTTAATATAGCAAATGTGCAGACAAAAAACTTAGCGATTAAGGAACAATAAAATAGTGTATAGATAAAAATGGATGTCATTTCTGCCCAAAGGCTATTTTAGCACATTTTGTGTTTTATGGGATTTGATTGTACTATACATATTTCATTTGGTCGCAAGTCTAACCCGCCATAATGGGTAAATGTAAGGTTGAGCGTGTGACATACCAAACATGGCTTGGCAAGTCAAACCCAAAGATAGCCTATCAGTAAGACATCATTGAGAAAATAGAGAAATATAACATAAATAGGCTAAGATAAAATAGACCAGATGATAAAGAGAGAAATATAACAAGGCCATTTGTTTCATTCAAATATCAAGGCCAATAACATTGATTTGTCCACTTTGATTTGATATACGCACCCATAGATCAATAGAAAATAAATACCGAAACATTTTATCAGTACATGTTCACAAACTTTCTTTTTTGTTACAATATATTTATTTAATACTAGAACCATAATACACACAACATGTTACCAACATAAGTTCTTTTATGTTGAAAATACTGAAGCTCTTTTCCATATTTTTAGTATGAGTTGCTTAAGCTTAAACAAAAGCCATAATTGATCTAGCGAGCATGCACAAATTAGTTTGGTTGATGTTCTCAAAAACTCACCTCTGACTGTATAAATAAGATATTGATAAAAAAATTATAATATAATCATATTTTTTAGAAAGCATTTCATAAGTTCTTTATTGTCATTTATTTGCAATATAGCCATTCACAAAATAAATATGAGAAAGGAATATCTTCATAGCACCAAATTATATAACTGAAACTTTCAACAAAACTACAAGTGGTGACTTTTTAATCTCATTTCTTTGCAATATAACCATTGGCACAATAAAATATAAACTTCATGTCTTCAAAATAGCATCCATATCCGAGCAGTACATATTTTATTACAAATAAGGTAAACATGAGAAAGAAATATCTTCATAGCACCAAATTGTATAATCAAAAAATTCGACAAACTACAAGTAGTGCCCTCGCATTTGCGAGGGCCCCTGTGCTAGTTCTATCTAAAGAAAAACTCCTAAAAACCTTTGCTGGAGCGTTCGGATGTTGAAGTAGCATTTTATTTGGATTTATTTCGTTTTGAGGCTTGTACTAACTGAACTGTACTCGATCAGATTGTTAGGAGTTGCAGGTATTTCCTCAAGCCGCTGCACCTAGAATCTCCCAAGCACCACACGTTATTACAGCGTCAATGCGGAGCACAAGCAGCTCGTGGAGAAGAATGAGGAGAAGAATACAGAAAGGGCTCTGGACAACTTGTGAACAAAGCTAAATCTGCCATCTTCTTTAGCAAGAACTGCTCTGAAGATATGAAGGAAGCTATGCATAGGGGCCTGGACATTGAAGCTGAGGCTCTGGTTGAAAAATATCTGGGTCTCCCTACTGCCTTTGGAAGATCCACCTCGGACGCCTTTGAACATTTGCCTACTACTGTCAAAAAGTTGGTTTTTGGTTGGTGCCCTAAGAATACGAGTGGCGTTGCTAGGGTGTTCTTATCCAGTCGGTCGCTCAAGCTATACCTACCTTTCCAATGAGCTGCTTTCATCTTTCTGCTAATACTTGCAAGAAGATTACTGGATGCCTGGCCAACTTCTGGTGGGGAGGGGATGGTATTAAGAGGAAAATGCATTGGAAAAAGTGGATTGATATTGCAGTCCCAAAATCTGCTGGGGGTATGGGATTCCGTGACCTACAAAAGTTCAACCAAGCTATGCTTGCGAAACAAGGTTGGAGACTGCTCACTAACCCCAATTCTCTCTGTGCTAGAGTGCTAAAAGGGAAATATTTTCCCCACTGTGACTTCACTAAAGCTACCAAGAAGAAGAACTCCTCTCCTACTTGGAGAGCTATCCTTCATGGCCGAGAGGGCCTTCTCAAAGGTCTCATCAAACGGGTGGGCAAGGGTACAAATATCCGGGTCTGGGAGGACCCTTGGATCCCTTCTAACACTGGCTTTAAGCCCTTGGTCAAACCTGATAATGCCACTATGGTTCTTTCCAGCGAGCTCCTTAATGAAGATTCTTCCTCCTGGAACCTCAATTCTATCAAAGCCAATTTCAGTGGAGCTGATGTCCAAGCTATCTGTTCCATTCCTTGTGGCAAATCCTCTGATGATCTTTGGGCTTGGGGTGCTGAAAAGCATGGTAACTTCACTGTCCGCTCTGCTTACCACCTCCTCTGCTCAAACCAACCAGATGTCTCTCTGTCTAGCTCTAGCGAAGCAGCTGACCCTATCTGGAAAATGCTTTGGAGACTGTCGGCTCCTCCCAAAGTCAAAACCTTTTGGTGGCGTGTGATTCATAACTTTATTCCGTGCAGAGAGGTTTTGCACAACAAACATATTGAAAAGATCCCCTTCTGTGCTGATTGTGGGGCTGATTCTGAATCTGCCAGACATGCTCTCCTTGATTACGAATGGGCTCTTATGTTCTGGAATGAGGTAAAGACTCTAACTGGGATTAAAATCCCTAATCTGCATCCCCAATCCTGGGCGGTGGACCTCATCAACGGCTCCTTCTTACCTGAAAAGGACTCTTGTATGGTGCTTTGTGGAATGTGGGCAATTTGGAAGGCGAGGAATGATCGCAGGCATGGAAACAACAATATGCCGATTACTAAAGCTGTTCATTGGGCCCTTGACACTGCCTTTGACCTCTGGAATGCTGGCATTGCCTATGGCAGGGCGAATAAGCCGAAACTCCAAGTCCATTGGCGGCCTCCGGATTTTGGTGTGATCAAGATCAATGTGGATGGTGCTTTCAGTGCTGCTACTTCTGAAGGTGCATCCGGTGCCATTGCTCGTGACCATCTGGGCAAGTTCTTGGTGGCTGGTGCCTCCTGGTACCCCTTTGCCGCCTCGGCTCTTGCTATGGAAGCAATGGCTGCTCGAAATGGTATGATTCTTGCTAGGGAACATGGCTATCAGAAAATTATTATTGAAAGCGATTCCCAGGTCCTAACCAACCTTTGGAAAGATGGCCACTTTGATCGGTCAGAGGTCGGCCCTATTCTTGCTGACATCAAGGTTTTAAGCAGGGGGTTCACTAGTTGTTCTGTATGCTTCATTAGACGAACTGGCAATGTTGCTGCCCATTTGTGTGCTAGAACTTGTGTTGAGAAAAGGCAACGGTGCTACTGGCCTGTCAGTGCACCGGATTTCATCTGTAATCGCCTTATCTCTGATTGTAACCCTGCTGCTATGGAATGAGAAACTACTTAAATCGCAAAAAAAAAGAGCAGATACTCCTACTTAACGATGACAATAACTATTGGTGTCAGCCGCCTGGCACTATGAGCAGATTCAGGAAGTGGGGAAACGGAGCCAGATCCAAACTTTCGTTTTTAAGAAGAAACTCTGGTTTGAAGGAACGTGAGCTGCCGGCCGGGAGCAGAGCAGAAGCCAGTTGAAGGAATGGGAAAAGACGAGAACTTGCCATGGTTAGGTGGGTGGTTGTACCCTCAACTCACCAGAGTTCAAACTCTAGATTTGACGCTGGTGTTTCTCATTTAAGACGGAATATTATTCAGTGGGAAGCGACGTTCCCATCGACAGCGAGGCGACTGTGGTGACTTCGTCAATCTAAAGACTCGACCCGCCGATTTAGTCTCTCGGAGGTGCTCATAGAAGTAGGGTGTGCGTACGTGCGTTCATAGGGTGAGTGTGTGCGCGTGTACTGTGTTTCTCAAAAAAAAAAGAATGGGAAAAGACCGCGAGCTGGTCTGATGCCTGAAGCTCCACCAACGTGCCGTGTCGCCCCCGCTGCACGACGGCGAACAGTCCTGCAGCTCCCATGGGCGCCGATCCATAGCTGCGAGTAATCTATCTACTGTGCCATGTTATTTCTCCAACCGGCAGGCCGGCCGGCGACAAAGTGTACTGTGCGCGATGTGACTACATACGTATGGCCGACCAGGGACTGTACCACGTGCATGGACACGGCAGCCATCACGTACCGCCGCCCAGAACGGCAGCCGAAACGGGATCGCGGCAGCTGACGAGTGATCCTTGCTGCCACCGGAAGTAGCAGTACGGGGATCCCGATGCGACGATGCGGCGTCACGGGGAGGAAGACGACTGCACCTCGCATGTCGGAGGCGAGCGAGTGGTCGAGCTCAGCTCGCTGCTCCAAGGACGGGATGGGTGAGCGGCTAGCTAGCTCGGTCCAGCTACCTCTCCGGCCGGTTCAACCTAGGACAGCAGTATCTGGCTACGAGTGTATCCTCGACATGTGAATTTCTTTATCTCTCCTTCCTTCTTCGATATCTTGGCCTTTCGCATATCCCAAATGTGAATCATTCTACACATCCGGTCACATGTATTTTCTTTGTTATGCAAAATGACTACGCATTTTGATAGTATAGTTTGATCAGTCGTCAATTTTGCTATGCAATTGGAACGACACGTGCTTTTTTGTTGATTTTGTTACATGAGATAAAGACACACACATATAATAGTCCAAATATGTCTACCGTACAAACCAAACAATATCCGCCAAAAAAATTCGTAAGAATTAAGGGTATGCTTTTAAGGTCCTCGTATTAAAAATATTATTGACACACTACTGTGGATACTAAATATAAAACATATCAAGTGGAGATTTTGGTGAATTAGCCATGTGCGTGCCATTAAGCAATGTTTATAGTGTGAGGGACGTTCTTGTATTTAGTGTGTCGACTAATGTTGTATGTTCATCAATTTTGAAGGTTTGACGCTTGTATCTTGTTAAGTTGGAATATTTTTTTCAGTTCATGGACATTCTCATACTCACGAAAATATGTGTTGACTCAGCCTTGTGTGTATCATTAAGCCGGTAATTCTCTTACAGTGAGAGACATTCCCGTCTATAGTAAGACTAATGTTGTGACTTCATTATATTAAAATTACACGACCCCGAACTTCCGCAGGCGTTTTGTTAAAGTGTTAAAGAGCGGTGCCATGTTTTCGGCAATGCCTCAACGTTGTCGCCTACAATTGTGGCCAAGATAAAGGTGGAAGCGCATATTGGGTACCGGGTGCTAAAGATTTGGTTTGTATCTTGCTTCGAGCGTGTAGGCTTTGTAATTACACAATGTATTTTTTCCACCCTCAAGGATACTTGTAAATTTCTTAATTAATGAGATGATGCAAAGTTTTTGTCTCCATTATAGGAAATGCAATTCAGATTGTAGTCATGGGTTCCTTCATTACGTGAACCAGCTGTAGCATCAAGCTAAAGCCTATAAGTAGGCCATTATGCATTCTAATTAGTCGCACTCAAATAAGAACCCAAAAGCAGAGAAAAACATGATGACTTTCTTTCGAAAAGGAGCACAAGGCAATGATTTAGGTGTACATTTGCACCAAACACTAAAGTTATTTGCTCTCGAGGACATCATGCATTAAAAAAAAGAACCACCACTGAAACTTCTAGATTGTTGATAAGTTTGAACAGGATTGTTGTGCAGTGTTCCTAAAGGAAGTTGTAAATCATAAGTCCCCAAAATTGTATCACATATGTAGTATAAAAAAATCCGGAGAACTAGAAAATATTCATCCGGTAGGGTAAATTAGGGTATCCGTTGTCCTTATGTGCCACCATCCCAGACCATCCATTCAACATTGCATTCTACCTAGAACGAAACTTCAAAAACTGCATTTGAACAATGTCCTCACATTTGCATGATTGTTCTGAAACCAGGTCAGTGTAGGCGCAGGAAGAAACCAGGCTAAAAAACAAATCTTGTTTATCTATAAAACGTGGATATAAAGAGCAAACGTACATGGAAGCTGTACATATTGATACTTCATAGTATTTCTAGGCAATCTTTATGTGCCGAATATTTCAGTTTTATTCAGAGAACACAAGGGTGTATGTTGTTGTTTCAAAAAATATTACAATTACAAGTCCTATATACTTTACCTAGCAAATATGACCACATCTCCGGTAGTCATGAAAGCTGCTCTGCATCAATTACGGTATATTCTAATTACCCACGTAATTGTGCAAGCAAATCTGCTAGCTTAACACACAGAAAAAGTTGTTTATGAAAACGTCAGCCGCCCATATAGTATGCTATATTGCTAACAACTCTAGGGAGATTAGTTATAGAACAAAACCCTGGCATCCTGGGCATGCTATACGTGGATGTATATTGGATTCTTGTTAGGTTAGCTACTAGGGCAAACTTTGAGGCCATGGTATGATATTGGTTCTTGTAAAGCGACCTTGATTAAACTAGTGAAGGGGAATTCATAGAGTACAATGATTGATGTCCAAAACGTATCATTAGGGAAACTTGAGCCCAGAGGCATTACCTAGAAGCAAATCAAACCCAAACAGTTTAATTATTCCCACATGAGATGGGGCCCAAGGAACCAAAGCTACTCCGTGAACAGCCCAACTCCGTACTAGTGAGATTAGAATGCTGGTAATAATGCAATCAAAGGAAGAGCCAGTGCTTGGAGCTGTGAGCCAGCCGTAAACGAGTCACTGCATGCCCTCCTGTACCAGTCTAGTAGTGGTTAGTAGTACGGCCATAGTGCCATATGTGAAATGCTTAGCTTAATCCTAGCAAAGCTAGGGTTGGTTAATTTGTTCCCTGCCAATGTACTACGCTTCTGCTAATCTATTCCAGTATGTCCTTGGATTTTAGCTGTGAGCCAGCCGTAAACGAGTCACTGCATGCCCTCCTGTACCAGTCTAGGAGTGGTTAGTAGTACGGCCATTGTGCCATATGTGAAATGCTTAGCTTAATCCTAGCAAAGCTAGGGTTGGTTAATTTGTTCCCTGCCAATGTACTACGCTTCTGCTAATCTATTCCAGTATGTCCTTGGATTTTTTTTTTGAAAGGATCCGTCACAAAGTACAGGAACTCAGCACAAATTACAACCAGGTCCAACAAAGAAAGGAAATAACAAAAAGATCCTGTAAAAAGCACAAAGCTCCCTGAGCCACCTGAAGGAATCACAGACGGATCCACCACCGCGCTCCCCAGAACCTGGTCGCCGCCGGAGTCGCCGTACCACCAAACCTGGAGAAGAGAGCACCTCCACAAAAGTAGTCGACCGCAGAACCGCCCGCCGCCACGCGACGAGACCCAGAGCGATGAACGCACACGGCCAGCACCATCTCCTCCGCACCACCCAGCTTCCCGCCAACACGGCAGCGCCCAAACCAACCACCAGCAAGACCCGACCTCCAGAAGCCCGCTCCCCTCGCCGCCACGGCCGGTCGGAGCAACCAACGAAGAGGACCACCACAAACCTCAGCAAACTCAGGTGGAACCCGACACCGACAATCTCCACCATGGAGCACCAGACGGAGCCAGGTCGCAGCAACCCCAAATCCTCCAAAAGCAGAGCCACCCACTCTGCCCAGACGAAGAGAAGATCGGGGACAAAAGCTCACCGCGAGGATCGCCATCTCCGCAGCGACGAGCCCGCAGAGCACCAACTCTCCCCAGATCAACAGACCCGAGAAGCACCACCCTCCAGCAGCTCGCCGACTCCGCCACAGGCGTCGTCGGGGAAGGGACCGAGCGTCGGCACCGTTATTCCACGCAGACGCCGCCGCCACCTCCTCACCAGTGCCAGCAAGAAACCCTAACCTACTCCTATCTACAGGCCGACCGAGAACCGGGGATCCCCCATCCGCCACCCGTCGCCGGAGCGGCGAGCAGAGGATGAGGGAACCCGCGGCCTCGCCGGCAGATCGAGCAGGGAACGGAGACGCCCTTCTTATCGCCTTCTACAGTAGCAGGAGGAGAGGAGAAGGGGAACACAAGTGCGGCTTAGTATGTCCTTGGATTTGTGCGCTGAGCATTAACAAGGCGTCCACCCATTGCTATCTGAACGCGGCTGGCCACAGGGCCTAGAAATATATGGTTAATCAAATCTGCAGCCTGTCAGCTTGGCATCTTTCTTCTTTAATTAGGTCGTTTATTTGGATGGTTTCGTTTTGTCAGGGCCTCTTAATTATTTGCCAGTCAGAGGAAGGTTCTTGCGTCAGACACGGGACCGGTTGGAGAGATCTATGGCGGAATGGAGATGCTAGCTCCAACCTGCCATCTTGTGACTCCATGTGGGGATATTTCCATGCATTTTTTTTCATGTTTTATAGTGCTAGTGCAGATTGCTATGTCAGCTTCGGATCTCTATAGTTTGGGACTGTAGCAGCCAGAGCATGACATGATTTTATTGCTTGTGTGGTATGGAAAATGGCTGGATTTCTCCCATGGAGGCGAGAACGGCTAGATATGCCCTCCCAGACATGTTTGATTATCGTTATCATCTTGATGCATCAACACAATACCCATCGGTTTGAGTACAAATTGGAGGTTTCAGAAAGAACTTTGATGTGTGTATTTTTTATCCAGTTTATCCAAACATACAATTTAAACTTCAAGCGCAATCTATGCTAAAGGGTAACACAAATAAGAGTTAAAACAATATTATCCGATTGCCATTCAAACTTCGTTTCTAGTCACTGAATCATCTCTATACTTCTTTGGCAATTTGCAATGACATGGACTAGCTAGAGTAATAGACAGGGGAGTGACGTTTTGTCACCGGGAGCAAAACTTTACGCATACCTGTCGAAGTTCTATGTGCTCACAAAGTCGTTTCAGAAAAAACCATCATTTTTTGGGTTGTGTAAAAAAGATAAAGTTTGGTGCTAAAAAGGCTTTTTCGAAAAACATTTTTTTGTCTTTTTAACAATCAACAAAAAATGGCAATTTTTCGCGGAATTTGGTGTGTGCACATATTATGTCTAGATGTATGCGTGAAATTTTTATTAGGATTTTTTGACATTTCAAACTATTTTTTGTACGGTAGCAACAGTATATACTCCCATGTGCCAAAGGGAATTTCTTGACCTAAATTTTTTTGCTTGTGCACTTCGTTTACGCTAGTTGTGGCTAGAATGGACAGGTCCAGACAACCCTTGGGTAGGGCTAGAAACTCCAAACGACGACACTGATAAGGAGTTGTTCAACGCAGCGACTAAATTCACCATTGGAGATGGCCTAACCGCAAGTTTTTGGTCCTCCTCCTGGCTCAACGGAACCACGCCAAAATCAATTGCCCCAAAATCTTCCAGGCCTCCAAGAAAAAGAAGAGGTGTGTATAGGACGCCATGGTCAACCTCAACCGGATAGCAGATATTTTGATTCACGAGTTCACTGTTGAGAACATTTCACAGTTCATCAACCTTTGGGATCTTCTCCAAGACTTCACGTTGGTCCCCGGCACAGCGGACACTATAACCTGAACGCTTACCTCGGATGGGAAATACACGATATGCTCTGCCTATAAAGCACAATTCATCGGATCTAACCCCTGCTCGTTCAATAACCTCGTTTGGAAGACCTGGGCGCCTCCAAAATGCAGGTTCTTTGCTTGGCTTGTGGTGCAGAACAGGCTTTGGACGTCGGGCCGTCTCGCAATAAGGGGGTGGCCGCACAACCCGCTATGTTAGCTATGCAAATATCAGGGGGAAACGGCAAGGCACATCCTATTTAAAAGCGGGTTCATGAGGCGCATCTGGCAAGCCACGGCCACATGGATTTCATGTCCATCTTTGATCCAGGATATTTGCACGGGTCGCCCAATTGTTCTTGATATTGGCATGCGGTTATCAAGACCCTCACGACGCACCCCAAGGGTCTCAAATCAGTAGTTACATTGATCACCTGAGAGATTTGGAAAGAAATAAACGCTCGTGTCTTCAACAACATCTTTTCGATGCCGTCGGTTTTCGTCCAAAAGATTAAAGGTGAAGGCAAAAATTGGACCCGCCGGAGATAAGCATTTAGCAGAGATCGTCGCCTAGGGAGTTACTATGTGAACTTTTTTAATTTTTGATCTAGGCCTGTCAGGTTTCCTTCTCCTATATCAATATAAAGAAGGGCAAGACTTTTGCCTCGTTTCAAGTGTTGGTAGCATACTCCGGCGAGGACCAAATACGCCTCAGGACCGAAGAGGTTTGCAAGGACACGGAGGCCGGAGAGGTATGCTCCTCTGATACCATTTCGGACCAAACAAACATGGCAGCGCCACTATGGTAAGCTACAAATAGGAGCGATAAGCTTGATGCTTAAACTAAACATGATTTGACCCGATGATCATTCTTCGCAGGACGGTCCAGAGCAGCAGCAGATGGCCTCCCTCGTGTAGTCTCCAGAATAATAATAGTGCATAAACCACGACAAGATGCGCTGTTAGGTACTAGCTAGTACTCATATAATACAACATCAGGAGGTTAATGATTGCAATAGCTAGCCTATTAAGCAGCCTTCCTCAATCAGGACATGTGTACGATCTCCCGTAAACATGTCTTTCCACATATCTACGATAACTCCCCGTTTATGCTCATAACAGCATCACTATTTGCGCTACCAATAACGCTATTGAGCGTGTTGACACGAAGTTGTCGTCCACTCGCGGCCCCAATAGCGTTAAATTTGCCATACAGATCCAATAACGCCTCCGACAACACCGCAACGGCCCCGGTATATGGGGGAGGGGGTGAGTGGGAGTGCCGACGGTCATGGCACCCCTCGCCATGTCGGATCCTGACTCGCGGGCTCGTCCTGTCATTTACTCACAGCAGGTCAAAGCGTTCAATTCGGGCGGCGCGATCATTGCAGCATCAGCTATGACACGCACCGACTCCCCTAGCGGGCGCAGTCGCTTCTCACTTTGCCTTCATGACGCACGATTATCGGCGTAATGGCCTACCGGGACACGTCGCCAGCGTTAAGGTGGTTCCCTGGCGCACCGGCAACCCCTGCCGCTTTATAAACCGTAGCACCACCCCTCCATCACCTTTGTCCAGATGAATGCTCCTCACCGCTCACCATCCCCTCTATCGACGCTATGACTCACAACGACGAAGCAGGAGACAGCGGCAACGCTTGTGGCGGCGGCGACGGGCTCACCATCCCGCCCCTCCCCCCCCCCCCCCCCCCCCCCGACGAGCGCGACCTGCGTGAGCTCATCTGCGACTGGAATCGGTGACTCATGCCGGAGCAGCTGGTGGACCCCGATTTCGTCAAGAACAACAATAACTGGCCGGCGATCCTAGCGGCGGAACACCAGGCGTGGGTCGATCACTACGAGGGCCAGGTGAGGCCCGATCCGTGGAACCGACGCGAGCAGAGTCAGTGTTGGCGCAATAAGCGTATCTGTCACGTGGTCGTGATGTACGGCTACCAGCCGCAACTGCAGGCACCGTGGCTAGTAGACTCGTCATCTGGCTCCTCCTTCTCCTCACGCGCACACGCACAGTCGCCACCGCTCTTCCCCAAGAAGAAGTAGCAACCCTCATCGTGGTCTGCTTCTTCCTCGCGAGGCCTGACTCCCACCTTCGTCAAGGTGAAGGAGGAGCAGCCCTGGCTGCCGAGGAGGCCCGACGGTATGGTCATCTAGGAGCCAAATCTCTCGGGGCAGCGTGCGCCGGCGCCCCTCTCCCCCCCCCCCCCCTTCGCCAAGATCAAGGAGGAGAAGCCCTCGTCGCCACGGGGCCAACTCTACCTCGGTGTCATGGTGGTATCACGGCATATGCCATAGGATGGCTAAAGAGCGGGGCCGATGCAGGGGCGGACCCAAGTGTAGCTCAGTGGGGGCCTATGCCCCCACTCAAAATTTTGAATTCCTATAGTATTTGTCCATAATTTACAAATATTTTTTCTGATTTTGCAAATTTATACAAAGAATGCCCCCTGGTCACTTGATTTGCCCCCACTCCTAATATTTTCTGGGTCCGCCCCTGGGCCGATGGACGCTGGAGGATCCGGGAGAGGGCTAGCGTGCTAAGGAGCACACACAGACGAACTCACAAGCACAAGAACACACACGATCTACCCAGGTTCAGGGCCCTCGTGAGGAGGTAAAACCCCTACTCATGCCTGTCCCTTTCTGTATATCTCGGTGTCACACGTACAAAGCTGCTCCTCGACCTGTATGATCCCAACAATGGGATGAACACAAGGTAGAAGATGTAGCTATGGGGGGAAATGTATCTCAGTGCATCGTCCCTCACGCAGGAGGAGGTGAGGCCCTATATATAGGCTAAACTGAGTTACGGAAGTACCCCTCCACTAGCAACGGTCACATCACCGTACCGGCACTGCAGACACGCACGCCTGCACGTCATGATTGTCTCTGCATAGTGGACAGAACATGGCTTGCTGTCCTGTCCCATATCTCTGCTCCCAAGTACAGCCGAGGTCAGCGGTGTCCTTCTCCTGCTCCCACGCGCGTCCTTGGTCAGCAGAGGTAAGCCCAGTCACCTCAGACATGCGCCGTACCGCACGCCGCGCTCCCGTGCCAGACGGGATGGGACAGCAGCGCTGACCTCCGTCCGACATAAGGTGCCTCATCTCTGTAACCCGGCATGGATATGCCGGATTCCCTTTCCTGAATCACCTTTCCTGCACACAAGAGAACACACAAGATACCGACGTACATATGTCGGTCATGATGCCTCGGATCCCTTATCTCGGATTCCAAGTCTCGGTCAACATATGCCGGTTTGCACCAGCATGGTACCTCGGTCCCTTCTGGCCCGGGTTACCTCAGTTTTCCTATGTCGGTTTGCACCAACATCACATCCTGGTCACTTCTGAGGTCCAGGTATGTCGGCTCTTACTGTACCACGGTCCACTCTCGGACAATGCTTATACCACATCATGACCCTACCCGGGGTAGCCCCCGACATTAGTCCCCGAAGCTGGTGCGGTCCTGCAGCCTTGGATGAAGGGCCACATCAGGTTTAATCAACCGAAACAACCACACCAAGCATCCGACATAACTATGTCGGTTCAACCGTAAAGCCACTAATAACCTCTTCAACTGATTCCGACATCCGCCACTGTGTCGGTTTCTCCGACAAAAGAACACCGTTAAAGGATCAAGTCAAGCTTTCACAACCAACTCAACTTAAACCAATCATCCGACATAATCGTGTCGGTCCACCTCAAGCATCAGGATAAAACCTCCAACTGCTTTCGACATATGCCCTTATTCCGGTTTTTCCGACACTAGGCAACTGCTTTATCCTGATCAAACATTCGACATTCTTATGTCGGTTCATCTCAAGCTTCAAGGACCAAACTTCCCACAACGTTCGAGATCTGCTCTTGTGCCGGTCTCTCTGACACAAAAAGATTCCCACAACCTCTCCAAAGATCTCTCCACGGCACGTGGCAGAGAGACGCGCGCGTCGCCTCGGTTCCTGCGCGTGGACAGACATACCTCTGCGCGCACGCCGCCCACGTCACGCGTTGTCACGTCGCATGGGCACTTGAGTGCGTTTGACCGTGGTGTGCCTCCTCGATTCCCGCGCCAGTAACCGCACACGATCGTGCCACGGGCGGTTACCCATTTGTGGCCCACTATGCGGCTGATCGTGCGGCCGCGAATGGCGCAACCGCGCAGATCGTGCGCGGTTAATCCGCGCGGCAGTTACGGGGAACGTGCGCGGTAAAATCGCTAACCGCACACGCCCCACGCCCATAAATAGGGGAGCGGAGCCTCTCACTTCTTCTTCTTCCTCCTCGCATCCCTCGCTCGCACTGCCCACCGCGCTCCTCTCCGCCGTGCCGCGATCTTCGCCACCGCACAACGCCGGAGCACTCACGCCGCCGCCGAACGCGCTCAACTCCGGCACGCCCCGCGCTTCTTCGCCTCGCATTGCCGTCGCAACTCCGGTGAGTTCCTCGCCCTTAGCATTACGGATGAACATGTTCATCTTTCCCGATGAACTTGCTCCTCTTCTCCGACGAACTTGCACATCCCCTCCGTAGATGCTCTTAAATCCCTTTGCTTAGATCCCATCTAGATTTTCTTCATCGCGTTTCTTATCATCCTTGCAATAGTTCCTCCGTAGATTTTCCTAAGTTTCAACTCATAGATCTTGCATTTATCTTCTATTTTTCCTTCTCCGTAGATCTTTCCGCCAAACACTTATCCACAGATTTGTGTTTCCGCCGTTTATGCATTTTCCTCTGTTGCTCCAATGTTCCGAGATACTTATCTCGGTTCAACTTGTGCCTCTGTACAGATCCCTTCCGAGATGTCATCCAGCCATACCCCGGACCCTGCCGAGGATGCCGTCGAAGAGGGTGAGCGTGCCGGATGGGAAGGTTCCGACGTAACCCAGGCCGAGATAGACTGGCTGGTCCGGACCAAGCGAATTCCGGCACAAGTGATATGCCGGGTTCCCGGCACAGAGGCCGAGCCGAAGCTGAAATCCGGCGAGCGCGTGGTCTTCGTCGCGCACTTCGAGCGTGGCTTTGGACTCCCGGTGAGCGAGTTCTTCCGATCTTTCTTGGATCGGTTCCGTCTTCAACCTCATCACCTTCCAGCCAACGCCATCACCACGCTCTCTGCGTGCGTTTCTTTCTCCGAGGGATACCTCGGACTCTGGCCCACCGTTGAGCTCTGGGCCAAGTACTTCCAACTCCGGAAGCAGAGTGTCCCGGATCCAGAAAACAAGAACTTCCCCAAGGAGATGACGCCGTGCGGAGCCGCTACAATTATACCTCGGAGAGGTTCCATCTTTCCTCGGATTCAAGGCCTGGAGTCATGCCGGAAATGGCAGCGCACGTTCTTCTACGTGAAGAGCCCAGACAATGTCGACCTTCTGAACCTGCCGATATTCAGCATCGGCACCCCCTCTGAGCAGTTTAACTGGTCCCTCAACCCGAAGGAGATGAACCTCGAGATCAACCAGATTCACAAGATCGTCGAGGAGCTTGTGGGGGCAGGCCTAACGAGCGATGATCTTTTGAGGACCTTCGTCAGCCGCCGAGTCTCCCCCTTCAAGACCGGGTTCACAAGATTTGCCACATGAGTGGCAAGTATGATCCAACTCGGACCAGCACCCACGAGCTGACCCAACCCGAGGTCAGAAGACGTGTCAAGGCAATTGCCCGCACGACAATGACCGAGGAATGGGAATGGGGTCTAGAACCTCATGACAGAACTCGGCTTCCGGAGCAAGTAAGTAACCTTGCAACTTATACCGACATACTTTTTTCTGCCGAGATAACTCTTATGTCGGCTCCGTACTTGGCTCATAAAATAACTCGGTCTTATTGCTTCTGGCTTGCAGAGGTTTACTCGGCAAAAGACTGAAGATGGAGAGGATCCCTCCGCCAAATGGGGCAAAGATATACCTGCCCCGGCCGCCACCGAGGTAGATGACCCGGATGATGAGGATCAATTGCCGATTCCGGCTGCTGGCGCCCCTACCTCGGGTAAGCCTCGAGCCCGAGCCTCAATCCGAGATTGGTCGGACGACGATGATTGCGAAATGTTAGAGATAATTGATGCTCGTCCCATCGCATATGCTCACCCAGTATCCTCGGCATCAGCTAACCCGGGCGGCCCTGCTCCGAGTGCACGCCCAGCTACCACGGGCAAACAAGTTGGATCTCGCAAGCGTGCGGAGACCGGTACCTCGAATACCGGGACCTCCACATCCTCAGATCCCGCAGCACCGAAAGCGAAGCGGCACAAGAAAGGAGCGGTTAAGCCGACACGGGCCAAGAAGACACCGCCAGTTTCTCAAGGGTAAGATACTTTTTTGCCGACACAAGCTCGCTTCCCTTTCTTCCTTCTCCCGGGATAATCTTTCCCCGACATAACACTTTTTCTTGCTTGATGCAGTGCCGCCCTTGAAATTAACCAGAGTGCCTCCTCCATGCGCTCACCCCTTCCGAGTGCAGCGGAACCTCGGTCAAGTGACTCCGGGGTACACGCCACTCCATCCGTCATTCCCGAGGTCGTGGTCCTCGACCAAGATGATGGCTCCGGTGTCCCCACCGCGGACTCCGACATTCCGCGGGCCGACACTTCGGTGACACCGGACCCACAGCAACCACCACCACAACAACAACAGCCGCATCAACAGCAACCACAGCAACAGCAAAGCAGCAACAGCAACAGCAACAGCAACAGCAACAGCAGCAACAGCAACAGCAGCAACAAAAGCAGCCGCCGCGGCCGAAGTCCACCACAAAGTCCACCGAGTTAGTAACTCGGAAAGCTACTCCACTGCCCAAGCCGGCACAGAGCCAAGTGGCCACCGGGAAACAACTTGTCAATCCGGAGAAACAAGTGGTGTTGACTCCAACCACTACACCGGAGCACCAAGCTCTCACCGCCTCCGTCTCCCGAGTTACCACTGGCAGCTGGGGTTTTCCTCAGCTTCGAACTCAAAGCGGACATAGCTTAGGCTCGGAGAAGCAGTACCACATGGACTGGAATGCCGCCGACACTAGCGAGGTCTCCTCTGCGAACCCGGTCACCCAACATCCAGCTGGACCCAGCGCACTTGCTCAGGCCATGCACAATTTGCAACTCTCGACCCTTCGAGCCAGCAAGCTTGCCGAGGTATTTTTTCCTCAGCCAGACCTTTCTTTCCTTTGTAATAGATGATAAACATATATAATCCCCAGTCCCCGAGATTCGGGTCGAGTGACCGACGCTCGCCCGAGTAAAGATCACTCGGCGCGAATCTTCACAAAATTCCCATCATTAATCTCAAAAAATCCGACATTCAGGATCTTCAAAAAATCCGACATCCAGTCCCCGAGATTCTTGTCGAGTTTTACTCGGCACGAATCTTCAAAAAATCCGACATTCCGCTTTACTCGGCATGAATCTTCAAAAAATCATACTAACCCTTTGCTCTTTTCAGGATTGCACCAACGCCCGGACCGCAGTATTTCAGAAGCTGCTTCTGGACCACAACAAACTCAAGAGGTCCCACAAGCAGCTTCAGGAGGCGCTGAAGAACAAGGACGCCGCGCACGCCACTGCCCTCCAGAAGGAACGACACGAAGTGTCTCGGCTCCAGGAGGAACTTGCTCGGGTCCAGGGCGAGAAAACCGACATTGAGAAGGCCCTGATGCAGAGGGAGGAAGCTGCGCAGAAGCACAAGGAAACCCTCGAGGCGACCGAGGTCCGCGCTACCTCGGCACAAGGAGAACTGGATGCCCTCAAGGCAAAATGCGACATCTGGCTGCGCGAGCTCACCCGGCTTAATAAGGAGATGGACAGTAAGTTTCCTTTATCCTTTCTTTTTGTTTCTATTGCTTGTACCGACATTTCAGTATATGCCGGTATATAACTCAATTCGGTGATAGCTTTTCTATCTTCAGATCACTTCTCCCACTCCAAGGCCGCTGCAATCAACACTGTTCGCAGGGCACGAGCAAAAAGAGCCGAAGCTGGCCCAATCCCGGAGGAATGGGATATTGAAGATCACCTGACCGCTCTGAACGCTCGTATTTCTCCTCTGAAGGCCATTGGCATGGATCTTCTTGATGCTGGCATCCGAGCTTACCGAGCCTTATGGCCAGGATCTCAGACTCCGGTTAGCATTGAAGAATTGTCCAAGTGTCTGTCGGGGGCCGAGGCCAGGGTCCGAGAGTGGAGATCTTCTGCAGCTCGCGCCGGAGCTGATCAAGCCCTGACATTTGTGCTCTCTTGGTATGAGGCCATCAACCTCAATGCCGTGCGCTCCCTGCGCCAAGGCTCCAAATGGACCTCAGATCCGACACTCATCGCGAGCCGCAAGGAGGCAGCCACCTTCATGGCCAGCTATGCTCCCACCCGACATTTCTTCCTGGTCCAGCCTATTCGGAGGATGAAGAAGATGACGAGGATGATGAAGAGGGTGAAGACGAGGGAGATGATGTTGATGAGGAGATCGAGGTTGAAGCTCCCGACACTGCCACTGCCGGAGCGACCGAGACTGCTGCTGCCGGAGCAGCCGACACTTCTGCTGCCGGAGCAACCGACACTGCTAAGCCGGCTGCGACCGAGACTTCTGAGAAGCCGGCAACCGAGACCTCGGTCGAGCCTACAACCGAGACTGCTCCTGAGCCTCGCACCGCTCCAACTGCTCCGAGCTCCTCCGAGGCAGCTGCCTAAACTTATCACAAACTGAACCATTAAATCCCCGGAATGCCGGGTGCAGATGTAAATATACTTTTAAGTATCTCGCAGTGCTACTTTTATCCGTGCTACTTTATCATATTAGTTTCAACAAGACAGGCTCAATGCCGGATCACTTTGCACCAAGTCCCCGAGTTTACTTTCTTGTTTACTATACTTAGTAATCTCTGCTCTTGTCTACCATTTAGGCGTTCGACAGTCGAGTCACAAGATCAACATTATAGCATACAATACTTGTAAATTTTGAGGTAAGGTTTAGAGTCATCCGACACAAAGAAAGGAAAGAAAAACCGGGTTAGTAAACGACATATGTCGGATCTTTTTAGGACCGAGTCCCCGAGTCCATTTTCATGTTTACCATATACCATAACCTCTGCTCTTGACTGCCATTTCGGCGTTCGTCAGTCGAGTCACAAGATCACAACAAAATAGCATACATTACTTGAACTTTGAAACGAGGTCTCAAAATCATCCGACATATGAACAACACAGATAAAACCGAGATAAAACACAAGCATATGACAAAGGCAGTCCCCGAGTTTCTTTTCGGAGTGCCGGCATTTTATTCAAAGGAAAACCGAGATACATACATTGCGCCCTTATGAGTAAAAGGGGCGGAGTAGAGCTACATTCCAGGGTCTTTTGGTCTCCTCTCCGGATTTGTCCATCACATTTTTCCTCGGTGCCTGCGCATCTATAAGATAGTATGAATCATTGTGCAGAGCCTTGCTCACAATGAATGGTCCCTCCCATGGAGGTGACAACTTGTGTCGGCCTGCTTTGCGTTGCACTAGCCTCAACACCAAATCTCCCTCTCGGAATACCCGAGGGCTGATCTTCCGGCTATGATAGCGTCGGAGATTTTGCTGATATATAGCTGACCGAGATAAGGTCAGTTCTCGTGCTTCTTCGAGCAAATCAACATCATTTTCCCGAGCTTCTTTTGCCTCGGTTTCAGTGTACAGCGCCACTCTCGGCGAGTCATACTCCATGTCGGTCGGCAGGACCGCTTCTGCTCCATAGACCAGAAAAAATGGCGTATAGCCAGTTGAACGATTCGGTGTGGTCCTTAGACCCCACAACACTGCTGGTATCTCCTCTATCCAGCATCCCGGAGTTCGCAACAGTGGTTCAATCAACCGGGCTTTGATACCGGCTAACACCAACGCATTTGCTCTTTCCACTTGCCCATTTGCCTCTGGGTGTGCCACCGAGGCTATGTCCAACCGAATTCTTTTTTCCGCACAGAACCGAGCAAACTCTCCCACAGCAAAGTTTGTGCCATTATCCGAGATAATGCTATGGGGGTAACCATATCTCAAAATGATGTCCTTCAAAAAGGACACAGCTGTGTGACCATCACACTTCCTGATTGGCTTCACCTCGATCCATTTGGTGAACTTGTCCACCATCACCAGCATATGAGTCATGTTACCTCGGGCTGGCCTGAACTCTCCCACCATATCCAGACACCAAACTGCAAAGGGCCAAGTGATTGGAATTGTCTTGAGTGCCGAGGCTGGCAGGTGGATCTTTTTAGCAAACCTCTGACATCCCTCACACTTTCGGACGATATCTTCTGCCTGGTTCAAAGCACTGGGCCAATAAAACCCATGCCGGAATACTTAGCCACCAAGGCTCTTGATGAAGCATGATGACCACACTCTCCCTGATGAATCTCCAGGAGCATCTCTTGCCCTTCCTGCGGCTCGACACAGCGCTGCAGTACCTCGGTCACACTTCTCTTGTATAACTCCTGGTTGATGATGGTGTATGCCTTGGATCTTCTTTGCACTTGCCTAGCCTCAACTTCATTACTTGGCAAACTCCCGTCCATCATATATGCCATTATTGGTTGTGCCCACTCCGGCACAGGACGCACAGGAAAGACCGGATCATCCACCTCCATGAGATCAACCGACATTGCTTCTTCCGAGATGAGTAACCAGTCCCCGAGTTCTGCCAAGCAGTCCCCGGGTTTTCCCAAATACACCCGACATCGACGTCCATGGGAACAGCACCAGACTCCGGTTTCGCCGGGATAAAGATTGACTCGGACTCGGGCGATGGTTTGATTGATGGCTTCCTCAAATGCTCCAAGGCTATGCCGGGTGGATTGGATCCCGAGATGAACCTAGCTTGGACAGTACATCGGCGGCTTCATTTTCAGCCCGAGGTATATGCGTGAGCTCGCAACCTTCAAAGAACCCCGAGATCTTCTGGACATGAAACCGATACAACGCCATGTTGGCGTCTAAAGCATCCCAATTTCCCGAGACTTGCTGCACCACCAGATCCGAGTCTCCGAAGCATTCTATCCGGCGAATACCAATTTCTTTGGCCACATTTAGCCCATGAACAAGTGCCTCATACTCGGCCACATTGTTAGATGCCGCAAAATGAATCTGCAACACATATCTCAGCTGATCCTGCTTTGGCGAGGTAAGGACTACCCCGGCACCTAAACCAATTTCGTCCTGGAACCATCAAAGTGCATTCTCCAGTAATTGGAGTCAGGCAATGGTGGCTCATATTGCATTTCGGCCCAATCCACCAAGAAATCCGGCAGTGCCTGAGATTTAATGGCATCTCTTCTTTCATAGTGAGGAGTGTAAGGGGACACCTCGATGGCCCACTTGGCTACTCGGCCAGTTGCATCTTTACACCCAATGATCTCCGAGATAGGAGCCTCACATACCACAGTGATTGAATGCTCTTGGAAGTAATGTTTCAACTTCTTAGCAGCCAGATAGACACCATATGTCATCTTCTGGTAGTGAGGATAGTTCTGCTTGGATAACGAGATCACCTCGCTCAGGTAATATACCGGCCTTTGCACAGTTTTGCCATCTCTTCTCGCTCCACTACTAATACGACACTCACAACCCGGTTTGTGGCTGCAATGTAGAGCAACATCGGCTCTTTGGGTAATGGTGAGGCCAGTATCGGCGCAGTTGCCAACATCTTTTTTAACTCGGTGAACGCCGCATCTGCTTGCGGGGTCCACACGAAGTGGGTTGTTTTCTTCATGAGCTGATACAAAGGCAATGCCTTTTCTCCCAACCTGCTAACAAACCGACTTAAGGATGCCAAACATCCGGTGAATTTCTGCACGTCCTTGAGACATGTCGGTAACCTCATGCTTTCAATAGCACGGATTTTTGTCGGGTTCACCTCGATACCTCGGCTCGACACGAGGAAACCGAGTAACTTGCCTGCCGGCACACCAAATGTACATTTGTCCGGGTTAAGTTTTATCCGGAATTTCCTTAGATTCGCAAATGTTTCTCGAGATCATCAATCAGAGTGGATTTCTCCTTAGACTTGATGACAATGTCATCGACATACACCTGCACATTTTTCCTATTTGATCATGCAAGCATTTTTGCATACATCTCTGGTAAGTAGCACCAGCATTTCTCAAACCAAATGTCATGACACGATAGCAATAAGCCCCATACGGGGTGATAAAAGCAGTTTTCATTTGATCAGCAGGGTTCAGTGGTATCTGGTGAAAACCAGAATACGCATCTACAAAGGATAACAGCTCACACCCGGCTGTGGAATCGATCACTTGATCAATCCGAGGCAGCGGGAATGGATCCTTAGGACATGCCTTGTTCAAGTTTGTGTAATCAATACACATGCGCCACACAATGGCCACGTTCGGGTCATCTTTTTTCTTTTCCACCAGGACCGGGTTAGACAACCAGTCCGGGTGCAGCACCTCCATGATGAAACCAGATGCAAGTAATCTGGCCAGTTCATCGCCTATCACCTTTCTCCTCTCATCCGAGAGACGTCGCATAGGTTGCTTCACCGGTTTCATATCCGGTCTGACGAACAAAGAGTGCTCAGCCAACTCCCTCGGAACACCTGGCAGGTCCTGATTAGACCATGCAAAGATATCCCGGTTCTCACGGAGGAAGTGACTGAGCTCGCCTTCCTATTTCTCCGTTAACCCGGTACCAATGATGACGTTGTGGTCCGGACATGCCGGGTCAACGTTGATCTTCTTGGTCTCCTTGGGCACCTCGAAATTTGCATTCTGCTCCGGGTTAGCCATACCCGGCATGCCGAGTTGCGCGGACTGAGCCAATGCCACCACTTCATGGATCTTCTTCTTCTCTGCAGCGATAATCAGTGACTCGGCCAAGCACGATCCAGCCGAGGCACACTCCAGTGCACGCTTGTAATCACCCGAGATAGTGATGATGCCATTAGGACCTGGCATTTTCATCTTGAGGTAACCCACATGGGTTGATATCATGAACTTGGACAGCGCAGGCCTGCCGAGTAAAGCATGGTATGGACTTTCGAGGTCCACTACCTCAAACTGGATGCTCTCAGTTCGGCAGTTTCCTTGGTGCCAAACAACACATCAACCCAAATTTTGCCCATAGGTGCACATGAAACACCCGGCACTATACCATGAAAGGTTGTAGAACTCGGCTGCAGCATATTTGCCGAGATACCCATCTTCACCATGGTGTCTCGGTACATGATATTGATAGCACTCCCATTATCAATGAGAACTCGGGTGAACCGAACATTGATGGTGGGTCCAAAGAATGTCGGATCCACCACCAATGCATAACCTCCCGGAGTTGGCATAACTCGGGGATGATCCCTTCTGCTCCAATGATCTCTTGCTCGGACCAGTGCAAATACTTCGGCACTGCCGGCATAACTGCGTTCACCTCCAGTGCACGCCGATGCAAGCTCTTCTTGTCAGTTGGCTCGGTCACAAAGACCACATAGCTCTGATGAGCTTCTCTGTAATCTCCCTGGGGATACTCTCCCTGCCTGCTGGGACCAGTGTTGTTGTTGTTCCCTCCGACATTCACCTGATTCACAGGTTTCGGATCTGCTTGCCTCGGAGCTGGCGGATTCACCGGGATAGCATTTGCTCCGGTGAGCGGTAAGTTTTGCCTCGGCGGAATTCTCTGAGGTGCCCCGCCTGATTTCCTCCGGCTCTAGCTCCTTCCCCCCTTGTGCGCTGATACCAGCTGCACTGCCGAGTTGTATGGTTTGCAGGCCTGCGGATGTCTTGGGTGTGGAAACTGCAAGGTCCATCCAACATAGCCTCATAAGTGAAGGACTGCTTCTGGTCACCCATGGCTCTTCCCTTCTTGATTCTGGCCCCATGCTGGGCCGTTGTACTTCGGACGCTGGCTATTGCCGGCATCTGGCTGGTCTTGGTTTACCGCTGCAACCTGGTTTGAGCCATACCGGTAATCCGGCTCTCTCCTCTTGTTTCCGAAGTCCTGGCGATCGTTCTGCCTGACTGGCCCGGGTCTGTTATTCACCGGGTATCTTCTACTCGGTTCCACCGAGTTCAGCAAGGGTTGCATCGGATCACCCAGTGCATAGCTATCCGCAATCCGGATTGTCTCGGCCAGGGTGGCCGGCATTTCCCTCTGCAACTTCTGCCAGAGCATGGAGCCGTGTCGGCACCCCTGGGCAAACCAAGATATGGCCTGCGCCTCCACAACTCCTTCACAGGAATTGCGAATAGTACTCCACCGGGTCAAGTAATCCCGGTCAGTTTCATTATCCCTCTGCTTGCACATCGCAAGCTGCTGAGGACGATTCGGTCTCTTGTATGTGCTGGAGAAGTTGCTAACAAATGCTTCTTCAAAGTCCAGCCAGCAATCAACGCTGCCCTCTCGCAGGTTGTTCAGCCAGATCCGGGCTGGCCCTTCCAACATTTGCGGGATATACCTCACCGCCCATCGGCGGTTTCCTCCCGCGATATGCACTGCCGACACATAATCTGTCAGCCAGTCCTCCGGCTTAGTACTGCCGTCATATGTCTTTGCGCCTCGGTTCAACTGAAAGTGCCGCACCGGTGGCTCCCTCATGATCCGAGGTCCAAAACATGCAGGGCCAGGTGGACCTTGCTCTTCCAGCATCTCGGACATATAGATCCTGTCCAACTTGTAGCGTGCATCATTTGGTGACAACTGGCGAGGTCCCAACCGGATCCCAGTGCACCTTCATATCTCGGATACCCGGCTTTCTCCATAGCCGAGTAACCATCATCATAACGGTTAGCCACCTGGTCAACACCTTGTGGCTGCTGGACATGCTCTACATTTTGCTGCTGCTGGGCGAGATTTGTGTCGGATACCGAGGTGGATAGCCTCGGCCAGCCGAGTTAACTACTCCGGCACCTGGACCGCCCGGACCGGGATTGCTTTTACCCCGGCCGGCACTGCCTCGCCCAACTAACTGTTTTCCGGCACATGCCGGATCATACACCTGTATCTGCTTGCTCTTACCGGAGTTTACACTCCGGTCCCGATCTCCACCGACATGCGGTGATGAAGCTTGCCCCTTAGATCCACTGGCTCCCCTAGCCGAGTGAACAATCTCGGACCCACCTGCAACTGTGTTAGCCTTGCGATAGGCCTCATTCTGCCGGGTAGCCACAGCTACCAACTCATTAACTCGGTCTTGCTGCCTACGGAGAGCTTCTCCGGATAAGCCTGACAACTCGGCTCTTGCTGCCTCGGCAGCTCTAAGAGTCTTAGCAGGGGAACTATACTTCGGTTTTTCGACCGACAAGTTACTAGGAGTCTTACTGGAACTAGATCTACCATCTCTAGCAATCTCGGCATTGAGGTTTTTACCCCTCTTACGCACATCCTCTACGCGACTAGGGCGAGCAGCTACCGGGGTTAAACCATGTGCTTGGTTATACTCACGGAGAGTTATCCCGAACTCTCTCCTCACCTCGGCCATCTCCAGAGCCTCCTGATGCAAGCTCTGACGCCGTGCCTCCAACTCTGCCTCCATTTGGGCAGCATCTGTACCGGCAGCTACCGGCACAGCCAGTTTCTCGATTATCTCCTCGAGATGAGCCGGCCTAACCGGTACATCGGATGTACCGGCCTGGTCTCGGAGGTTCTCCCTCCTCTCCAGCGGCACTTTCGCCGATCTGGTGATCTTGGGGGCAGGATTACCGGCATCTCCTTTGCCGGGTTCTCCTTTACCGGCACCACCCGCAGTGCCGGTCATCATGACCTCTGCGCAGCTCCCGGGGCGAGCGCTACGCCGGCCGCGAGCCGCACAGACAGCAGGAGGATCCTCGGCCACAAGCACCTGCTCGGGGTACTTGCAGACAACCTCGGTGGCGACGTAGGTCACGAAGGTGCCGAAGCTGATGAGGCAGCCGTTCGTCGGGAACGGCCTGCTGCCGAAGCATCCCGCATTGTCGCTGATGAAGTTCAGCGAGCCGAGCTTGCAGATGAGCCCGCAGACGACGCGCTCGCCGGAGTCGATGATGGAACCCGTCCGGATGATCACACCAGCCAGCGCCGCTGCTGGCCCCACGGTGGGCGCCAACTGTCGTGGTGGTATCACGGCAGATGCCATAGGATGGCTAAAGAGCGGGGCCGATGGACGCTGGAGGATCCGGGAGAGGGCTAGCGCGCTAAGGAGCACACACAGATGAACTCACAAGCACAAGAACACACACGATCTACCCAGGTTCGGGCCCTCGTGAGGAGGTAAAACCCCTACTCCTGCCTGTCCCTCTCTGTATATCTCGGTGTCACACGTACAAAGCTGCTCCTCGAGCTGTATGATCCCAACAATGGGGATGAACACAAGGTAGAAGATGTAGCTATGGGGGGAAATGTCTCTCAGTGCATCGTCCCTCACGGGAGGGGTGAGGCCCTATATATAGGCTAAACCGAGTTACGGAAGTACCCCTCCACTAGCAACGGTCACATCACCGTACCGGCACTGCAGACGCGCACGCCTGCGCGTCATGATTGTCTCTGCACAGTGGACAGGACATGGCTTGCCCATGTCCTGTCCCATATCTCTGCTCCCAAGTACAGCCGAGGTCAGCGGTGTCCTTCTCCTGCTCCCACGCGCGTCCTTGGTCAGCAGAGGTAAGCCCAGTCACCTCAGACATGCGCCGTACCGCACGCCGCGCTCCCGTGCCAGACGGGATGGGACAGCAGCGCTGACCTCCGTCCGACATAAGGTGCCTCATCTCTGTAACCCGGCATGGATATGCCGGATTCCCTTTCCTGAATAACCTTTCCTGCACACAAGAGAACACACAAGATACCGACGTACATATGTCGGTCATGATGCCTCGGATCCCTTATCTCGGATTCCAAGTCTCGGTCAACATATGCCGGTTTGCACCAGCATGGTACCTCGGTCCCTTCTGGCCCGGGTTACCTCGGTTTTCCTATGTCGGTTTGCACCAACATCACATCCTGGTCACTTCTGAGGTCCAGGTATGTCGGCTCTTACTGTACCACGGTCCACTCTCGGACAATGCTTATACCACATCATGACCCTACCCGGGGGTAGCCCCCCGACACTCGGCCGTAAAAAGCCGAAGCAGGAGGCGTCCCCTCCGTGAGGAGGAGACCATGGCGCTCTTTCAGCGACAGATCGCCGAGACCGAGCGGCTGTCGTTCGAGGCGATCCAGATGTCCGAAGAAGGCTGAGCGAGGAGTGGTCGGCGTACGAGTTTGGAATCTTGACGTTCCGCGACAACAACGACGCGCTGGCCGAAGGCAACGCCGGTGAGGCTAGGGTTAAGGAAGAGGACGAGACCGCGGGGCGTTCAGTGACAAATACTATTACTTTAGTTTAAATTTCGTTCGAACTTTGTAAAATCTCTCAAGTTTCAATGAAATTGCGCGCTTCATTTACTGTTATTGAGTTTGATTTTTTGAAGAAAAAAACTATTAGAACCGCCGCTGGGGCAGTCGATACAAATATCGCGGCAACATGTGACAGCGCTCCTAATAACGTTTGCTGATACATTTGTCCGACACTCTATTGAAATCAAGGGTAGAGATGCACATAATTATAATTAAGTTGCTGGCTGTACTGCTGCAAATCAACAGCTAGCCGAGCATGCCCATGCCCGCCGGCGAGAGGCTGATTGTGTGCATGCAAAGCATACCTTTGGATTCAGGTACGCCACATAAAAATCCAGCATTAGGCCATCTCCAGCTGTCCCCCCTAGAGCCCCCCCAGGAGGCTTTTTTTTGCGCCGCGCCGGCCGAAAAGCGCCGTTTTTCTACCAATCGGCCCCCCCAGAAGCCCAGTTAGCGCCGTTTCGGCGGAAAATAGCACCGGCGCACCCAGGCGAAACCCAGCCCACTGGGTTCGGCCTGGGGGGCCGGCGGAAGGAAAAGCACACGTGGGGCAGCGCTGTCGGCGAGACAAAGCATTTTTTCCACCCCGACTCGCCTTTTCCTCTGTCCACCTCGCCGTCGCCTCGCCGTCGCCGCCACCACCCCTCCTTGCGCCGCCGCACGCAAGCAGCTAGGAACCCCCCGTCGAGCCCCGCCCCGCCGCCAGCGCCGCCCACTCTCCTCCGCCGCGATCTAGCCAGCTGGACCGTTCTCGGAGCGAAGCGCGGCCACCCCGCCCGCAAGGTGTTCGGTGTTTCGCCCGACCCAAGCCATGGACTCCGACGACGAGGAGATGCTCGCCGAGCTCTTCGACGAGGAAGATCAGGCCGCCATCGACGACGAGGAACACCTCGTGGTCTTGGCCTGTCTCGCCGGCTTGCTCGTCAACAGCGAGCCGCGTCGTGTTGGATCGACGCGCGGGCGCCGCAAGAGCAAGCAAAGGCAGCGGTACGAGGGCTACTGCATCCTCTACTCCGACTACTTCGCCAACAATCCTACGCAGGACGCGAAGGTGTTCCGGCGCCGGTTCAGGATGAACCGCGAGCTCTTCCTCCGGATCATGTGCGCCATCCGGGAGTTCGACCCCTACTTCAAATTGAAGAAGGACTGCACCGGCACGGTAGGCTTTACCTCAATTCAGAAGTGCACGATGGCCATGAGGTTGCTTGCATATGGTGCTCCCGCAGATGCACAGGATGACTATCTGCGCATGAGCGAGTCCACGGCCCTGGAGTGCTTGAACTATTTCTGCCGGGCAGTGGTTGCAGTCTTTGGCCCAACGTACTTGCGATCACCCAATGTGCAAGACACTGCTCGCCTCCTCGCAGAGAATGAAGCAAGAGGCTTGCCTGGGATGCTTGGTAGCATCGACTGCATGCATTGGGCATGGAAGAACTGTCCATTCAATTGGCAGGGGATGTACAAGGGAAAGGAAGGAGAGTGCTCCGTGATTCTCGAGGCCGTGGCTTCATATGATATGTGGATTTGGCATTCATTTTTTGGTATGCCAGGAACTCACAACGACATCAATGTCTTGCAGTGCTCGGATGTCTTTTCCGACCTTGTCGAAGGCCATGCTCCCCCTGTGAACTACGAGATCAACGGGCACCAGTACACAAAGGGCTACTACCTTGCAGATGGCATCTACCCCAGGTGGACAACATTTGTGAAGAGCATCTCCAACCCTGTGCCAGGAAGCGCGAAGGCTTGGTTTTCCAAGTGCCAGGAGGCTTGCAGAAAGGATGTGGAGCGGGCATTTGGCGCGCTGCAGTCTCGATTCGCTGTTGTCCGGTACCCAGCTTTGACTTGGTCGAAGTCCAACACGTGGGAGGTGATGCAGTGTTGTGTGGTCTTGCACAACATGATCATTGAGAGTGAACGGGATAACCCGGTGCCTGCCAATGAGGCAATGGCACCATACTACCGCCAGGGTCCTCTTGCAGATGTTGATCACCAGGTGCCGGCGCCATGGGCAGCCTTCCTCACGAGGCGCCGGGAGATTCGAGACGCTGGAACACATCTAGCTCTACAGGATGATCTGGTGCAGCACTTGTGGGCGCGCAAGGGCAATGGCAATGCCGATAATGGCGATGCCAATGCCTAGTACGATTTGTTTTATTTGCTTGTATTGTTGAACTATTTATTTGTGTATGGATTTGTACGTTAAACTATATATTTATGTGTGAATTTGTATGTTAAACTATTTCTATGCGTGAATTTGTATGCCAAAAAGGGCCGGCCTTTCTTTATGCCGAAATAAGGCCGCATCGCCGGCTGGGCGGTTCACGGCTGGTAAACGCGCCCCCCAGGGTTCGGTTTCGCGCCGTTTCGCGCGCGGCGGCCCAGAAAAGGCGGCGTTTTGGACCCTGGGGGCACAACGGCTGGAGATGCACTTAAACTCGAAAAAGGGCAAAAAAGTGGCCGAGAAAGGACGGGTTTCTCTCGGCTTTTAACGCCGGAAACCGACGCGGAAGCAACAGGATTACCCAGCCAAAACCTCCGGGTTTTAAAAGCAGTTATTTAAGCCACAGGATAGAAACAAACTGGACGTGTGTGCACAGCTCGACACAGAGTTATTTTCCGTTTTGTTGCAACGCGCCGGCGCCGGTGCCGACGATGACGCCGACGACTGTGATCTGTCCATAGATCACGAAGCGCCTTAAGCTAGCGTACACATGAGCGTCGTAATCTCGCTTGTCAACCAGTGAGATTTTCTATTTCCTCGCAAGTTTCATTATGCCCAGTGTCCATTCCTCGTCGTTCGTCAGTCAGAGGGAGTGAGGTTGGCCTGGGTTGTCTGTTTGACAGATTCCGGGCTGTCACGGTGGCCACACGAAACGCCAAAAACAGAGGGTTCAGTCAATAATACACTGATTATATAGGATAATCATGGGGCAGATTGGAGCCAACTAGCTACTGTGGTTGGACAAAAGTGCCCCTACCACAAATTATTCAAATGACTCTTATAAATTGGAACTTTCGGAATTATAATGAGGGGCTCAACCCACCCCAAATCATGGGTTTTTAGAAATCCAAAATTTCAGAAGATATAAATACATGTTTCACGAATACACATGAAAACTTTAAGAAGTTACCATAATATGTCTCAAATTTTTTAAGAGTTTTCACATGAACTTTCCCATAAATTTCTAGGACTTGCAAAAATAGCAACACAAAACTAGATAAACAATAATGAAGATCCAAATCTGGCTCTAGCGCCGCTAGCGTTGCGAGTGAGTGCGGACAGCCTTTGCCATTGCACGGCGAGCAAGTGTGGCCACCATCTACAATCACCCACCGAGAGGGAACCCTCTATTGGCCATGTAGACACATATGGGTTTCCATCCTTGTTGTTAACACCTCTGAGCTCCACCGTTATGAAACCCTAGCTTTGGGCAGAGTCCGGTGAAAAACTGAAGGTGATGGTCCGTTATAAATTGGTGGGATCTGTGTCTTCGCACTACGGCAATAGAGAGATCGCGTGACATCGACTATTGGTAGAACACGACAAACCTATACATATATAGTTTAGTTTTCCCAAACAAGACTCTCATTTATCGCAGCGTTGCCTTGTTCATCCAAGAGGGTATAGCTCAAAGTTGTGTTTCCCTTTCATCCATAGTTATTAATAATGACCGTAAAGGTGGTCATGAGTCACAACCCCCACCCCCACCCACACACACGCCTTTGTTGTTGTAATTACTTTTGCGAGATTGTCACCTTAGGACCCTTGTTTAGTATGTAGATATTTTCTCTCTATAATTGGGAAGTGATCCAATTGTTTTGCACTAAAATATGTATTCGAAGAGGTGAAATTTTTAACCTGTCAGCGAGTCAACACTAACTTGTATAATAGCATCTCTAGCCAGACTAGGCTAATTTGGCCCTCATTTGCCTGCGTTCACGTCCAGACAGTGTTTGGACGTGTCTGCTTTGAACCCTCATTTGTCTGTGCGCGCAGCCATGTCCCCTAAATTTGTTCCATCAATTGAATATGATGGTGTGATTGAAGAGAGAGAAACAATAAACAAAGAAAGAAAGACGTCAAGTGGTCTAGTGTGGACCGGGTCCTATGTGGCTGATTGCTCGGACATACCCAGACACTCTCATTTCCACCCCCAAAATGGGTTTTGAAGTGGGGGTGCCAAACAGACCGGACATATATGGTGAAAGTGGGGGTTCTGTTTGGGTAGCATGCTCTCTCTCTCTCTCTCTCTCTCTCTCTCTCTCTCTCTCTTGCCCGGGCTGTCTGCCTAGAAAAATAGGGCAAAGTCGGGGGTTCTGCTTGAAATGGAAATGTAGAAACTGGCTCAACAATAGTTCAATTTTGGACAGATCGACGTAGAGAGTTCGTTGATACTTTAGTGACTACAAGTTACGAAGGGGTTAGTATGTGAATTTGTATACAATTCCGCGGAGACAAAAATAATACGTACACTTTAGGTGATGGACAATAACCATAGCGAAGGAAACGTGCCAAGTTGAGGGGTATAACTATGATGTATAATCTCTATTGCTAGTCTTGTAGGCTAATCATCACTTTTGTTGCTTATTAGAGGATACAACATTGATAACATGATATATTGCTAGCAAATAGGAAGAAAACAAGCTTCCGAACAACGCAGAGGTATTATTGCATCAAAAAATTGTCAGTATCAAGAATATAAAGGATAACCAGGAGAACTAATCACAACTTCTTTGTTCTTCTGTGTGCAAAAAATAGCACTTCCTAGAACAACAAACTCCTCTCATCGCACTCAGCTACCCCTTTAAATTAATGCTAATAGGAACACCAGCAGATACTTACACATAAGAACATACCAAGCTACTCACCCTTCATACTTGAACTATAAAGCTAAATAAATAATCCCCAGGTCTCAAAACCAAAGAGAAAATAATGTCCTTTTGACCATTCAAGCAATTTCAAGATTTTTTAGATATGGCTAACACATCTCATCCAATTATCTTTATGATGTAGAAAAAATTATAACCAAAATGAAAAGGGCTATGAAAAGTTTCAGATAGCAAGCTTGGTCATTTATATATAAAAAACTTAGAAAAATGGGAAGGATAGTTGAGACAATTTTCGCAGACTTTCAGTATCCTGAAAACTAGAGTCCAACTAAATTTAAAAATCAGGGGAAACTTTTAGGCTCGTATTATGTATTAGTTTTTGTTTGAAGTGTACCTTATTTGTTTTCTTGCTTTCTAGATGATATGGATGTGATGTCGTAAACAAGTAAGTGTTCTACCATCTAAAACGAGGTTCAAATGTGCTTTAGAATGGTTTGAGGAACTATCATATCCGGTTGTAGGAGTCTATGGTTAGATTCATCTAGTTTTTAAGCTCGGGATGTAATGACTCAAACACGGGGTAGAAAAACCCCTTTACAATGTTTTCAACTTTGTGTAATGCACTCTACAAAAATCACGAAAAATCCCAATAAAGTATTGCAAATACTTAATGGAGGGGAAAACATATTTTAAACTTCAAAACCCTTCTTTGAAAGAGACGTAGGACTTCTAGTGCTACTTTGGAACATACTCTTTGTAATATATTTCATACCATATTTGCATATATTTTATATTTATTGTTCTTACCCCATTGTGCACGTGGTATGTTTCAAAATTTTGACACATAATCAAAACTTGCGTGCCATAATCGTCATGTAAATCCAAATATGACATAGTGGACACAAAGGCATCTAATAATCGTGTACAACAATTTAAGAAAGAACAAATGGTAACCCTAAGTAAAAGAGGATATATGATCCTAACATTGGTTTGATATGAATGCCATTTTATTTCGTAGTTATTTATCGATAACAGAATGATTTGCTTTTTTATGACTCAATGCTTGACCCGTGATATACATTATGTCACATCGTTGAAATCGACAAATTGGTGATCATGTATTGAGAAACATAGTCGAAGAGTTGAACTTACAAAATAGAACATGAATGTAAACCAAATCCAACCATCACACATAACAAATACGATGAAATCATGCATGGAAAAGTTAATGGTTGTTAGTTGTTAGGAAGGTGAATCATGTACTCTCCGAGAAAGCAATAATGATTCAATGCCTGGTATGGTCTTGGTTTTTTCACATATATTAAATAGACAAATTGAAACAATAAAATAAAATGTTTGTGTTGAAAAAATAAAACAAGATACCGACCAACCCTTGAACATGCACAAACAAATATGATAGAATTATGCACACCAAAATGTGATGGTCCTTTTGGTATTCAAGCGGATGAACCAATAGCACCACACTCAATAAAAATAACTCAGGTTATTGTAAACTCCACAAGTGAACTGTTTTCTTAGAATTTTCACAATTATACATTGTATAATTACATACGACCAAATACAATAGAATTATTAACGATAGAACAGAACGATTCTTTTAGTAGTTTGGCAAATGAGGATGTAACTAGTAAATGGTTGGACAGTGAAAACCAAGAAATCAAGCACCTATTGATTCTGCATCGATTGTGTTATAATACAAACAATATGCTTGTGCCACACTGTGATATCAAAAAAACAAGTTGGAACGTAGTACACTCAAGTTATATCTTGAAGTAGTTTGCTCCAATGCTCTCGCTTATCATTTACCTACTCGAGGATGAGTATGAATTAAGCTTGGGGATGCTGATACGTCTCAAATGTATCAATAATTTTTTATTGTTCCATGCTTGTTTTACATCATTGCTACATGGTTTTACTGTGGTTTATAACATTTATTGGACTAACCTATTAATCCAGTGCCAGTTTCTGTTTATTTTGTCTGTGCATTGCAGAAAAGGTCCAAAAATGAAAGTGCTCAGAAAAATCTGAAAAAATTAGAAATTCTATTTCACAAGAATACTCCCGGAGCCAGAAGGGGAGCTGCAGGTGGGGCCCACAGCTCCCACACAGGCTGAGGGCGCGGCCCCACCCTAGGTCGTGCCCCAAGGCCGCCGCCTCCAACCGTGCACCGCCTCGCGATGCCCTTCGGACTATATATTTCCCACAATGAGAAAACCCTAACCCCCGGAGGATTTTTACAGAAACGCAACAGAGCTCCACCGCCACCGAAAACCCTAATTTGGGGGTCAGAAGTTCCTTTTCTGACACACTGCCGGGATGGGGATTGACCCCCGGAGCCATCTTCATCGACCATGTCGCCTCCATGATGGTTTGTAAGTAGTCCCCCATGGACTACGGGTTCATATCAGTAGCTAGTTGGTATTCTCTCTCCCATGTTTTTCAATACAATAATCTCATGAGCTGCCTTACATGATTGAGATCCATCTGATGTAATCAGTGTTGTGTTTGTTGGGATCCAATGAATTGTTACATTATGACCAGTCATTTATATTTATGAATTATTGTTGCTGTAATCTTGTTGTGTTCATTGCTTATCACTAGTGCACGAGTGGCATGATCTTAGATTTAAGCTCGTTATATTTGCATGAATATAAAAAAAATTAGATAAGGGGGTGCGGATCCCCGGCCTCTGCATCAAAGACATGCACACAGCCATCCGCAATTATTGAAATCCAACGTTATCAGTGGTTTACAAATCATGGATCACACAAGGTGGCTACAAAAATCAGCCACTCAAAAAGAAGTTCACTAGGCATCAAGTCTTCTAGGATGCATCCACCCACCCCGGCAGAAGATAGTCTGCACGACCGTCAACATACGGGTGCATCTAGCGTCCATAAGTCCACGCTGATCCACAGGCAGCAGGAACGACCACGAATGAATCCAGTAGCACGCCTTGTGGATAACCTGCAAATAATGAATAGCAGTTGTTTTGTTAAAAACAATGTCATTTCGACAGTTCCAAATAGCCCATAAAATGGCCGCAACACCAATCCAAATACGAGCTTTGGTAACTTTATCAATCCCATTCAACCAACTCCCAAACATGTTAGATATACTAGTTGGCTAAAAGTAAAATGAACTAGCCTCCAAATGTCTTTAGCAAAACTGCATTTGATGAAAAGATGTTCAACGGTCTCGTCCGCATCGCAGAACACACATTTCTTGCACCCTGTCCACCGTCTTGTAGCCAGATTGTCTTTTGTTAAAAGCTCTTTTCTATTAAGAAACCATAAAAAAAATCTTAATTTTTAATGGTATCTTCAACTTCCATAGATATTTGCGCAAATATCTAGTGTGACCATTTAACAAGTCCTCATAAAACGACTTAACTGTAAATGCGCCATTAGAAGTGAGCATCCACTTAAATTTGTCTGCTTCATCAGTTAGATTGACCCGCATTAGTCTCTCTACTAATTTGAACCATTCAGTTCTATTTTTTTCCTATTAACGTTCTTCTAAAATGAAGATTAATAGGAGCGGCCCCAACAACATCAGCCACCGTACTGTTTTTGTTAGAGGCAATGTGGTGAAGTTAGGGACTTCTAGGGTGGCCCGATCTTCACGGATTGACGGCGGGAGTGGACGAACACACGCAAGAACACGGAGAAACACGAAGAACACCAAGGATACACGAACTCAAACACGATACAAGAACCGTTTCCCTTACCAGTCGTCCAACCGGCCCAATAGAATCCACACGAGGGTGGGAGATCGGCAAGTAGATACAAGAAGGGATCTTGGATGGTTGTTTCTCCAACGGTCAACCAAACCGCTCCAATAAAGTCACCCGAGGATGAAAGATTGGCAAGTAGTCAAACTACAAGTAGAGGTCTTGAATCCACAAGAGGGATCTTCTCCACAAGGGGAGGAACCATCCCCACAAGGGGAGGAAGGAGACCATCTTGAGGTGAAGGAGCATAGCTCTACTCTAATCTCAAAACATAGTCTATCCTAACCCTAGGCAGCCAAGGAGTATTTATAGTCTTAGTACAAAACGGGTGGAAGACACACGGGCGAATAAGTCTGGCGGAGTGATCGGCCCTGGGGCCGGCCGAGGCCGGCTGGGAGGCCGGCTGGGAGGCCGGTGTGGAGGCCGGCAGTAGCGGCATGGGGCCCGGCCTGTGCCGGCTGGGGAGCCGGCACGCACTGGAGGTGACTCGGCCTGTGGGCCGGCCTAGGCCTGCTGGGAGGCCGGCCGGGTCTGGAGGTAGCCCGGCCCTGGGGCTGGCCCAGGCCGGCTGGGAGGCCGGCTGGCCAGTCTTCTCCTTCGTCTTGGCTCTTTCTCCTCCTCTTCCAAGCGTACACCTTGGATGATCTTGACTCTTTGGCTTCCTCTGCATCTTCCCGGATGGCCGTACTCGTCATGTGATACCTAGCATAACAAAGGGGTAGGTGCTCAAGTAGTATACCATCCAAAGGAGCACGAAATGGGTTCTCATAGAGGAAGGAGTTCACCTTTAAGCTCAATGTCGACTTGGGATGTGTTGAAGCGCTTGACATGGTGATGGACGTGGTTTGCACTACATCATCTCCCCCCCCCCCCCTTAAAAAGAGTCGTCCTCGACTCTTGCTCTTCATCACCATGCAAAGGAGGTAGATGTGTTGTCGAAGAATTGGAATTCACCATGCCTACAAACACCAAAGACCAAGCAAACCATGTGTGTGCAAGAAAGAGGAGCATATCAACAATGACATGTCCATTCTTTGTAATAGCACCGTTAGCACAACACAAGAATATGAAAATGTAGTGCAAGTGCAAGGTCAATGTGCAAACAATCCAATGAAACATCTTCAAAATGTGGAAACACAAAAACTCCATGAAAATATGAGGATGCCATCTAGGTATCTCATTTTGTACCGTATGATCATTATTGCACACAAGGCATTGGAAAGAACAATTTGTCAACATCCTTGAGGCAATAAGCGGAGAACTCGGTAAAAACACACAATGAAGAATGTCCAAAATATTATCATGGGTGCAAACAAAGCACATGAAAGAGCAAGTTTTCTTCATATTTGTTGCAACACCAAATTGGTATAAACCAAAACACTCAAGACAAGACAAGCATAAAATGTCATTATGGTTGCAAACAAGCCATTGAAAAGAACAATTGTTCATCATTTTTGTTGCAACACATAAATCATTCATGTGAAAGATCAAGGAAACATGCTTGTCATAGAGGAGACCAAAAGCATCAACATGATTGCAAACAAACCATAAGTAAGAGAAATTGTTCAACTTGTTTGATGCAAAACATGTGCAAAGTATTAGAGTTGGATTCAATCTACAACTCACATGTATGCTCTCAAGAGCTCGTATTGTCAACTCATGCTCAATTGAGATTGACATTATCATGCGTTTACCGGCACACACAAGACACCATATGAAGAAATTATGTGCATGGTATATGAACACATCATCAAATGACGCGTCTCTTCATTTGCACATCACCAACCACACAAAAATCAATTGAAAAATATGACATATGTGGATAGTCACTATGCAAAGTGAAGGATGGACCAAGGTCCATAAGAGAAAATGAAACATCTCCAAAAAGTGAGAAATCTATGGGGCAATCTCATTATCAAGCATTTCAACATTATTGTAAGCAACACATGTGAAAGAGAAATTGTTCAACATGTTGCATGCTACAATGGGAGAAAAATGGAAACATTCATAACAAGGCATGCTCATGGCAAAATCATCACAAATAGGTAATTCCACTTGATCAACATTGGTTTCAAACAAAGTATCACAAGGGAATAAGAACGAATCATATGTGACCTCAAAAGAATCATCCATAGCATGCAAGCAATCATAGTTCATCATGTCCACTAGAGGGAACATGGTCACATCAACACCCATACCTTGGTAGTCCCGCTCATGTGAAGTAGGTGTTGAAGTAGTAGGGGCTTCCATGTATCCGACTTGTTCATCTTGAAGTAGACATGGGGTGGCACCATCATCATCCTCCATGTACATCTTTTTCATTTGAGGCACCGCCATGTCGAGGAGTGACGTCTCATCATCCATGGAATCTAGCACACAATGAGAAAACACACTGGAGGTAGAGGTTAAGTTGTTAGAAATCGAAATGGCCTCACAAGACCTATCAACTACCTCTCTCAACTCAAGTGGTATATCACTCATTCCCTCAAAGTGAAAGCATTCAAACTCACATATGGTGGAGGCACTCAACTCACTATCACTCTCACTCAAGTGGGCTAAGTGGCTGTCATCCTCACATGGGATTGGTACCATCTCATAAGTCAAACACATGAGGGTAGGATCTATGTTCTCAACTCCAAACGCCTCCATGGTTGAAGGGAAAATCCCATGCTCAACCTCCTCAACCAACTCGCCTCCAAAGGTCAATGCCATAGTGTAGGCATCATCACTCGACTCCTTTACCGAAGGGAAAATCCCATGCTCGGCATCTTCACTTGGCGCATCAACCAAAGTGATAGCATCATCCATGCTCGCCTCCTTGGTCGAAGGGAAAATCCCATGCTCGATCGTCGTGTCATCGCCTTGGGCACCTTCTTGTTCACCAACTTTGCACTCCCACATCATGTGACCTCTTCTATTACATAGTGGGCACAAGAGATTGGGACATTCTCGTGGATCATGGTCTTGGCCTTGGCAATTGTCACATAGAAGGTCTTCATTTTCCCATATGGGGGCCAATGTGGTGATGGCACTTGGTCTAGAGGTCATATCAAGAGAAGTGCTTGAGAAAGGCGCCAATGGGGTTGGGGCCTCACGTTTGTGACCATGCTTCTTCCGACGTCGACGTAGACTTTGCTTGAAGAATTTGTCGATGTCGGCCATGATCGCATGAAAGATGGGACTTGTAGCTCTTGTTGGCGCACTTGAAGTGTTAGCACGAGGGGACACCATAGGATGTGCACTTGCCGCCATCTTGGATGTGGAGGTTGCACCTTGAACTTGGAGTGTAGGCGTAGGTGCTTGATGGCGTGGCGTCCGTCTTGACTTCTCCTCATGTCTTTGTTGGCGTTCTTCATTGGAGGGATGACATCGAAAATCGTTTGGATGCTTCTCCTCATGTCGACGTCGGCGTGCTTGTTGCTTTGGTGACCTTGTCATGGAGCTCCCATTCGAACTTGGTGATATGTTCCGAAGCTTGGCGAGTGTGGTGAGGTCGTCTTGGAGCTTGGACAAGTTGCGGTCGACCTTGGCAACGTTTTTGTGGCGCCTTGTAGAGCGTGATGAAGGATGTAGGCTCTTGGCAAGCTTGTCAATGGCGTCCTTGATATTTTGGAACTTGGCATCTTTCTTGTGGCGCCTTGATGAGCTAGATGGGCCTTGACTTGGCTTGGCCTTGTCGATGCACTTCTTGGGGCACCGTCTTGTTGTCGATGTAGAATGGCGAAGCTTGGCCCTCTTGTCGATGTCCTTCTCATGGCGCCTTCTTGAAGTAGATGGAGCTTCGTAGGATGAATGCATGGTGGCCTTGTCGGTGCTCCGTCTTGCGCTTGAACCATAGTAGGTTGTGCCATGACGCTTGGTGGTGCTGCTCTTGAACATGGTGTCGGGGGAATAATTAACCCGCGACTTATTCAAAGCCAAAACGGTGACTTTATCTTCATGATCACGTTATTATTGGGCCATGTAAAGGTGGGCCGATCAAGGATCGCGGCCTGCCAAAGGAAGGCTCCAGAAGGTCGGTGGTAAAACTTGCCTTGGAAGACAAGAAGACGATTGGCTTCGTGTAAAACTCTTGTAACCTAGCGAGCCTCTGTGTATATAAAGAGGACTCGCAGGACTTAGACAGGGTCAAGCTATCAAGCCCTAAAACCCTAGTTCTTACGGCGAGTTCCCAGATCGGATCGCCTCCATTGTAACAACACATAAATCATATCAATACCAATCTAGGGTAGGCAGGAAGTAGGTCTTTACCTCACATTGAGGGGCCGAACCTGGGTAAATCTGTGTTCGTCCTTGTTCCTGCGATCCCAAGCTCGGAGACGATTGACTCGCGCAAATCCCACACCTACGAAGTCATCCATGACATCTGACGTGACAAACCCACGACAGTTGGCGCCCACCGTGGGGCCTGCGGTCAAGAGCGTCACGTTCCGTGCAGGATCGATGAAAGGAGCTGAAGATCTCGCCATTGGCCACATCATCATGGTCGATGGCATGCCTCTCATTGACGATTCAAGCTGGGGACCAGAAGCTGATTACCTGGAGACCGGCCGCATCATCCCGTTTGGATCTATCAACGTCTTCGTCGGTTTCATTGGCGGCGGATCTGTTAGCTCAGCCCAAGAAGGCGACTCAGCAGAAAAGTCGCCGGTGACGAAGAAGAGTCCCTGGAGAGCATGGACTCGCAAGAATTTGGGTCCATCATACCAGCTCTTGAAGAAAGTTACTGGGACTACGCACCAGTGGCAGAACAAGAGGCGGCACAAGTTGGAGTCTACATGGCCAGAGGTGCAAGTACGTCAGGAACTGCAGGAGAAGCCGAAAGATCGGCACCCCCGGCAACCCGCTACTTATCCCGGTGTCAGCCGCAAACGCCGCTGTCCGCGCAACAGAAATTGAGGCCGCCAGGGCCGAGCTCCTGTACGAGGTTCGGAGGATGGAAGCAGAGCGCTACAGGCTCGAACAGGTGAACCAAGGAATCCAACAGGAACGGCAAAGGATAGCCGCGCTCGCCGCGACTCAAGGACAAGTTGACTCGCAGGAGCAAGCGCGCGCGACTCAACCAACGATAGAACTTCCACCCACTCCAGCTGCTGGAGTCCAACCAGTCGCAAGGATTTTGGAACCATCAATTGTCCACGAAGCCCAGCAACTACCATCGCAACAACCAAGGAGGTTTCACACCCCACAAGGCCACTACCAAAGCCCGGTCGATAACATGTATGCTGCGGCTAATATCTTGACACAGATGGTACCAACAGGCGACGACCCAATCAACACTGAAGCACGGCGTGCGATACAGATGTTGAGCACTGCTGTCCTACAACAGGCCAACAGGGCAGAAGCCGAGGGACAGCAGCCCACCGTACCGGCCGGCCGCGGGATTGCAGCAGAAAGAAGCGTCCAAAGCAGGCCACCAGAGGATATATCAAGGGTCGCGCAGAGGCAGCAGGAACAAGCCGCAGAAGCACAGGCTATCATGCCAACGATGCAGACGCGGCTCGTGGAAGTTAACAACCCCACGGGCACATCCACAGCTTTGTCCTCGCGACTCAAGGGTCCGGCATGTTTCACTGAGAAGATCAGATCGGAACCTTTCCCTGAAGATTTCAAAGGACCACGCAAGGTGGCAAACTATAACGCCAGCATGGATCCTACCACCTGGCTAAACAACTACGAGATGGGGATGAGTATTTTAAATGCTTCAGAAGAGATATGCGCAAGGTACCTCAACATGATGTTGGAGGGCGCGGCTCACATATGGCTACAAAATCTACCCCCCAACTCCATAAATACCTGGGAAGAACTGAAAGACGCTTTCGTCAAAAACTTCCAAGGAACCTGCAAGCGACTCTGCAATATAGAAGATCTAGAGCGTTGCGTTCAGAAGGAAGGCGAATCAAGTCGCCACTGGATGAGAAGGGTGGCAGAAATATACACTCTCAGACAATATACCACCAAGTTCAGCCGTCCTGTCATGGAGAAAAATTGTAAGTTCGAGCCACTGATCCATAAGTTAGGTCGCATGAAGGAAAGGTCAAGAGTCTCAGCGAGGTAATGGCTGCGGCTAACAAATACGCTGGCTCGGACAAGACCAGAGATGCGTCAGATGGAGAAGAGGAGAAGGTCGCTGTTGAAGGAAAGAAAAATATCAGCAAGCCTCAACAGCAACAAACTAGCCACAACAACGCGAATCAAAACAAGCGCAAGAGTGAAGAAGGAAACTCTGGGCTTGTCGCCAACACACGTGGAGGTTTCAGGGGCCAACGAGGAAGAGGCCGAGGAAGCGGCTCTCGTCCAATTAACATGGAAGAAGTTTTCAATCGGCCGTGCGATCTTCACACGGGAGGTGACGGGCGGCCAGCAGACCATACCAAGGCGCAATGCAATTATTACAAGAAGTGGAAAGAAGAAAGCCAACACAACAGGGGAAACCACCATGAAGGAAACCCTGGTGCGACTCATGGTTCAGGCGCCGGGCCGCACAATGCGAGTAACCCCAGGCAGGTGGGGCAGTACCATACAATAGTTATCAACACCTCCAAGAGGGAGAGAAATTAGGCGCAGAAGCCAGCAAGTAAACGCTGTGATACCAGCAACCCCCAATTGGCTAAAATGGTCAGAACATGCAGTAACTTGGAGTCGCGACGATCACCCGCCGCAAGTGCGAGAACCAGGGAAGCTGGCGCTAGTTGTGGCACCTTATGTAGCAGGATACAAGCTAACCAAAGTGCTTATGGACGGGGAAGCAGCATAAATATCATGTACTACGATACGTTCAAGCGCTTGGGGCTCATGGACTCCAGCCTGCAACACACGACGACCGTATTTCACGGCATCGTCCCAGGAAAGTCAGCACAGCCAGTGGGAAAGATAACCCTGGGAGTAACCTTTGGGACGGAAGAAAACTTCAGAAGCGAGTTCATATGCTTCGAAGTGGTAAAATTCCAGAGCCCGTATCACGCCCTGTTCGGACGAACAGCCTTCGCCAAGTTTATGGCCAGGCCATGCTACGTTTACCTACAGCTGAAGATACCAGGACCAAGAGGGGTCATCACAGTGCACGGCGATAGAGAAAAAGCAATAGAGTGCGAGGAGGAGATGCAGCCTTCGCAGAATCAGCTTGTGCCGCTGAAGAGCTAAAGAGTTATAAGTCGCAGGTGGATCCCAATGATATGAGCGTAGTTACCACGCCATCTGCCGAACCACCAATGAAATTCAAAGCGGCCCAAGACACCAAGCAGATAGACCTTGTTCCTGGCGACTCATCCAAGCAGGCGAGCATCGGAGCCACATGGAAAAAGAACAGGAGCGGGCCCTCATCGCTTTCCTTCAGGAAAACAAGGACATCTTCGCATGGAAACCATCAGATATGCCAGGGGTACCAAGGGAATTGGCAGAACACAGCCTTAACGTGAACCCTTGGCCAAGCCAGTAAAGCAACCACTGCGGCGTTTCCACGACGACAGGAGAAGAAATAGCTCGCCTATTGGCCGCAGGATTCATCACAGAAGTATATCACCCGGAGTGGGTGGCAAACCCAGTCCTAGTTATGAAAAAGAACGGCACATGGCGAATGTGCATTGACTATACCAGTCTCAACAAAGCCTGTCCGAAGGACCCATTTGCCTTGCCAAGGATTGACCAAGTGATTGATTCAACGGCCGGATGCGAGTTGTTATGCTTTCTAGACGCCTATTCAGGCTACCATCAAATCAAGATGAAGAAGGAGGACCAGGAAAAGACATCCTTCATCACACCCTTTGGGGCCTTTTGCTATGTAAGCATGCCCTTTGGATTGAAGAACGCAGGTGCGACTTACCAGAGGTGCATTCAAAGTTGCTTGCATGAGCAGATAGGTCGCAACGTTCACGCCTATGTGGACGACATTGTCATTAAATCGCAAGTAAGCCAGGATCTCATCAGTGACTTGGAAGAAACTTTCACAAATCTCAGAAGATACAACATGAAGCTCAACCCGACGAAGTGCGTCTTTGGAGTACCAGCGGGGAAGCTATTGGGGTTCATAGTGTCAGAAAGAGGCATTGAAGCCAACCCTGACAAGATAAAGGCTGTAATGGACCTCCAAAAACCAGAAAAGATCAAGGATGTACAGCGACTCACCGGTTGCGTCGCGGCGTTAAGTCGCTTTATATCAAGACTGGGAGAAAAAGCCCTGCCTTTATACAGATTGCTGAAAAAGTCAGATACCTTCGTTTGGGACTCAGAAGCCGACGAAGCTTTAACAGCCCTGAAGATTCAGTTGACAAATGCTCCAGTTCTGGCGGCTCCAAAGGATAAAGAGCCCATGCTGTTGTACATAGCTGCAAACTCTCGTGCCGTAAGCGCCGTGATGGTTGTAGAGAGACAAGAGCCAGGAAAGGAGTACCCAGTCCAAAGGCCAGTATACTACGTAAGTGAAGTGCTCACGGCTTCAAAGCAGCGTTACCCTCAGTGGCAGAAGCTAGTGTTTGGAGTGTTCATGGCGAGTCGCAAGCTGAAGCACTACTTCCAGGAACACCCAATAACTGTGGTCAGCTCGGCACCGCTGGCAGACATCATCCGCAATCGAGAAGCAACAGGAAGAGTAGCCAAGTGGGCGATCGAGTTGGGTCCACACCATATAAGTTACGAGCCGCGCACATCAATTAAGTCGCAAGCTCTCGCAGATTTCATCAATGATTGGACAGAAATTCAAGTCGCTCCCACCATGGCAGAAACAAAATACTGGACCATGCACTTCGATGGGTCGAGACAGCTACAAGGCTCGGGGGCTGGAGTTGTACTAACTTCCCCCAAGGGAGACAAGCTAAGATACGTGCTCCAAATACACTTCAATTGCACAAACAATGTGGCAGAATATGAGGCATTGCTTCACGGACTCCGTATAGCAAAGGAGATGAATGTCAGTCGCATACGTTGCTTTGGAGACTCAGATTTGGTAGCTCAACAAGTTTCTGGAACATGGGACAGTAAGGATGCAAACATGGCTGCATACAGAAGAGAGGTGGACAGAATTGCTGGACACTTCACTGGCTTCCAAGTTGAACATATTGATCGACGACAAAATGAAGCAGCAGATGCCTTGTCTCGGCTTGGATCCAATAGACAATCAGTCCCGCCCAATGTTTTCTTGGATGAGTTGCATAACCCATCAGTTAAGCCTCCAGCAGAGATTGACATCGCAGAGCCAGAGACGATTCAACTTTAGTCGCAGCCCTGCATGAACAGCCAGCATGGACAGAGCCATACATGGCATATTTAAGTCGCGGAGTGCTACCAGAGGATGAGGTAGAGGCGCGCAAAATAACACGGCGATCCAAGGCCTACACAATAATAAACAATGAGCTATACAAGCGCAGCGTTGCGGGGACATTCCAAAGATGCGTATCACCAGAAGAAGGGCGAAAAATCTTGCACGAAATTCACGCAGGCGATTGTGGCCATCTGATGCATTTAAAATGCATACATGAACTTTGCATTATTTTACTTATATTCCAGTCATATTTGCATCATATAAGGGTTATATCACTGTTTTATAATGATTTTGGGAATATTTGGTATGTTTCCTATTTTTATGGAATTAACCCTGCACAGTCAGAAAACTCTGTTTTCTATATTTTAATGTTTCAAGGACCCAAACGACGTACAAATGACCTAATATTTTACGGGCATATGTTTTTGGAAGGAACAAAGCGTAGGAGCCAAGGAAGCGCACGAAAGGAAGCCGAGGCCAAAGTTGAGTGGGCCCACGCGGCCAGGTACCTGGGCCGCGTGGGACCCCCTCTTTTGGGCCTCGGAACTCCGTTGCCGTCGATCTTTCCTCCACCAACTCGGTTTTGACCTAAAACCGACTATAAAAATAGCCCCCCGACGTTCTCTGGAGGGAGCGCTGCAGAAACACAGAAACACCGAAACAGAGACCTGGAGCTGCAGATTGGAGGGGGAAAACTCCGACGGGGCGCTACCGGCGTGGTCTCCATCTTCTCCAACGACTTCTCCACCGTCTCCATGATGAAGAGGGAGTAGTCCACCTCTGGACTATGGGTTCGTGAAAGTAACTTATGTATCTCTCTCTCTCTTGAGCTTCACTAATTAGTACCGTATGAGCTGCTGAACATGATTACGGTCATCTATGTAATACCTTTGTGGTTGATCTTTTTATGAGTTAATATATGTTTGAGATTGCAATGGTTTTGTTTCAGTTATGAAAGTAGATGCATATTATGTACCCCGTTCTTATTTACTTGTCATGATCAGGCATGTTTATGAAAGCGTGTGAGGGAGAACGTGTGCATTAGTTGGAGTAACGAGGGTGGCTAGTGCAGTGAACGTGAGAGAAAGTTCTGCGATCCACTTGGGTATCTCTACCTTACTTTGTTGCCTCACTAGGGATAAAAAGAAATACCATGCTACCGGAGGTGTGGGTGTGACCATTGCCACTTCCTCCATGACTAGATCTAGCATGTTCTTATTTTAACTTTATGTCATGATACTTATTGCTATACTCTGAGTTATCTTAATTACTGAGGTGTTATGATTTAGTTCGCATCTTGGTGGAGTATAAGAGAGACTAATAACCAAAAGGTCTCTATGTTAGGATGTGATGCCCATATAATTATAACTTGTCATTAAACTGTTGTGTTGCAATCTCATATGTCAACTCTATGTTCCATTGTCTACCACTTTATTAAAGAGAGAGTGCATTTGTGAAACCATGAACCCCGGTCCATTTTTAATCATAAGAAACACCTTTCCAACCACTTTTATCCATCTACCATTTTCTGCCATTTAAAAATCCGAAAATACAAAAACACTTTTACATCTTGCATTCATCATATAAAACCCAAAAATATCATTTATCATTGCTACCACCATCCTTGCATATTTATTTACCACAATTGCATATTTATTTCTTGTTTGCATTGCATATTATCTTGATATCATTCTCGCACCTTGTGCTTGACAACCACTAGGTGAGGTTGAGGACCAAAACATTTACTTTGTTTTGTAGGTAACCAAAAGAAGGATAGGAAAGATAAATCTTCACTACTGATTCCCCGAGAGTTCGATATTAAACCCTCGAGTCACCCCTCGTGGGGAAAACACGTCTTCCACTTACTACACACTCTGCACTTGGAGTCTCAACCTAACCCATATTCTTTTGACGCAGGTAACTACGTCATCGGGTATCACCATCATGCTTCGTCAAGATCTTTGGTGGCAAAGGCGTTCAGACATGGTTTCTTCTGGTTAACGGCGCTAGCAGACGCTGAGCATATGTCAGAGTGTGCGATGGATGCCAAAGATACGCCAGACAAGATCATATGCCAGCTCAAGCACTTCGTACAATGCCCATCACATGGCCTTTCGCCGTATGGGGTTTTGACATGGTAGGGCCCTTCAGACGTTCCCCAACGGGAAAAACTCACCTCCTGGTCGTGGTGGACAAATTCACAAAGTGGATAGAAGCGGAACCCGTGGGAGATTGTGAAGCTGAAACAGCAGTCAAGTTCTTGAAGAAGGTCATATTCCGCTTCGGATATCCCCATAGTATCATTACAAACAACGGGAGCAACACCTCTGAAGGAGCTACACAAATATTTTGTGCAAACAATGGGATAAGGCTGGACCTCACGTCAGTATCACATCCACAAAGCAACGGACAAGCTGAGCGAGCTAACCAGGAAATTCTCCATGGAATTAAGCCGTGCCTTATTGAAAAGGTTGAAGCATCTCCAGGATGTTGGGTGGAGGAACTGCCAGCCGTGCTATGGAGCTTAAGAACAACCCCTAACAGATCCACAGGATTTACACCATATTTTATGGTCTATGGAGCAGAAGCGGTTATGCCCAGCGATATCATACATGATAAACCAAGAGTTGCGGCCTATGTTGAAACAGATAATGAAGCAGCTCGGCAGGATTCTGTGGACACATTAGAAGAGGTCAGAGATTTGGCAGCATCAAGGTCAGCGGTGTATCAGCAAGACTTGCGACGCTATCATGCCAGACGCATCAGAACCCGCACCTTTCAAGAAGGAGACCTAGTGCTGCGACTCAAACAAGACCACAAGGGAATGCACAAGCTATCCTCTCCATGGGAAGGACCCTACATCATCAGCAAAAAACTAAACAATGGATCGTACTATCTGCTGGATGTGAGAGAAGAAAGCAGTGATCGCCATGATTTCGAGGATCGTCTAGAAGCGCCTCGCCCTTGGAACGTCGCGCAACTGCGACCTTACTACACATAAAAAAGCTAATCAGAGCTAAGCTTCATCTTTTCCAGCTGCCTATAGCTGAGTATCATCCTAGCCACTAAGGGCTTCTGCTTCAAAATTGGTCGCCACCTAGGCGCGACCTGCAACACCTGTATCAGAAATCGGCCGCCACCTAGGCGCGGCCGTACCTTATGTATCAGAAATCGGCCGCCACCTAGGCGCGGCCGTATGTCTCAAACTGGGATCGCCGCCTACGTGCGACCCAACCCTATGTATAACAATCGGTTGCCACCAAGGCGCGACCTTATGTGTCATCATAAACAAAGCTGCTTATAGCTCTATATCATTTGTTTCTTGGGGCTTTGTACCCTGAAACAGCCAACCTACTGGCAACTATCAAACTTACCTTAAGTCGGATTGCAACTTGCATTATGCGTCCAAAGTACTGGGTGTGGCGTCAATCGAGCTTGATTGCCTATCATGGCCACTCTCGACCCTGAACACACATGTTCCTTGGAAATACTGAGTCGCGCGAGTGCCCACTTAATGAATTCAGAAAGGCCTAACTAGAGGTCAATGTACTGCTTATAGTGCGGCAACACCAATTGCAATTGCTTATATCTTAACAATTGTTTCTTATCTATGATATCAAGCTACAGGTGACGGTCTTCAAAACCTTCTAAGAAGAATTGAGATGATTGTCAAATCACATCAGCTCAATCCTTGGGGGCTACAGCATATTGTCATCAAAAATTTGAAGATTGGTCATCATCAAGTGTTGAAGCTATCAGGCAAACCTTAACAGAGTAAGAAGCTCACGAAGTCAGATGTATTTTCAAGGCCGCCCCAAAAGTGCGAGTAAGAGCCAATCCAAAGTGATCATGAGTCGCAGAGCAAGGAAGTGCAAGCCAGAAAGAAAAAAGTGCAGCCTAAACGTCCAAGGAACCTTTCAAGATCAAGAAAACATATCAAGATATTCCATGAAGTTCAGGCTACACTTGGGGGCTAATGTCGGGGGAATAATTAACCCACAACTTATTCAAAGCCAAAACGGCGACTTTATCTTCATGATCACGTTATTATTGGGCCATGTAAAGGTGGGCCGATCAAGGATCGCGGCCTGCCAAAGGAAGGCTCCAGAAGGTCGGTGGTAAAACTTGCCTTGGAAGACAAGAAGACGATTGGCTTCGTGTAGAACTCTTGTAACCTAGCGAGCCTCTGTGTATATAAAGAGGACTCGCAGGACTTAGACAGGGTCAAGCTATCAAGCCCTAAAACCCTAGTTCTTATGGCGAGTTCCCAGATCGGATCGCCTCCATTGTAACACCATGTGGGGACCCCGGATTAGCTGTCCGAAATACCCTTGTGCCTACAACATCAGCGATCCCATGATCAGTCAGTCGCTGAGCACAATCAAACTGGTATCAAAAGAACACCCATAAATACCGAATGAAATTACTTACTTGACTGAAGCCAGAACTCCACCAGATACTTGCAGCGGATATCACCAAACAACGTGGAGCCCAAGCCATTTGCCAACCCTACAGGCAGCTGACTGGGAAGCGCCCTAGTTCGCATTGACGTTATTGAAGTCTTCTTCTTCGAACAGTTCTTATTCAAAATCTGGCTAAGACAATAGCCAGGGATGAAACCAATATGAGTACATTTGAATGTACTCGCAAACTACCCCCGAAATGAACATGCACTACTCTTTTTATTGTTTAAATAAAACTTCGTTTGCTTTGAAAACTCTATATCCTTGTTGAAAAGAGAAGGACATACTTTTGTTTAATAAAACTTTGTTTTGAAATCTCCATATCTTTATTGAAAAAGGAAAGAAGGCTTTTAGAACTTTTCCCATAAAGTCTGTTTTTGTAAGAAGTCTCGTTTAAAACTTTTCCCCGAAAATACATCTCTGTTGAAATAGGTAAGAAGTCTCTTTTATAAACATTTTCCCGGAAAATCACCATTTGGTTTATTTCTCCAAAACTCCTCCTTTTCCGACCATAACCCTTCATGGTCATTCAATCCCAACAACCTCATGCCGGCCCGTTGGCATAGTTGCATAAAACATTTTTTTTCCACTTTCAAATCACAAAACTCTTCACTTCCCGACCATAGCCCGTCATGGTCAATCATTCTCCAGCAACCTCATACCAGCCCGTCGGTAGAGTTGCAGATACCACACATCTCCATTTTATTTTTAAATCTCAAAACTTTGCAAAACTTGCACATGGTCAGAGGACAGCCTCCCAACTGTCCATATCCGAGGACCCGGCTATTCGAATAGTTTTACCCTCTGCAGAGGTAGCACGCTTTTATCCCACATCCATCCGGTAACTCATCGTGTCAGCCACGTCCCGCCATACAAGGTGTATGCGAAGTTGAGCCACCGACCCTAGCCTCTCCTTTGCTCATGCTAGTATAGGATCCTACCCATATGATAATTCCCACCAACACTCAGTCCGGTCCCCGTCGGCAACCCTAAGTGTGAGGACTCATATGTTTTTCCCGGCGACCACATTTATGAAGTCTTCAATCCTCCTCCTTATCTTTCCATAGAGTTTGAGCGAGGACCCAGGTCAGGGGAGTTCACAAACCATCCCCTCATGCATAACGGAGTCATCTCCGTCGATGAGGTATCCCATACTAATAAGAGCAAATTATATGACTAAGCCCCGTTCCCATATGGGGGTAAATGTGGTCGCACAGATTAAGATTGGTTGTCATAGTACTAGGACACTGTGCATTTTTCATAAACATCATCATCCTCCCTTTCTCAACTTCAATACCGACATCTCGGCATTCCATAACCACACAAGTATTTCCAAAGGAGTTTTGAATAAACAACATTGTTTTCCATCCTAAAGTTTCATATAACTACTACATAGGGTGGCAAAATAATTTCCATACACTTTTTGAAAAGGTTTTGTAAACCATTGCTTTAGGAGTAAATCATTTGATAAAAGTAGATGCATATATATTTAGGTGCAAGCTCAGAGGGTAGCTTGCCTGATTCCAGCATAATGTTCCTGAACTTCTTCTCACTGATCCGAGAAATAAATTCTCATCCTTCTCAATAAACTCTCTCCAGAGGCCACTCAATATACCAAACAAAACCACATGTGATGCACAAACAAGTAACAAACCACAAGCATCAACTAATCCTTCAAGCAACAACTAGGACCATCGATCACAAAACTATCTTAGGCAAAGATTAATAGCAAGCACCTTCCTTTAAACAGGAAATACTTCAGACAAAAGTTAGGCCACCAATTAGTCTCTATAAGTGGAACCATCACACCAAGCTAGGGTGTGATAAAGTGAAACACTAGGAACCTAGCAAAATTGGATTTGTTCCAAAAATTATTACTGATTAATTTATAAAATCCTTTTTAAATCTGCCCTTTTGTTAATTTGTTTTAAACAACATTACAAAATAATTTTCCATGTTTGGAAACAAGGTGGAACATGAAGGTCATCATTTTCTGAACATTTTAAGAGGTCAAACTTAATTTTTGGATCCTTATTTTTAAAGATATGAATTTTCCTAATTTGTTTTATATTCTGCCATTTTATTTATTTCAATAAAACAACAATTAAACTAATTTATTTGGATAGGTGAATTACACCAAAAGACAGGCCTTATTTATCTGAACATTTTGGTATCTTGTTTGCAATTTTTGGACAAGTATTTGATTAGTTATGAATTTTTGAAGTTTAAACAATTTCTGTCTTTTCTTTTATATTCCCAGAAACTTCAACCGAATCGTTTTGCACTCAGGGCTGGGTTAGCCACAGTCGCTGACATGTGGGGTCCAGGCCACGTAGGCAGCCACGTAAGCGCAAGGGGCCCACGGCCAGGTTTGACTGCGGTGAGACGCGGACTGGTGCGCGCGCGCGGGTGGTCACCGGCGGCGACTAGCACGGGCTCGGCGGAAGGGGACGCGCGGGGATGCGCTACTGGACGTTTTCGACGGGCACGAGTACGGCGAACCTATCCACGGCGGCGCAGCCACCTAACTGTCACCGGATACGCCGCATCGACAGAGACGAACGACGGCCGGCGGCGAGCTAAGGCGGAGCCACTTCTAAGCGACGAAATAGAGGGAGAGGTGGGGGATGGAGATGTCCAGGAGGTGCGCCTGCTCACCCTCGATGCGTGGGTGCGATCCGTTGGTGCTGAGGTGGACGGGAACGGCGGCGAGCTTGCTCGAAGTGCGTCGGCCGGAGAGGAAGAAGACGGCGGCGATCTCGCGAACGACGGCGTCCCACCTCGATTCCTTGAGCGTGGATGCAGAGGACGACGAGGCGAAGACGGTGGCGCGCTTCGATTTGCTCGGGGAGCTCTGTAACGGCGGCGATGCTCGACGGCAAGCTTGGCAACCTGCGGCTAGGGTTTGTCTTCGTGGGGAGAAAAGAGAGAGGAGAGGGAGTGGTCGAGCGAGGGAGGGGGAAGCAGAGGAGCGCCAGGGGGCCTCTTATCTCCTTCGAGTGGCAGGAGACGCGCGGGAAGGGGGGGGGCCTGGCGAGCTCGGCGCGCGGGAGGACGACACGGCGGCGTCGACCACGGGCTGCTACAGAGAAGACGACACTTTTGCCGATAACCCCCTGGATTTCCGTTTCTAATTACAACTAGGTCCTTTTTTCTGTTTCTTTTATTTCTTTTAAAACCAGTAGGGTTTTAGGGAATTATTTGGGGTACTAAAACATTTTATAAAAATTTGAAAATATTTGGGTAGGCTCCCCTTGTCAACTAGAGCCTCCACAAAAATTGGTTTTTCAAAATAAAATGTTTTGAACATAATTTGTTCATAGAGTTTAAATATGTTGTTTTTGGTAAATAATATTTGATACTCTTTTAATATTTTCAAGCAAGTGATAAAATATTGTTTTGAACTTTTGGAACTTTCTTGACAAATATGGCAACTTCAAATACTTTATATTTTCATAGAGAAAATATTTGTTTGAAGAAAATAGAGAGTGAGGTAGGTAGATGAATATATTAAGATCATTTCTTTAACTCATGATCTTAATTTCTATTTGTTGAATAATTGGAGGAGTTTGTTTCAAATTTAAGTCACATTCCAAATTTGTTGCCAAGTGTGTTTTTAATTTACTACTCAAGTATATTGGTGTAATTATTCACCCAAGCAAACAATAAAACAGGAATTAACAATCAATACAATCATAAGTCCAATAAGCAAACTATCACAACAAGATCAACACCCAACCAAGTCCACACAATTCAAACCACAAGGATTAATCACACCACCATTTACATAATTAACAATACTATCTTATAAATATGATCACACTTAATTATGACAAGATGATGTTTAAAACTATCTCAACTCCACCTTGATACTTTTGGAAAGGGTTTTGAGCAAGGCAAAATATGTGGGGTAATATATTTCCCACTTGTGTTCTTTTTAAAAGGAAGTGATAATCAAAGTTTATAAAATGGGAGTTGCATACAAATGCAAAATATCAAGTTTAAAAGATAGATAGGAGATAGCATATAGATCTCCATATTTAACACATAGCTTTGGAAATACCTTTACTTTCTCAAATAGTGGGTATTAGTTTTGGTTGTTGCTAAACCAAATATCATTGAAATGGAGTTGGCCAAAATAAGAATGGAAAAGATACATGGAATATTTTTCTTGTCATGACATGATCACCAAGTTAATAATATTTTCATCTTGGTTGAGTTTCTGGTTAATATTTACTAGTCACACAACTTAAACAACAAGTCACACAAGGTCACACATAGCAATGGGATGGAAAACACAATCATCAGTAAAATATTTCAAAAAGTTTTTGTTGGTTCTGAATTTTGGGTCTGGTAAAACTAAGTTTTTCTTAGTTTACAAATTTGGGATGTGACACACCACATATATCATATCAATACCAATCTAGAGTAGGCAGGAAGTAGGTCTTTACCTCACATTGAGGGGCCGAACCTGGGTAAATCTGTGCCCGCCCTTGTTCATGTGATCCCAAGCTCGGAGACGATTGACTCGCGCAAATCCCACACCTACGAAGTCATCCATGACATCTGACGTGACAAACCCACGACACATGGTGGTAATGGGAGTCCTCTCCTCTTGCATGTTGTCGAAGTCGCCGCACATGCTACAAGAGTAGTAGTCGTAGACGTTCTCCATGTCGGTGAAGCTTGAGCAATCTTCGTCGATGTATGGCTCCACCATGTTGTTGTAGTCGGTACCATATGATGAGGCACATGAGAAAGTTTGCACCTCATTGTCGTTGGAGCTTGTGTAGTCGAAGTCGTGGTAGATTCGTGTGTACTTGGAGTCGATACCATATGATGAAGGTTGCTGGATGTCGTGGTACCGCTCCATGTCGTGGACGCTTGTATAGTCGAAGTCGTAGTCGGAGTAGTTGTAGCGGAAGTCTTGGTGATGATCCATCATATCATGGGGGTCATTGTCGGTGTAGTAGTACCCCATGTCCTCAAAGTTTGAGGCATCATAGGCCATGTGACTCATCGTGTAGTCAACATCATCTTGGCCTCCATAGTTGGATTCGCTCTCCCTAGACATGTTATTTCACAAGACAAGTGTATATATAGAGTGGAAGGAAACTAGAGCACAACCTCTCACCTTTGAAGATAGTATTGGACGTCGTGGACAACCAAAGGGAACGATCACAAAGTAAAGTGCTTGTGTTCAAGTATCCAAAGCAAACTCCAAAACACACATGGCTTAAAAGTGTATAGGGAGGTATGGCAGGTGGAAAGAAAATTGAACCAGCCGGAAACCAAGATATTGTAAAGGCAAGTAGAGAACCACGATGATCACAAAGCAAAACAAGTCAATCTCAAAAGATAGGAATGTAGTTCAAGGAAACACACGCACGGATAGATAAATGGGACTCATGCAACCAAGAAGTGAGCTAAAGAACCATATGATCCTAGCGAAGACTATAAGCTCGTGTTGCACAAGTACAAGGAGAGCCACTAGCTCGATTGCAATTTATTTGGTGGGCTACAAGATTTGCACAAAATGTACCACTGATGTCTACGCACGCTTCTATTCTTGTAGACAGTGTTGGGCCTCCAAGTGCAGAGGTTTGTAGAACAGCAGTAAGTTTCCCTTAAGTGAATCACCCAAGGTTTATCGAACTCAGGGAGGTAGAGGTCAAAGATATGCCTCTCAAGCAACTCTGCAATTAAGATACAAGAAGTCTCTTGTGTCCCCAACACACCTAATACACTTGTCAGATGTATAGGTGCACTAGTTCGGCGAAGAGATAGTGAAATGCAAGTAATATGGATGATTATAAGTGGTAATTGCAATCTGAAATAAAAATGGCAGCAAGCAAACATGAGACAAAATGAGAGCAAACGGTGTTTCAATGCTTGGAAATAAGGCCTAGGGATCATACTTTCACTAGTAGACACTCTCAACAATAATAATATAATTAAATACATAGATATTTCCTCTTCACTATGCCACTCTGAGCTATTCCCTTGTTGGATAACGAACACCAATACACTGCGTAGGGCTATAAAAGCACACCTTAAAGTTGCATTCCACATCTAGGGAACCCCAATGTCACTAAGAGCGCCCCAAAATAGTACTAGACAAACACCACAATTTCATAGAGACATCCAAGACAAATAATAACTCATGATAAGTATTCATGTAATCTTTAGCCTAAGAGTCACACACGGTACGCACACTGTCAACTTCGCACCATGGGACAAAGGTGACTCCGGAGTTTACATTAATAAAACCACTCAAGTAGCATAATTCATAAGATAACGAAGAGTAACATCCATGGATCCAACTAGATTACAAAGCTCACGATCACATAAAAATCACACCATGGGAGAAAGAGATTAACCACATAGCTACCGGTAGAGCCCTCAGCCTCTGTAAAAACAACTCACACATGGTCATGGTGAGCACACTTGATGGAGAGGTTGATGAAGAGGTGCAGCCCGGAGTGGAGGCGGCGGCCCGCAGCAGCCACGGCGCGGCGGCGGCCCTCGGGGGCGGCGGCCCTTGGCCCCCCTTCTTCTTCCTTGGTGATGGTTCAGCAATGGAGGAGCTCCTCCCCCTCCTTGGCGGCTGCCAAGAGGAGGAATAATCGTGGCTTTTGGTGGCTTGCTTGGAAAATAGGGTTTCCCTTCATTATATAGAGGTGGAGATGTAATCTAGGCCATGGGATGGATGCCCCTTTGATCCAAGGGCTCTTGGGCACCTCTGGAAGCTTCCTAGGAACCCCTCTCAGCCCTAATGAGGCTCCAATTCGTGTCTTGGCCGAATCCATCAAATTTGGTAAGAGTTGGAGTAAATAAAGTCACAATCTTTCAGATTCTCGTCATCCCATTTAGGGCTGCAGTAAATCGGGAATATCTCGGCCGTCCGGACTCGGAATTGGGCAAATTGTAGGTCTAGATCGATTCTCGGAAAATTCTCTGCAACTTTGTCTTCTGTTAGGTTTCCGTTTGACGTCGTCTTCGGGCCCAAACGTGACCATCTTCGAAAAACGTTTCCAGACAGATTTCAGGAAAGTCCCAATTCGACTCCAATATGGTTTCCTTTTGTATTTTTGATAATTCCTACACAACAAATAAATGTCATAATATGATATAAAGTGTATATAAAACATGTGCCAATTGACATAAAACATGCATGGAACATCAAAAATTATAGATACGTTTGGAACGTATCAAGCATCCCCAAGCTTAGTTCCTACTCGTCCTCGAGTAGGTAAACGATAAAACAAAATAATTTTTGAAATGACATGCTACCATCATAAACTTGATCAAATATTGCAAGGCACATGTTATGAATAAAGTGATGAAGTTGTTGCTACATAGAGTCAAATGATTCATTCTTCAAAGGAGTAACAATATACAAGATAGATTATAAAGTGATATCAAAATATTACTGCAAGGATGTTCAATGATAATTCACAAAGTATAACATAGAATAAAGTACCATGGACCAAATGTATGCATAATGAAAAGTGAAAACATCCTATAATGGTCATAGAGTACTCTTATGAAATCTGAATATAAAAGGTGGACACTTTGGAAGATAGATAAATAAGTAGAGGTAAAACATGAATAAGTTTCATCTAGCTTCTGAACTTCTCTACTTAAGTTGATGATTGTAATGTGGTAATCCTTGGTGTCAAGCTCTCATTCCCCTATCATAGCATCTTGAATGATTAAGTTTAAAGTGAAAGCAAATATGAGTAGTGTGCTTGACAAAGTACAGGTTGAAAATCTCATGCCCATTGAATACAAGTACCTACTCCATGTGTTACTCATCTTGGGAAACAAAGCAAGTTCAAGTTAAATATCATTGTAAGTAATAATAGTATCATTAAGAGCGTCAACTGGGGTACCTCTTGTCCCAGGATATGGAACAAGCCCATATCAAAATGACAAGACAAACAAACACAATGAACAATCTCAACACCCTTTTTATTTACCATTAGATAGCTTTTTATTGTAAGGTGTGTCACAGAAGGTTCACCATAGCATGTAAGTAAAATTCCACCATGAATGATGCATGGCTTAGATTAGCGGCCCAGGCGTCTCTCTAACCATTTATACAAACTCATTTAAACTCATTTCATTTCCACATTTATTTCACCCATGGTAAGCATCCATAAACAAAAGTACACGATATCAACTAAATGAAATGAAGTGCATGTTGAAAGCTTACCATGTGACAGCACATATGAGCTAACTCTCAACCAAAGACATTTGTCAAGCCACAACATCATAATTTTAATCACAATGGGTCATGTTTTATCTATGCAATGAAAGTAAAGTGTGCATCAAGTTCGAGAGAGCTCTATAACCAACTTTTCCCATAACAATCAACAACATAGGCATTTTCATTCAGAGTTATAGATAACACAAATATCATGATAAACATACTCGGAATAGCATAAAGCTAATAGGTAGATATGGTGGACTCGCTGGAAAAACTTTGGTTGAAGGTGTTGGAAACAAGTTTTTACTTGTTGGAATTTTTGGGCAAGCAAGAGGGAGAAAGTTGACCATCTAAATACATGCATGAGTGTCCATAGAACTAACTAATCCATGTTTAAACAAAGTAAAGTAACATTCAGCATCAAAACATGAATAAAAGATAACTCTTGGTAAAATACTTGCAAATTAACATTCATTAAAAGCATATGAATCATGCAACTATATGTATCTTTTAAAATCAACTCCAACATCCCTTTTCCCAATCTAATAATAGCATCCAACATAAATCAACCCAAATTTCCAGTAGCTCTCTCATATATATAAATGATAGTGTGGTGGTCTCACAAAATAAAAATCAAACCAAAACAAACAAAAAGACGCTCCAGGTTTACGCGATAAAGTGTTTCGATCGAAAAACAGAAGTTAGACGTGTGCAAACCGAGAGTGTGTAGGTCCAGTGGGGTTGTCTTCACATCCCCAAGCTTATGGTATTCACCATCCTTGGATAGCTCTTGGTGCATCTCCTCTAATCCCAGTGAAAAAACTTCAAAACACCGTTTCTCCCATTTCTTTTCTGTGGGGTGCATTAGTAGTGATAAACAAATCGATTTCTTGCTACATATAATTCTTGAACAAAAATTCATATGAATGTCCAGAAAGTGTATAATATTGTATGCCTACTCCTAAATTCAATTGGATCAAAAAGATTCAAGTTAACAGTTCAAAGCATGCATCAAACAAAATGGGACAGAATCTGTCCAGAAAAACAGCAGCAGCAAAACGTATTTTTTTACCCTACTAAATTTTGTCGAAAAATTCCGAAAAAAATCATGCATACAGTGGATGAAAAGTTACATCTACAGTTCAAATATCAGCTCATTCGGAGATACAGAATAAGAATTATAAATCATATCGTGCACAGATTCGTGCAGGAATAAAATCTCCGAACGCTATAAGCAACTTTTTCAAACCAAGATGGGTAAAACTTGGCACTTTATTAAAAATTCCAGAAACTAAACTAAAAACTAAGTCTCTTGTTACAGCAAGAGGACACAAAGAGAATCAAAAATAAAAACAACCGGGTTGCCTCCCGTAAAGCGCTTTCTTTATAGCCATGTAGCTAGGCTTACTACCTTGTTATCAAGATGGTTGGAGTGAGGTGGCTTGGCATCCCCAAGCTTGAATTCTTGTACTTATTTGATATATGTTGGGTGAGTCTAGGGGTAACATCCCCAAGCTTGAGTGGTTGTCCCTCTTGATCTTTGTTCATCACCCTCAACTCTTCCACTTGAAAAATTCTCTTTACACAAAACTCAACATAAAACTTGATTAGAGGGGTTAGTGTCTCCATAAATTAAATCCTCATAGGTACAGCAAAGACATATCATGAGTTCATTCTAAACATTAGCTACTATTACTATGGTTGTGCATTGCTCTTTGATCAATAGAACTACACAAAACACAAGTAATGAGAGTAATGCAAAATAAAGACAGAATCTGTCAAAAACTGGACAGCCCGTAAAGAGTGAATTTTCAGAGGCACTTACGTTGCTCAAATCAGAAAATTTTGAACTGATGAAATGTGTATTAATAACTGAAGATTGCTGTCGTAAAATTTCAGGTCAAAATTCCTTTTCTGTGATATTTAACATTTTTCGCAGTGAAGCTTAGGAATCTGTTTTCCGGACAGTCATGATAGTTTTAATGATGCTCACATAGAAATAAGAATTAAAATGCAAAAGAGAGCATCAAGAGAAAAATGTGAAACACTTTTAAGTCTAACCCACTTCCTATGCATTGGGATCTTGTAAGAGAATAAATCAATAAAGCACAAAGTGACTAGCATAGGAAGGCAAAGCAAGTGCAACTTCAAAACTTTCACCATAAAGAGAGGAGACTTAATATTTTTGAGATATATAAAGTCATGTCTCACTCTCTCATAAAAACTTTCAGTAGCATCATTGATAAACTCAACAATATAGCTATCACATGAAACATTCTTATCATGATCCATATGCATAAAAGTATCATTACTCTCCACATAAGCATAAACAGTTTCATTAGTAATAGTGGGAGTAAAAATATCACATCCATCAATGTAATCATCATAAATAGGAGGCATAGAATAATCAAAATGATTTTTATCCTCAATAGTAGATGGACTGAAAATATCATATTCATCATTGTAAACATCATATATTGGAGACAAAGTATCATCAAATAAAATTTTCTCCTCAAAACTTGGGGGACTAAAAATATCATACTCATCACAACCAGCTTCCCCAAGCTTAGACTTTTCCATAGCATTAGCAATAATAGTGTTCAAAGAATTCATGCTAATACCATTGCTACAACTATTATGCAAACAAAGTTCCATGTGTTTTTTAATTTTCTCTTCAAAAGCATCATGTCCTAATTCAATATAAAGTTCATAAAGATCTCTATTTTTTTTGTTATTTTCCATTAAGCCTAACTAGTAAAATAAAAACAAGAAACAAAAAGATATAAGTGCAGGATCTAAAGGAGATACGTTCCAGCACTTACCTCCCCGGCAACGGTGCCAGAAAATAGCTTGATGTCTACGCACGCTTCTATTCTTGTAGACAGTGTTGGGCCTCCAAGTGCAGAGGTTTGTAGAACAGCAGCAAGTTTCCCTTAAGTGAATCACCCAAGGTTTATCGAACTCAGGGAGGTAGAGGTCAAAGATATGCCTCTCAATCAACTCTGCAATTAAGATACAAGAAGTCTCTTGTGTCCCCAACACACCTAATACACTTGTCAGATGTATAGGTGCACTAGTTCGGCGAAGAGATAGTGAAATGCAAGTAATATGGATGATTATAAGTGGTAATTGCAATCTGAAATAAAAATGGCAGCAAGCAAACATGAGACAAAATGAGAGCAAACGGTGTTTCAATGCTTGGAAATAAGGCCTAGGGATCATACTTTCACTAGTGGACACTCTCAACAATAATAATATAATTAAATACATAGATATTTCCTCTTCACTATGCTACTCTGAGCTATTCCCTTGTTGGATAACGAACATCAATCCACTGCGTAGGGCTATAAAAGCACACCTTAAAGTTGCATTCCACATCTAGGGAACCCCAATGTCACTAAGAGCGCCCCAAAATAGTACTAGACAAACACCACAATTTCATAGAGACATCCAAGACAAATAATAACTCATGATAAGTATTCATGTAATCTTTAGCCTAAGAGTCACACACGGTACGCACACTGTCAACTTCGCACCATGGGACAAAGGTGACTCCGGAGTTTACATTAATAAAACCACTCAAGTAGCATAATTCATAAGATAACGAAGAGTAACATCCATGGATCCAACTAGATTACAAAGCTCATGATCACATAAAGATCACACCATGGGAGAAAGAGATTAACCACATAGCTACCGGTAGAGCCCTCAGCCTCGGTGAAAACTACTCACACATGGTCATGGTGAGCACACTTGATGGAGAGGTTGATGAAGAGGTACAGCCCGGAGTGGAGGCGGCGGCCCGCAGCAGCCACGGCGCGGCGGCGGCGGCGGCCCTCGGGGGCGGCGGCCCTTGGCCCTCCTTCTTCTTCCTTGGTGATGGTACAGCAATGGAGGAGCTCCTCCCCCTCCTTGGCGGCTGCCAAGAGGAGGAAAATTCGTGGCTTTTGGTGGCTTGCTTGGAAAATAGGGTTTCCCTTCATTATATAGAGGTGGAGATGCAATTTAGGCCATGGGATGGATGCCCCTTTGATCCAAGGGCTCTTGGGCACCTCTAGAAGCTTCCTAGGAACCCCTCTCAGCCCTAATGAGGCTCCAATTCGTGTCTTGGCCGAATCCATCAAATTTGGTAAGAGTTGCAGTCAATAAAGTCACAATTTTTCAGATTCTCGTCATCCCATTTAGGGCTGCAGTAAATCGGGAATATCTCGGCCGTCCGGACTCGGAATTGGGCAAATTTTAAATCTAGATCGATTCTCGGAAAATTCTCTGCAACTTTGTCTTCTGTCAGGTTTCCGTTTGACGTCGTATTCGGGCCCAAACGTGACCATCTTCGAAAAACGTTTCCAGACATATTTCAGGAAAGTCCCAATTCGACTCCAATATGGTTTCCTTTTGTATTTTTGATAATTCCTACACAACAAATAGGAAAACAAGAAGATTTTGCACATTGGCAACTATTAGTAGGTTAATCCAATAAATGTCATAATATGATATAAAGTGTATATAAAACATGTGCCAATTGACATAAAACTTGCATGGAACATCAAAAATTATAGATACGTTTGGAACGTATCAACCACCTACAAGATGTTCATCGAGCTTGCGCGCTTCCTACAAGATATGGCAAGTGGTGTTTCTTCTTTTTCTTTCTTGCTCTTTTTGCTTCTTTTCTCTTTTCTCTTTTGGCACTTTTTACTTCTTATTCTTTTGCACACCCACTTCTTTGATGCCAACACAAGATATATAATACATGTCAACTAGCGCATGCAAGTTTACTCGGAAACTACACGGTGCAAATGTGCAAAACCTAAGCAATCATCAAGAGCTAGCCTCAATAGGACATGGTAATCGCAAAGATATAGTGTGGCTTTCAACGGAATGGCAAGGGGTAAAGATTGGCGATGTTATACCTTTCGTCGATGTTCTTCACCCTTTGTTGTAGAAGCTTCATGCTTGCCCACAAAGTTTGGTGGTGGTGGATGATGGATCAACCGTCTTGGTGACGTAAGCCTTGATCGTAGCTTCGAAACGAGCCAAATAACACCAAAAACGGAGTCCGGAATCAAAAGATATGGCCAAAACAAAATCTGAAATTTTAAGTTTTGGGGAGGTCGGCCGAGGCCGGGCTGGAGGCCGGCGGGGTCGGGATGAGGTCCGGCCTAGGCCGTTTGGAGGCCGGTTGACCCACGTGAAGTTGACGCTCGAAAATCCACGATTTTGGCGGAAAAACGGCCCGAAAAACCTCAAATCGAAGGGGAAATCAATGGAATTTGGCCATGTGAACGCAAAGGAAGCAAGATCAACTAGTTGAGCAATAGATCTATGGATCAAAACTTGCAAAAACGCACAAGATTCGCATATCGATCCAAAAGCAAATTGGGGCTATTTTTGGTGGAAATTTTCGTATTTCTCAAAATCAAAGAAAAAATTGGGGGGATTTGTGGGGGAAACAAAGTCAAATCCGTGGCAACCTTTGCTCTGATACCATATGGTGAAGTTAGGGACTTCTAGGGTGGCCCGATCTTCACGGATTGACGGCGGGAGTGGACGAACACACGCAAGAACACGGAGAAACACGAAGAACACCAAGGATACACGAACTCAAACACGATACAAGAACCGTTTCCCTTATCGGTCGGTCCAACCGGCCCAATAGAATCCACACGAGGGTGGGAGATTGGCAAGTAGATACAAGAAGGGATCTTGGATGGTTGTTTCTCCAACGGTCAACCAAACCGCTCCAATAAAGTCACCCGAGGATGAAAGATTGGCAAGTAGTCAAACTACAAGTAGAGGTCTTGAATCCACAAGAGGGATCTTCTCCACAAGGGGAGGAACCATCCCCACAAGGGGAGGAAGGAGACCATCTTGAGGTGAAGGAGCACAGCTCTACTCTAATCTCAAAACATAGTCTATCCTAACCCTAGGCAGCCAAGAGGGTATTTATAGTCTTAGTACAAAACGGGTGGAAGACACACGGGCGGATAAGTCTGGCGGACCGACCGGCCCTGGGGCCGGCCGAGGCCGGCTGGGAGGCCGGCAGTAGCGGCATGGGGCCCAGCCTGTGGCCCGGCCTGGGCCGGCTGGGGAGCCGGCACGCGCTGGAGGTGACCCGGCCTGTGGGCCGGCTAGGAGGCCGGTCGGGTCTGGAGGTAGCCCGGCCCTGGGGCCGGCCCAGGCCGGCTGGAGGCCGGCTGGCCAGTCTTCTCCTTCGTCTTGGCGCTTTCTCCTCCTCTTCCAAGCGTACGCCTTGGATGGTCTTGACTCTTTGGCTTCCTCGGCATCTTCCCGGTTGGCCGTACTCGTCATGTGATACCTAGTATAACAAAGGGGTAGGTGCTCAAGTAGTATACCATCCAAAGGAGCACGAAATGGGTTCTCATAGATGAAGGAGTTCACCTTTAAGCTCAATGTCGACTTGGGATGTGTTGAAGCGCTTGACATGGTGATGGACATGGGTTGCACTACATCACAATGTCATACAAAGACGGGTATTCCAATTGTAGAGAAGTCTGCCCTAGCCAAATATCCTCCCAAAACCGAGCTTGCTCCCCATTACCAATAATAAACCTGCCACGTTCGAAGAACTCATTCTTCACTTTCAAAATTGCTTTCCAAAAAGGGGAGTCCAGGGGTTTGGCTTGTACTTGTGATAACGTTTTACCACCTAAATATTTATTATCTAATAGTTCTTGCCAAACTCCCTCTTCATTCAGTATTTTATAAAGCCACTTACTCAAAAGGCACTTATTTTTCTGCTCTAAAACTGCAATACCCAACCCTCCTTGATCTTTCGGTCTACAGACAATGTTCCATCTTGTGAGTCTATATTTTCTCTTAAGTTGATCACTTTGCCAAAAGAAACGCGAGCGATAATAGTCTAATCATTTTCGTACCCCTTTAGGTATTTCAAAAAAGGATAATAAAAACATTGGCAAACTTGTTAACACCGAATTAATAAGCACTAGACGGTCCCCGTAAGACAACATCTTGGCCACCCAAGCTGCCAATTTTTTTCTCAAAACAATCCTCAACTATTTTCCATTCTTTGTTCAAAAGCTTTCTTTAATGAATGGGTATCCCCAATTATCTAAAAGGAAGTGATCCAAGTTCACATCCAAAGATACGGCGATACTCCTCCTGGTCCTCCTTAGCCTTCCCAAAATAGTACAATTCGCTTTTATGAAAATTAATTTTCAACCCCGAAAGCTGTTCGAAGAAGGCCAAGATCAATTTCATGTTCACGGCCTTCGCAACGTCGTGCTCAAGAAATAAAATAGTATCATCTGCATATTGAAGGATGGACACACCACCTTCGACAAGGTGTGGTACCAAACCCCCAACTTGGCCATCCTCCTTTGCACGTGAAATTAGGATGGCCAGCATATCTACTACCAAGTTAAACAGTAAAGGAGACAAAGGATCCCCTTGTCTAAGTCCTTTGAGTGTCTGAAAATAATGACCGATATCATCATTAACACGTATCCCTACACTCCCCCCCTGAACAAATCTAGCGATCCATTCACACCATTGAGGTGAAAACCCTTTCATTCTTAAAGTTTGTTGCAAGAAGGACCATTTAACTTTGTCATAAGATTTTTCGAAATCAATTTTGAACAATACCCCATCTAGCTTCTTCCTGTGCATTCCATGAATCGTCTCATGCAAAACAACCACTCCCTCAAGAATATTCCTGCCCAGAATGAAAGCCGTTTGAGTTGGTCGAACAACCCTACTCGCAATAGAGGTAACTCTGTTTGTACCAACTTTCGTAAAAAAATTGAAGCTGACATTTAACAAGCAGATAGGTCGATATTGTTCAATCTGGCTCACGTCCTCTTTTTTAGAAAACAGAGTAATGATACCGAAATTCAATTTAAACAAAGGCAAGTTTCCTGCACGCAATTGAGCAAACATTGCCATTAAATCAAATTTGATAACACTCCAATTTTTTTGGTAAAACTCCGCAGAAACCCATCTGGTCCTGGGGCTTTATTATGCTCCATTTGTTTTATCGCATCAAACACTTCCTTCTCAGAAAAATCTTGTGTCAATATTGCATTTTCGTCTGATGAAATTTGAGGCATATCATTAGTAACCTCCTCATCTAACGAGATATTATTTTTGGTCGGCGCCCCAAACAACTTTTTGTAATATTCAGAGATATAAGTCTTTAGATTTTCTTGACCAATTATTGTACCCTCCTCTTGCTCTAATTATAAAATCCTTTTCTTCCTATGTTTTCCATTTGCAATAATGTGAAAGTATCGCGTTTACTCCCACCTTCTTGGATATATTTCACTTTCGCTCTCTGCGCCCACTTAGATTCCTCATCCCGTCTCAATTTTGCCAAGCCATCATCCGTCTCCTTCTTAGCAGCCCGCTCAGCTACTGTCAGAGGAGTGGACTCAGCCTTGATGTCTAATTCATTAATTAAGAGTACCAATTTGTCTCGCAATTTTTTATACTCACCACTCAGGTTTTTTGCCCACCCTCTTAAAAATTGGCGAAGATGCCTTATTTTATTTTGCCACCGGTCTACAGGAGAATTGCCAGTTTGGACCGCATTCCATTCCCGAACAATCATCTCATAGAAGCCATCTTGCCTAAACCAATATAATTCAAAGGAAAATTTACTACTATTTCCCAAGAAAGCTTGCTCTCCTCTATCCAGTAATAACAGAGTATGATCTGACCCCGCTCGTGTCAAAGCCTGTACCGTTACTAGTGGATACTTCTGCTCCCAATCAACACTAGCTAGAAAACGATCCAACTTCTCATACGTTGGCATTTCTCGTCTACTAGCCCAGGTGTATTGTCGTCCAGACATTTTTAGTTCTTTTAAACTTAAACTTTCAATTATAGCATTAAACATGAACGGCCATCTTGCGTTAAAATTCGAATTATTTTTTTCCTCTTGTCTCCTAATAATATTGAAATCGCCTCCCACCAACATTGGAAGCGTTTCTCGGTCACAAATTCTTACTAGCTCGGCCAGGAAATCAGGTTTTTTAGCCTCTTGTGCCGCCCCATAAACCACAACCAAAGCCCAACGAAAACCATCAGATTTTGTTCTCAAGTGAAACTTAACGCAAAAGTCACCCGAGATCACATCTTGAACTGCCAAATTAGCATCGTTGAAACCGATCAACATACCACCCGACCTCCCCTGTGGTGGTATACAATACCAAGTATAATCCAACCCCCCAGCTAAAAATTTAAGGAAAGGTGTCGCAAACGAAGCCCTCCCTGTCTCAATTATAGCCACGAAATCTAGATTATTCTCCCAAACGGAGTCATTAACCAACAAGTGCTTAGCTGTGTCTCCAAACCCATCGGAGTTCCAAATCATGCCTTTCATCTTAATTTTTTTGCAGCTTATTTAACCTAACGCTCCTCCTAACCGCACGTTTAGAGAAACAATGTTTTTACTCCTATGTTTTATGGATGCCAACGTCTCATTAAGATCCGCATGATCATTATGGACGTCGGGCTCATCATCGTCTAAATCCTCACTTAAATTTGCTGACCTTTTCAAAACCAAACTAGACTCAGATTCGTCATCTACAGGAGGTAAAGTATTTTTAAGAAAAATGACCTCTCTTTCCTTCTCTATTTCCAAGATAACCGAAATGGAAGAAGCCGCTTGCTCCTTATTCTTCCTAGTGAAATACCCAACCTATCTGCTCTACGCTGAATTTCAGAACTAGATAACGAACATAATGATAATTTGGAGTGTGATGGTGTACCTATTGGGGAGCCATACATTCTTCGTGAAGCAAGATCCATCGCACGCTCAAGTTGGGGGCGATCTGCATTCTGCTGCTCCCTCAACCTTTGACTAGATCTCACCTCCACCTCATGCATTCCCCCAAAAGCCAATATCTCACTTTCAGAAGGTCTTGTCTCCATCCCTTCAACTCCGACGATCTCCCCAGTTCTGGTACTTTCCTGCCCGCATGGCTGAGGCTGCTGCACCATTGTATTCCCAAGACGATCTATGAATAAACCCCCATCAACCGGAGTGAGGCCGGCAAAGAAAATGGAGCATCCAACCTGGTTGGCGTGGACGAACGCTCCTCAGAGACAATAGCAGCATGTTCCTGTTCTGAACCCATCGCAACTGAAGGAGCAGAAACAGAACTTGTTTCACTGTCTACCATTGTGCCGACAGAAAAAACCGCAGAATCGCTGCCGTGGCAGCCAACGCTCTCCGAAACCGCTTGCTCCATCGAGCTATCACCAGGTTCAGCAGCCAAAGTGTTGCCGCTGCAGCGCCCAGCCAGAATGTTGTCACGGCACGGATCAACCTGAGAATCCTCCCCACGAGGTGTGCTGTCCAAATTACCCGCATCTGCCTCCTCACCAAAGTTCCTCATGGTAACCAACGAAAGGAGCTCCTGCTTAGCTAAATAAATTTGTTTCTGCACTGTGGGAGAGAAGATAACACCCGACATCCTCTCCTGCATAACATCAGGAACCACCTCACCCGAGTTATCTTTCACTTTTGAATTTTTTGTTGCCTCATCCGTAACCATGTCATCTGAATCTTTGTTTTCCTTCTCCTTCACCTCCTTATCTGAATTATTGTTGTCCTCGTCATCAGCCTGATCATCATCATCACTCGGCGGTGGTGATCTCGGATCATCATCTTCCTTGTCAGCTACATCAACTGGATGTTCTACCTTAAACTTCATTCTATAGAATCCATCCTTTACAAAGACTGTCCAACCAGCCGGAATCAGAGTATAGTCAACACAACCCACGAGTATACGCAGCACACCATGTTTGCGAGTGAACTTCATGTCAACTTTAATGGTTTTGCCAAACAGGGAGCCCAAGCTCCAGAGAGATAAGAAGTCCCCTGTAACCTTGTTAGGGATACCATACACTCTAATCCATTTTTTGGTAACAACTCCATTGGCTCCACGGTTGCCACCCAGGGGACAACCGTTATCTCTCACTTGCTGTTAGGTACCCGGCATGCCCCAAAAATAGCTAACCTTTCGAGTTCACTTTTAGATGGAAAAGGTACCTTGAAAACGTTGTGTCCCACTTGGTTCACATCCCAGTAAAACTGATCCCCTGGAACCAACATCTACAGCTGAACCACAATTTGTGGTTGTCATCCCAGTAAGAACCAGGGTGTACTGGGCCAGGCCTCTATAACCCTCAACACTCGGCGAGTGAATCTCGCTAAGGACCAGGCCTGCAAGCCTGGGGTGCCCGCGGGGCAGAATCGCCTCGCGGAGGCCTGAGGAGGCAGCTAGGGCCTGTGGAGCCTCTACTCCGCTGCCTCCTCTCCAAGGAAGTTTTCCCTGAAGGGAAGTCAACGCAGAATCCTCCACAGGGCGTTCCCGCCCACGCGAGGGTTCCTTCACTGTAAAGCAAGCTCTGCGGAGCGCACATGGCTTCCGCAGTGGCCGCAGAGTGACCGCGCCTCTGCGCAGAGTGACGACGGAGCTACAGTCCCACTTTGGTGATAAAGGAGTCAACAAAGCAGGGGCAACGGCGCAGACCACCAAGCTTTCCTCTTTGGTGATAAGGGAGCAGGCCGGCGCTACGCGCCAAACGCGACGTCACCGTGGGGACTCCCCCGCTCCTCTGCGGCGGCAGCTGGCCGTCCTGGATGGACGGCGGCCTCTCTGCTGCGGCCTCAGCTTTTGTGCCCATGGACCGCGCTCATGGACGCCCAAGCAGCGGTGCACCGTGCTCCCGACCGTTGTCGCCATGTGGTAGCCCTCCGCTGCACAAGGACAGGGAGGAGGCCCGGGGCGCTATAAAAGGAGCTGGTGCACCACCCTAAGAGGGGATCGAACACATTTTACTCCTAGTCTAGCTACTTGCGCGCAAGGGAGAAGAAGACAGTAGTTTCCCTCCCCTTGTACGCGCCATTGCCACAACTGTGCCTCGGCAAGCACGCTGTACTGTAACCTCTACAAGCAGCAATACAGACAGGCAGGACGTAGCGGTTTTACCTCCACAAGAGGGCCGTGAACCTGGGTACGCGCCGTGTCTCTCTCTGCCGTGATGTCCCTCCTCAGGCACGACGAGCAGCGTCGCCGCGCCGGATGAGGGTTGATTGACGTCGTGTTCAGCCCCTTACACGAACTCTCTTCGCGAGTGTGACTGCCCCTGTTTCGTGGGAGTCATTCTCCGACAATTGGCGCGCCAGGTAGGGGGCTGAGGCGCGCATTCAACCTCCATCGACCTCAACGCCATGGCGGACACTCGCGCTGCTCGCGCCAACCGGCGCGCGTCAGGCCGAGCTGAGACCGAGCCCGTCGTCCACGCCGCCAGGCCACGCGGCCGTCCGCGCACCAACCGCGCTTCGGGGCGCACTACTGCGGAGCCACGCGTGGAGCACCCCGAGGATGAGGACGACCGCTACGACGAAGACGTCGACCACGAGCACAGCGAGGACGCTGAGTCCTCGCATCCATCTCGGCGCCAAAGCGCGTCCACGCTTGGACGCCCGGCGCCCAGCCCAAACACTGCGCTGCTCATGGCAGCAGAGCTCTTCCGCTACCGCCCCACCGCCGAGGCGCACGACAACTGGCTTGGCCGTCTCCAGCACCTCGTCGACATCGCGGCTGCGCCGCGCGCGGTTCCAGCACCTTCGCGCTCCCTGGTGCACCACAACTCCGGGCGCGCAGGCACCGCCGCGCATGGAGCGCCTCCGCCTCCGCCTCCGCCAGGACCACCTCCGGCTGCGGCAAACAAAGCCGCCTCTCACGCGTCCTCGCCGCATGATTGTCAAATCGTGCAGCGGACGCCGCCGGACGCGCGGGTGGAGATGGAGCGCCAGCGGGACCTCCAGAAGCGCATCGTCGAGGAAATTGGCCAGGCCGGGCGCCAAAACCGCAGAGCTCTCCAGGGCGGTGTGGCCACGTACGCCACTGGCTGCACGGCCTTCACCCGCAACCTGCGCCGCGTCGTCTGGCCGCAGAAGTTCAGGCCAGACCTCCCCAAGGGCTACGATGGCACGAACAACCCCATCGAGTTCCTGCAGCTCTACACCACCTCCATCCAGCTGCGGGAGGAGACGACAAGGTCATGGCGAACTGGTTCTCGCACGCCCTCAGGGACTCTGCCCTGTCGTGGCTCCTGAACCTCCCTGAGGACTCCATCGACTCCTGGGAGGACCTCTGCAAGCAGTTCGTTGCGAACTTCAAGGGCACGTACGAGCGCGCCCTCACCTACAACGACCTGCGCGCCGTACGCCAGAAGTCTGGCGAGACTCTCCGCAAGTACATCCAGCGCTTCAGCCAAGTCCGCAACAAAATCCCCAACATCCCTGACTCGCACGTCATTGCTGCCTTCAGAGAGGGCGTCACCAACCGCAGGATGCTTGAGAAGCTCGGCATTCACGATACCCTCTCCTCTGTCGTGAAGCTCTTCGACATCGCAGACAAGTGTGCCAAGGCTGAAGAGGGTCTCCTCTTCACCAAGGTGGCCTCTGCAGATGACCCCCCAGAGGGATCCAAGGCCCACAAGAAGCGTGACGAGACCAAGCGCAAGCCTACTGCTGTGCTGGCTGCTGAGCCCGGCGCTAAGCACGCTCGAGAGGACTCTGCAGAGGATGGCGAGAAGAAGATCGACAACCGTCCCTTCTGCATCTACCACAACAGGCGCGGCCACGCGACAGAGAACTGTTACGACCTCAAGCAACTGAGCAAGAAGCGCGAGCAGGAAGAAGGCAGCGGTGGTCGCGGCAGAGGCCGTAACTACCGCAAGGGCGGACGCAAAGGTGGCTACCAGAAGCCTCAAGGGACTCAGGCCAACGCCGCTGAGAAGAACAACAATCTCCCTGACGAGGAGCCTGGGGGCTACCAGGCCCCTAGAGGCGCCATGGCGTGCATCCTCGGCGGGGCTCAGGCGCCCAAGTCCAACAATCAGTTCAAGCAGTTCGCCCGCGAGCTCAACGCAGCGCTGCCCGGGGTGGAGACATCGCGTCCCCTCAAGTGGTCTCAGTACACCATCGCCTTCGACGCCAAGGACCACCCCAAGTCCACCAAGACTGTAGGCACCCTCCCGCTGGTGTGCACCCCCACCATCAACAATATCGCCGTCGGCAAAACGCTCATTGATGGGGGTGCAGGCCTGAACGTCATCTCTGTCGAGACCTTTGAGACGCTTCAAGTGCCCTACGAGTGGCTTATGCCCTCCAGGCCCTTCACAGGGGTCACCAGCGGCTCAATCTCGCCTCTGGGGCAAGTGAGGCTTGCAGTCACCTTTGGCACGCAGCAAAACTATCGCACCGAGCTCATCGACTTCGACGTTGCGCACATTGGCCTGCCCTACAACGCCATCCTCGGCTACCCCGCCCTCGCGAAGTTCATGGCCGTCACGCATCACGCCTACAACATGGTCAAGATCCCTGGCAGCGGCGGCACCATCACCATCCATGGTCACGTACAGGACGCTACACGCGCTGTCGAGCTCGCCTACAAAGCTGCTGCCATGGCGTTCCCTGCTGACGAAGACCTGGAGCCCCTCGCGAGGCCCAAGAAGAAGAAGCAGCTGTTCTCTCAGGAGCAGGCTGCTACAAAGAAGGTGTCGCTGAGCACCAGCGATTCGGGGGCTGAGGGCTCGGGGGCTAGCGTCACCATAGGCGCTGGCTTACCTCCCAAATAGGAAAGCGCGCTCGTCGCCTTCCTTCGGGCAAATTCTGACATGTTCGCATGGACTCCGTCAGAAATGTCCGGCGTACCAAGGGAGGTGATCGAGCACCACTTAGCTGTGTGTCCAAACGCACGCCCCGTCAAGCAGAAGGCACGGAAACAAGCCCCTGAGAAGCAAGCCTTCATCATCAAAGAAGTAGAAAAGCTAAAAGCAGCAGACATTATTCGAGAAGTTGCCCACCCCACCTGGGTCTCTAATGGCGTGGTTGTCCCAAAACCCAATGGGGGAGGCCGGCTCTGCATCGATTACACTGATGTAAATAAAGCCTGCCCCAAGGACCCATACCCCATGCCAAGGATTGATCAGATCGTGGACTCCACAGCCGGCTGTGATCTCCTCTGTTTTCTGGACGCCTTCTCAGGCTACCACCAGATCAAAATGGCTAAAGAGGACGAGGAGAAAACAGCGTTCCTCACCCCCTGTGGCGTGTATTGCTACACTTGCATGCCCTTCGGGTTGAAGAACGCCGGCGCCACCTTCCAGAGGCTCATGAGGATCGCCCTGGGGGCTCAGATGGGAAGAAATGCAGAGGCATATGTTGACGACATCGTAGTCAAGTCTCGCGAGGGAGACACTCTCTTGAAGGACCTCGAGGAGACCTTCGCCAGCCTGCGCAAGGTGAACATCAAGCTAAACCCCGCCAAGTGCGTCTTCGGGGTACCTTCAGGCAAACTCCTCGGGTTCCTCGTGTCCCATCGCGGCATAGAAGCAAACCCTGACAAGATCAAGGCCATAGAAGAAATGCAGCCACCCGCCGCCTCAAGGACATGCAGCGCCTAGCTGGGTGCATGGCCAGCTTGGGCCGCTTCATCTCCAAGTTTGGCGAGAGGGCCCTGCCATTTTTCAAGATCATGAAGAAGTCCGGCACCTTCAAGTGGACTCCAGAGGCAGACAAGGCATTTGAGGACTTGAAGAAGTACTTGGCTAGCGCACCAGTTATGGTAGCCCCCAGGACGGGCGAGCATCTAAAGCTGTACCTTGCAGCCACTCCACAAACCGCAAGCGCCGTCCTGGTGGTCGAAAGAGAAGAGCCAGTCCTCCCCAAGAAAAGTGCAGCCACTCCAAGTCCAGAGCCTCCCGACAAGGAAAAAGTCCCTCCAGGCCCAGAGCCAGACCCACAGCCAGCTGTCGAGCCTACTTCAGGCACCCCTGCTGAGACTCCTCCACAAGGAAACCTCGCCAAAGGGCCTGAGGAGTCCCTCGAGGGAGCCAACGCTGCGTCACCCTCCACAACCCTTGTCGAGCATCCAGTTACTATGTCAGTACTGTGCTAAGAGATGCTCGCGAGCGGTACCCTACGCAGCAGAAGCTCCTTCTCGCCCTGCTCATCGCCTCCAGAAAGCTGCGCCACTACTTCCAGGGCCACCCTGTCACGGTGGTCACATCATTCCCTCTGGAGCAAATCCTGCGCAACCCCAACGCCACTGATCGCGTAGCAGGGTGGAACATCGAGCTGCAGCCTTTCAACTTGCGTTTTGACACCACAAGGGTCATCAAAGGAAGAGCACTGGCAGACTTTGTCGCCGAATGGACAGACCCAACTCCTGAAGAGCCTCCTGAAGCAGAAACTATACCGCCTGGAGATACGACGCCAAGCCACTGGACCATGCACTTCGATGGAGCTTTCTCCTGCCGCAACGGAGGCGCTGGCGTTGTCCTGACCTCGCCTAAAGGCGACAAGCTCCACTATGCCGTCCAGTTGTGCTTCACGATGGACAAGATCTCCAACAACATCGCTGAATATGAAGGCCTCCTCGCCGGGCTCAGAGCTGCCATTGCCCTCGGTGTCAAGCACCTACTCATCAAAGGCGACTCCCAGCTCCTGGTCAACTTCTCCAACAAGAGCTACACCCCTAAAGACAGCCATATGGCTGCCTACCTTGAAGAGGTCCGCAAGCTCGAGAAGCACTTCAGGGGCATGGAGCTCATGCACATCCCGCGCAAGGAGAACCAGGAAGCAGATGACATCGCCAAGCGCGCATCGCGAAGGGAGGCCCAGCCCGCAGGTGTCTTTGAAGAGAGGCTCTCCAAGGCATCCATAAAGCAGCCGCTGCAAGCACCAGCTACAAGCACAGACGAAGTACTCCCACCACCTCCCACAGGTGGCGCACCCAACTGTGGCCCATCCTCAGGGGAGCGTCTGATGCTAACCATGGTGCACCAAGAAACAGGCTGGGTTGACGAGCTCAAGGACTACTTGCTAAAAGGAGTCCTTCCCGAGGAAGACGCAGAGGCAGAACGAGTCGCTCGACAAGCGAAATCCTATTACATCCTGAGGGAGACCTATACCGCAAGCGCCCAAATGGCATTGCCCTCAAGTGTGTGCCTCCTGAGGAAGGACGCATGCTCCTCAGGGACATACACAGTGGAGAGTGCGGCCACCATTCCTGCGCGCGCACCCTCGCCGGCAAGGTCTTCAGGAGCGGTTTCTACTGGCCTCAAGTGCTTCAAGATGCCGTCACCATCGTTCAGTCTTGCGATGCATGCCAGTTCCACGCCAAGCAAGTCCATCAGCCTGCACTGGGACTCCAGACCATCCCGCTCTCCTGGCCGTTCGCGGTCTGGGGGCTGGACATCTTGGGACCCTTCCCGAGATCGCAAGGGGGCTACCGTTTCCTCTTCGTGGCTGTTGACAAGTTCACCAAATGGGCAGAGGTTGAAGCGGTGCGCACCATCCCTGCCAGGGCAGCCGTGAAGTTCATCAGAGGCCTGGTCTGCCGCTTTGGTGTGCCAAACCGCATCATCACCGACAATGGCTCACAGTTCACCAGCGGCATCTTCAGGGCTTACTGCGAGAGCCTCGGCACCAAGCTCTGTTTCGCCTCGGTAGCTCACCCACAGAGCAATGGTCAAGCCGAGCGAGCAAATGCTGAGGTCCTCAAGGGCCTCAAGACGAGAAGTTTCAACCGCCTCAAGGGCTACGGCAAGGGCTGGATCGATGAGCTCCCCTCCGTGCTCTGGTCCATCCGCACGAACCCTACAAACCCACTGGTGAGACGCCATTCGCCCTGGTGTATGGAGCCGAAGCAGTCCTCCCCACAGAGATCAAGCACGGGTCCGCAAGGGTCCTTGCCTTCAATGAGGACAATCAAGAAGACCTCCACAACGACGACCTGCTGTTCCTCGACGGGTTGCGCCGCCGAGCCGCCCTCAGAGCGGCAAAATACCAGCAAGACCTGCGACGCTACCACAGCCGCCACATACGTCCGCGCACTCTCGAGACAGGCGACCTTGTCCTCAGGAGGATCCTCTCCAGGGAAGGTCTCCACAAGCTCTCGCCCATGTGGGAAGGCCCCTACAGGGTCGCGCATGTCGCCAGACCTGGCGCGGTGCGCCTCGAGACGGAGGACGGCATCCCGGTCAAGAACCCTTGGAACATCGCGCATCTACGCAAGTTCTACCCGTGATCTCTATCACACCAGGCATTTTTTGTCTCTAGAGGAAAGCGCACAGCTTCACCTCCAAGCTTCACAAAAGCTTCTCTCTCTGAGGGCCAGTCCCTCTGAGCTCTTCCTGTAACGTGCCGCCGCAGGCCGTGAAGAGTCTCAGCCACTGAATGTGGTCCCCATGCCTCGACATGGAAACTTTATCTTGGCAAGCCCAAGTGTAACGAACCAATTCGTTTCCTAGTGAAACATTGCGCTGCGGCGCCGCTATGTAATATTTTGGGGGTGAGTTTTAGTTCTCGTTACTCTGTGTTTTCATTCGCGCTCATATCTTTCCCCTTGCGCACCTCGCGAGCGGGGGCTGAGTACGGTGACTGTGCCTCGGGAGCATCCCAGCAGCACCGCAAAACCCAAAAGGATCCGAGCTCTAACACGTGAGCACGCTCTCACGCCTGTTACCTCACCAAAGAGCTCTGGCCCAGGGGCTTGCTCCCAAACCTGCCACCTCACCTAAGGACCTTTGGTACTTACTCTCCTCGCGAGGCACCCATGAGGAAACCTATAAGCGCGCATGAGTTTCTCTACCATGTTTGCTTTGGTTCCACCTCTAACCTACACAGGGAACAAGAGTCCCCCCAAGGCTCGTGGAGTCACGCTCCAGACCCAAAGAGGGAAGCACATCTTCAGGGAAATCAACGCCCTCCACGAGGCAGAACCTCGCTAAGCTAAGTCCTGCGCTTACACCTCAGGCGTTGTGTTTTTCCTCTCACGAGCAACTTCCGTCCCTCGGGCGGGTATTTTCTCCTTCGCATTTCATGGACTGCTTGAGCGTCAAAGGGGAGCCCTCGAGCATCGCGACTCGAGAGCTCTTACCTCTCTAAGCCTTAAACACCCCCCGGCCTTGCTGAGTCATTGCTCTGGCATACCGTAGTGGCGGAGTCATAGCGCTAAGAGACGGGTCCTGACGACGTAAAGCGAAAAAGGCATGGAATAGGGATAAAATGCCCGTCGAGGGGCACACGCACATTGCAGCACAATAAAGTGTTTTACAGACCATCACAAATGAAACAAAGTCTTTAAACAAAGATAACTTGCGCCTCAGGCGCGACTTGTGGCAGGAGCAGCTTAAGCAGAAGTCTTGGCGGCCTCATCCTCCTCAGCGTCATCTTCCCCGCGCCTTCCTCCTCGACGTCTTCCTCCTCGCCAGAGGCCGGCTCTTCAGCGACCCTCTTGAAGCGGTTGACATAGTCGTTGATCTCCTCCCGCAGCGAGTTGAAGAGGCGCGTCTCGGTCTGAGCATCCCCATGGGCTCGGTCACGGACTCGAAGTCGAAGCATGGATATAGGCGCTTGAGGTTGACGAAGACGCGCTCGACCGCCACCAGCAGGAGCTTGCGGCACTCCTCGTCGACAACATCGTCGAGTTCCGCCACAGGGCCCTCAAGGACGGAGAAGAGCTGGTCGAAGTAGGTCAGATACGTGGCAACGTCGGCGTTCCCGTGGACGGGGACGGCAGGAGCATCCACCCCCAGCTTCGCAGCAAGAGCGTTCCCGCGCGTCACCAAAGATCGGAACATACGCTCCCGCTGCTGCGTCAAGACCCGTGCCGCCACCGCGCTCTGCTCAGCCTCCTCGACCCTCTCCACAACAGGGGCCACCTGCGCATTCAGCTCCTGCATGTCTGCCATCAGGGCTGTGAGGTCCTGCTCCGAGCGCTCGAGGGCCTGCTCCGTGCGGAGATTAGCGTCCTTGGCGCGCTTCAGCGAGGATTTCAAGTTGGCGTTCCACTCCTCCAGCTGGCGAATGCGCTTGCCGAGCTCTCTGCGCTTTTTCTGGAAGCCGTCCTCCTGCTTCTTGAACTTCCCAGCATACTCCCGGGAGACGGCCTGTGTGACAGCAGTGCGGTACTCTTTTTGCTTGGTGAGGGCCTCCGCCTCTGCCTCCTTTTTCTTCTCGGCAAGCTTTTGGTTGGCCTTCTCCACAAGCTCCCGGTGCCGCTCCACCTCCTTGTCGTGCTTGCCCATGGCCTCAGCCAAGCTGCTCTCGCGGGACTCCAAGGCCTCACGCTCTCTGTTCATGTCAGTTTCCGCCTGCTCCAGTTTCTCCTCACGCTTGAGCACCTCAGCTTCGCGTGTCGTCATGGCCTGCTCGCGAGCCTCCAGCGACAGACGATGCTGCTCCAGAGACTTCCTCACCACCTCAGCTTCAGAAATTATCTTCTCCTCGCGGCTGGCCAGCTCCTTGCGCTGGTCGGCGAGGGAGGTCTCGATAGCCGCTCGGTCGGAGGCTGCAGCCTGGCGCTCCGCCACAGCCGCCTCCCGATCCTCTGCAGCCGCCTTGCGCTCCGCCTGGACCGGCGCCAAGGCCTCTTGCGCCTCGCGCTCCGCGTTCTCGCGGATCTCCTGGGCCTGCCGCGTCGCCTCGTCGCGCTGCGCCTGAAGAGCTTGGTCGTCAGGGCCACTCCGCCGCCTGACTTCGAAGAAGCGGGCCCAGTCAGCAGCAAGGGCGTCATACCTCCTGCCAAGCTCCGCCTCCTCAAGGGCAAGTTGGGTCTCTAGCCCGTCTAGGGTGCCCCTCACCAAACGGAGGGCAGCTTGGCGGCTCGCGCCGCTCCGGCTCCGGTCGCTCAAGACCAAGGCCCAAGAGCCCTCACGTGGCGCAACGTCCTCCGCCCCAGCGCCAGCCTCTGGTGCAGAAAGCACAGTGCTTGGACCAGGGTCAGCACGGGGCCACAGGAGCGGGCCCCCACCGTCTTGTGCGTCGTTGTTCTCCACGACGACCTCCTCGTGGGCCGCGGGGGCTGGCGAGGGAGGCCTAGCCACCAGAGGCTCAACCGCAGCCTCGCCTGCTGCGGCCTCAGAAGAAGTGGCCTCCCCCTCAGGCTCGGAATTTGGAGGGGGCGGCGGAGGAGTTCCCTCCTCCATCTCGACGTCGGCGCCTCCCGGCGTCTGTGTGCTGGTCCCCGCCGTCTCCACGGCGGGTGTCTCTGGGGGCTCCAGTGGAGCATCAGGGCGCGGCGGCGACGGATCTTCGCCGCCTCCTCAAACTGACTCTCGGCAGGAGGTGGCGAGGCAGTTGCTTCTTCAAGGGGCGTCTCCCCACAGGCCTCATGGCCTCGTCAACAGCCGGGCCCGTGGTGACTGTCACCACGGGCTCCTCAGTCTCCTCTCCAAGGGGCGCTGTAGGCCCCTCAACAACGGTCGTAGCGTCGCGCCGCACGTCCGCAGCCTTGCGGAGTCGGCGCGCTTCGCATGAACCAGACCCCTGATAATCAAGACAGTGAGATCCTCGAGAAAGGCAAGAACTCTCGATAAGCAAGAACGAGTCAAGAAGAAGCAGTACTCACCCAGATGACTTGGCGCGGGTGTCCACCCACACCTTGTTGGCGGAGCGCCGCAGGCCTGTTGAGGCTCCAGCGCTGGGCTCCTCAGGGGCCGCCCAGCTTTCCTCTTGAGAGGAGTGCTCTCCAGGCTTCTGGCGGCCCGGTCGTGGATGGCCTTGGTGCGGGGCTCGCACCGCTTTGCCGCGGCCTCCGGGCCGCTATCGTCCCGTCTTCGTCTTCTTCTTCTGTGGCCCGTCGTGACGGGGCCACCACAAAATCCTCGTCCACATCGGACGATACCTCCAGGATCTCCTCCTCAGGGGCCGCCTGCTTTGAAGAGCTCGCCTCCCCTAACGAGGGGTTGACTCCTCCGGCGGCGGCGTCAGCTTCGGCGTCTGAAGCAGCAGAGGACTCGCCAAACAAGTCTTCCTCCACCACAGGCGCCGCAGCCCCCTTCGCCTCTTCTCCCTCCAAGCCCTCTGGCGTGAACGTCGGCATCATCTCCAGAACTGCGAGGCGCTTCTTTGGAGTGAGCTGGTGGAGGGGCCTCAGGTGCTCAGTGCCCGGAACAGGGATCTCCGGGGCGATGAAGAGCGTGCCTAAGATGGAGGCGACGTCGTCTGGCGCGTGGGCGCTGAGGTGCAAGCGCATTGGATCTGCCGGGCCGGAGTACATCCACACCGGCTTCGTGTGCGCCTGGAGGGGAGCGATGCGCCGCCTCACGAAGTCCTCAGCGACCATCTGCCCCGTGAGGCCAGCCTCGCGGACGAGCTTCATGCGCGAGACCAAGTGGGCAATCTTCTGGTGCTGGACTTCTCGCTGGACCAATTTGAGTTCTTCAGCGGCGGCGCCTCAGGCTCATCGAAGAAGGCATTCCGCTCCTTGGCGTCGACGAGGACCCACTTCTGGCGGAAGTCCTCCACCTTCTTCGTCACCCTCGTAACGGCCTTGTCGCCATCCCACGACATGGGGATGTAGACGGCGCCCATCCCGTCTGCGATGCGGAAAGACACGCACCCAGACCGCTCGCCGGCGCCGTGTTGCGGAGCGCGTAGAAGCTCCGGAAGAAGGCCACGGAGGCATCACTCCCAGATACGCCTCGCAGAGATAGGCGAAGATGGCGAGAATCAGGATGGAGTTCGGGTGGAGGTGCAGGAGCTGGATCTGATAGAAAGCCAGCACCTCCGCAAGGAAGGGAGAGAACGGCGGCACCAAGCCGGCGAACAGCGTGTGGACGAAAATGGGGTACCACCCCGCCGCCAGCTTGCCGAAGCGCGCCGCCTTGACGCCGCTGGCGCCATGCTCATTATTCCTCCCGGCGACGAGGACCTTCAGCCTATCCAGCGCCTCCGCTGTGGAGACGCGAGTGCCGATGAGAGCCGGCGCAAGCTCCTCCTCCCGCTGCGCTTCAGCGGAGGCCTCCACCATCGCCGCCTTGCCTTTCTTGGGGCCCATGGCTCGCGAAGGAAGGGCGGCGGAAGAGCTCGGAGAAGAACGGAAATCGCCGGAGTAGTGGAGCACCGGAGGTGTATGCAAGAAGGAAAGGCGTAAATGCGGCGGAACTGCTGCCGGCACAGCCGCGGCAGCCTTTATATCACCTCAGAGCGGTTTCCGAGGCGTCGTGGGTCCCACCACGACGCCCACCTCCTCCGGAGAAGCCGAGACGCACCAACCGCTCGCCACGTGTCTCGGGCCGGCCGGACACTTTGGGCCCATGACGCTTCGCCTGCGCCCCCTGGACCGCGTCGTGCCCGTCATGGGCCCGGGGGCTACTGTCAGCCCAGTAAGAACCAGGGTGTACTGGGCCAGGCCTCTATAACCCTCAACACTCGGCGAGTGAATCTCGCTAAGGACCAGGCCTGCAAGCCTGGGAGCCCGCGGGGCAGAATCGCCTCGCGGAGGCCTGAGGAGGCAGCTAGGGCCTGTGGAGCCTCTACTCCGCTGCCCCTCTCCAAGGAAGTTTTCCCTGAAGGGAAGTCAACGCAGAATCCTCCACAGGGCGTTCCCGCCCACGCGAGGGTTCCTTCACTGTAAAGCAAGCTCTGCGGAGCGCACATGGCTTCCGCAGCGGCCGCAGAGTGACCGCGCCTCTGCGCAGAGTGACGACGGAGCTACAGTCCCACTTTGGTGATAAAGGAGTCAACAAAGCAGGGGCAACGGCGCAGACCACCAAGCTTTCCTCTTTGGTGATAAGGGAGCAGGCCGGCGCTACGCGCCAAACGCGACGTCACCGTGGGGACTCCCCCGCTCCTCTGCGGCGGCAGCTGGCCGTCCTGGATGGACGGCGGCCTCTCTGCTGCGGCCTCAGCTTTTGTGCCCATGGACCGCGCTCATGGACGCCCAAGCAGCGGTGCACCGTGCTCCCGACCGTTGTCGCCATGTGGTAGCTCCTCCGCTGCACAAGGACAGGGAGGAGGCCCGGGGCGCTATAAAAGGAGCTGGTGCACCACCCTAAGAGGGGATCGAACACATTTTACTCCTAGTCTAGCTACTTGCGCGCAAGGGAGAAGAAGACAGTAGTTTCCCTCCCCTTGTACGCGCCATTGCCACAACTGTGCCTCGGCAAGCACGCTGTACTGTAACCTCTACAAGCAGCAATACAGACAGGCAGGACGTAGCGGTTTTACCTCCACAAGAGGGCCGTGAACCTGGGTACGCGCCGTGTCTCTCTCTGCCGTGATGTCCCTCCTCAGGCACGACGAGCAGCGTCGCCGCGCCGGATGAGGGTTGATTGACGTCGTGTTCAGCCCCTTACACGAACTCTCTTCGCGAGTGTGACTGCCCCTGTTTCGTGGGAGTCATTCTCCGACAGTGGTATTGTGAGCTCTCCTCCAGTTACTGTCAACATTGCCAACCGAACATTATCAATTTTGGGCTTGTAGGTATCCATAGTTTGTTGTTCAAAAAAAATTAATCCCTCATTTATCAGGCCATGCATGATCACTTGCGGTTTAGGCGCAGACAGCAAGGGGCATACCTCCGGAGCATGTTCCTTACTCTCGCAAATGTCGCGGACCTCAACCGTACACTCTTTTACATGGTGCACTGATTCATCACAGCGGTAGCAACGAGCTTTCTCACTTTTTTTTGCTTTTTTAGGTGCCACGGCCTCAGACCCTACCTGTCCAGCCCCTCCACCCCGAGTTCTATCATTCCGGGTTGCTGGGTCTTTGCCAACGCATGCGAAGAGGACTCATTCCCCATTAGCGTAGCACCTTTGGCTAACAACTCGGATGTCGTCGATGTCGGGCCATACTGCATTGCATTAGCAGTTTGTGGCACCGTCTTCTCCTGAGCCACCAAGACCCTCGGTTGCCTGAGAGCATCCGTAACTTGGCTCACAATCTTAGCCAGCATCTCCTCTGAAAAGCCCGTAGCTGCCTCCCTGTTAATATTTGAGCCTGAAGCTCCACCCCGTGAGCCCCTCGAGTAAGCCATTCTTCCTCCATCAGTCCAACCCCCATGAAACTGGTACGGCCTATTGTAGTTGTACTGACGCTGTTGTGCGTCATTAGCAAACCCCGAGCCCGCATTGAAATTGCCAAAGCTATTTGTCCCTTGAAACCCTTGCTGTCGCTGATCCATCTGCCCAGCCGTTCCACTCGGTCCTCCTTGCACAAAGTTGTTTTGCCGCTGATCACTCTGCCCTGCCTGGCCCCCCAATCCGCCATCTTGAAAGCCTCCACGGCCAATGGCACCCTGCCCCCCCCCCCCCGATCCGCCGCCTTGAAAGCCTCCACGGCCAATGGCACCACCACGAAACGGTGGTCCGTTGCCATCGTTGCCTCGGTAGACGCCTCCAAAACCACGTCCCAGAGGAACACCTCGTCCATCTCCAGCACCTCCATGCCCCCCCCCCGCCGTTGTTAGCCATCGACGGCGGAAGAGGAGATCTTTTTTTGATAAACCCCAGAATCTCGCGAATACCTAGCTGGTGATCCAGCTTAATCCAACCGCACCGTGCTTGATCACGAGTTTCTACTAGTTGGGCCGCAAGCCCAATAGTAAAACCCCCATTTGATCTCAGCCCATTGGAATCAGAACGGCTCACATGGCCTCTAATTTTTTTTCCAAATTTTGAATTTTGTGATCCACTTCTGTCGGGTTTCTTCACCGGCACCGGCGACGCACCACTAGCCCAGCGATCTTGCTGACGCCGTACCACCTCCCAACTTCCGGATCCATCATCGATCGAAATCGACGGAGCAAGAACCGGTAACTTGAGCGGTCTCGGCCTCCCGAACGGCAATCGAAAGGACGAAACCCTTCTCTCGCGTCCAGAGCTCTCAAGCTCGGGAATTGACGAACCTGCATAAGATTTTGTGAGAAGTGCAAAGAAATTGCCACATACCTCTGAGCTTGACGTTTGACGGTCCGTTTTCCTTTCCTCGAACTTCGTTCCTCCAAGGATGCGTGATCCTCCGGTGATGGCGAACGGTAGAGGTACCGGAAGGCACCTGAGCCACACACCTCACCCTCTTCGACGTCTTCATCCTCGTCACTGTCGTCCTTGTCGACCGCCGGTCCCAGGTCGCCGCCGTCGAGACCGTCAGCCAGCGCCCAGAATCGCCCTCGGGTCGCCTCTAACGGCTCCCCGTGAATTACGGTGCCCATCTCCCTCATGTGGTCACCTTAGATCGTATCTACAAGTTGTTTGCACCTATTATTGTCCGGAACCCGAGACCCCAAAGTGACAACAATTGAGAAAATCGGAGGGGATGGCTTTAGTTTGAGGATCACATGTGTTCATTGAGTGTTAATGCTTTGCTCTGGTGCTCTATTAAAAGGAGTACCTTAATTACCATTAGGTTCCATGATTGGCCCCGCTGAAACGGGATGGTTGGACAAAAGATGTTGTGCAAGAATCTTATTGCAAGCATGTACGGCAAAAGAACACATGCCTACGTATGATTAATAGAAATAAATGATCTGTCATAAGTTAGTTTCAATTATGTCAATTGTTCAACTGTAATTTGTTCACCCAACACTTGTTCTTATTTGCTTGGAGAGTTACCTCTAGTGAAACTATGAACCCCGGTCCATTGTTAATCATTATTGCTTACGTTGTTACTTCTGCTACTGCTACTTTACTGTTACTGTTACTCTCGAATTACTGCTGCTTTCACATCACTTCTGTTATTAATGCTTTTCCAGGTGTGGCTGAATTGACAACTCAACTGCTAAGCCTTATAAGTATTCGTTGGCTCCACTTGTTTCGAATCAATAAATTTGGGTTTTACTTCCCTCAAAAATACTATGGCGATCCCCTACACTTGTGGGGCATCAGTTATCTAATACTTAGGTGGACAAAAGTTCACAGTTGATCTGCGGCGTGAAGCTTGAAACTGAAAACTCGTGAACTATTATTCTTAATCATGTTTACTATTACTAAGTCATAAATTAAAACTCGTAAGCATAAAGTTCTTCTTTCCTGAATTTTATGCTAGACAAACAGAGCAAGAAACTAGCATTATAAACCCAACAAGATAGAACCAAGTGGAGCACAATGGAGGACAAAATACGGTGGCCCTTTTACTTTTCAGTTGTCAAAGCACCATTATTTGCCAATAGTGCGGCGGTCAAAACTGGGGAATTATAGTTACCATTGAGTCAACATGCGGGTTTCAATTTTTTTAATTATCAAACTTTCATGCTTACTGATAAAGTAACATATATAATTTTAGAAGAAAACCTTCACAATATAGTGTTTCCTTCTAATATTTTCCACCAAATTGGCGAAGGAAAACACGGTCATTCTAAATACGATAAGATACAATAAATCGAGATACTACACCCCATAAAATAACGCACGGCAAAACATGACTAATCTTTCACTAGTTGGGTGTACAAAAGCATGGAATGGACTAACAATGTGGTACTCAAAACGAAGAACAAATAACCGTTGATTAATTGTGTTAGTTTCTGAAATATAAAATTTAATGGTTACTAATAAGGTAGTGCCGTAAGATAGATAAAATGTGTAACCACATAGTGTTTCCCTCCCAAATATTTAAGAAGAGTAAAGTGAAAGGAGAATTGTCATATCAAATATAGTAATAACAACATAGTAACCAATCGGACACAATGATTGAAAAACTTGACAAAACCTGACTCCTTCAGTACCTAGGTGGACAAAAACACATAATTGGCCAATAGTGTGACGTTTAAACATATTAACTCAATTTAATAGTTACTAATATGGTAATATCGTGTCATAAGTGAAAACACATAAACACCAAGTGTGAAATTGAATAAGGTTGACAAACTTCATTTCCAATTTCTCCACCTTGTATAAAAAGTACTCAACAAACCATGTATGACAAAACATAGCAAATATTTCGGTACCTAGGTGGGAAAAATCATGTAATTCACCAAGTAACGGTCAAACCCTAGAGCTCAACCTTATGTCATCCGGAGTGCAAACTTTTAGTTACAGAATTTTATAAATATGGTTGCTAATACGCTAGCTTTGTGTCACCAGCGGAAACATATAAACACCAAGTGTGGTATTTGAAAGAAAACCATTGACTAACTTAGTTTCCATTTTCTCTCTCTTGCATACAAACTTGATAAAACCATGTATGCCAAAACACGTCGATCCTTTGTGTAGCTAACTGGACAAAACATGTAGTTGACCAACAGTGTGAAGCTCAACCGAGAGAACTCAAGGTACTATCAACCCGTGAGCGAAATGTTAGTTTTTTATTTTGAATTTTATGGCTACTAATACGGTAATATTATATCGTAAGTGAAACACTTAAACATCAAGTGTGAAATAAAAAAGAAACCTCTTGCTAACCTCTTTCCCATTTTCTCCACATTGCATAAAATACTCTATTAAACCATGTATTAAAAAATGTGATGGTTCTTTCTGTACCTAGGTGGACAAAAACCTGTAATTGAACAATAGTGTGATGCTCAAACCCGAGAACTCAAGCTACCTTCAACTTGAGTGCGAATAGTTACTTTCTCAAATTCTAATTTTTGTTGGTTACTAATACGGTAATATTGTGTCATAAGTGGACACAGGAACACATAGTGTGAACTTTAAAAGAACCCCCCAAAGTTATGTCTATTTTTTCACCTTACATGAAAAACTTGAAAAAATCATGTATAACAAAACACTTTCATTACAAACAAAAACATGTAATGACACTCAAACCCAAGAAGTCAAGCTACCAGCGACTAGCGCGCGAACTGTTAGTTTTTAAACTTTTATGTTGCATCATAAGTGGAAAACATAAAACACCAAGTGTGAAATTAAATGTACCCTCTCCCAACTTATGTTTCATTTTCTTAACCTTGCATGAAAACTTCACAAAATCACTTACGACAAAATATGATGGTGGAAAAACACATTTAACTGACCAGTAGAGTGACACTCAAATCCGGGAACTCAAATTACCGTTAACTCGAGCACGAACTGTTAGTTTTTAAATTTCCAAATTTTATGATTACCAGCACTGTAATATTATTTTGTCATTAGTGAAAACATGATTTCTTAAGAAGTGAGCCCAGCTCACTTGGTTAGGGAAGTGGATGTACAACCCAGCCACCAGGTTAAGTCCTCACGGACGCGGATTTGAGTTCTTATTATTTCAAAACAAAAACCGCTGTAGGGGCTTCCCTACTGCATTCCTTTAAAAAAAAAACATGATTTCTTAAAAAAAAACTCTAGCTAACTTCTTTACTGAAATTTCCACCTGATTAGCAAAGGGCAAAATGGTCATTGTAATAGCCAGAAAACTAACCCTAACAGTTTTCTCTAAAACACCTCTGTCACATTCTTAACCTCTGACTATCGCTAGTATGTTCTCACATTTCTCTCAGAGTTTCAAATCACCTCCCCTCTCATAAAACCTCCTCGCGTCGTCCTCCCATTCGCCTCGCCCCCACCCGCATCTCCGTTCCCACCACCATCACCTCGCCGCCGCTCCCATGGCCGAGCTACCGCATCCCCCCTCCCGGCTCCCTCTCCTAACCCTCGTCTACCTCTTCCTGCTGGCCGCCGCGACGCCGCTCGCGCTTGCCCGGGCGGCCCCCGCCACCGACTCTATACACGAGCTGCTACGGTCGCACGGCCTACCCGGCGGGCTGCTCCCGCGCGGCGTGGAGTCGTACACCCTGGATGAGGCCACCGGGCTGCTCGAGGCGCGGCTTCCGTCGTCGTGCTATGCCATGTACGACAACGGCGAGCAGGCCTTCTTCGAAGCCGTGGTGCGCGGGAACCTAAGCTTCGGCGCGCTCCGCGGCTGTCAGGGGCTGGAGCAGGAGGAGCTCTTCGTGTGGCTCCCCGTGAAGGGCATCCTCATCGCCGACCCGGGCTCAGGCGTCATCCTGTTCGACATCGGCTTAGCCCACAAGACGCTCTCCAAGTCGCTATTCGAGGAGCCGCCGGAGTGCAAGCCGACAGCAGCCAGCGGCGTGGGCGCCGACGCCGCCGCCAGGTCGAGGGATAGACGAGGTGAGATTTTCCGCTCCTCTGAGATGTTTCAGATTTGTTTCCTCTCTCTCTATAAAGTTGGTAGGTAGGTAGTTCGCCTTCTCGCCGGCCGTTTATTTCGACGCCAAATCAGAGCAGTTCCGCGTCAAGATTTCACTCGGGTGGAGAGATATTTTTGGTCAAATTCGTCATGCCCAATCCCTCATCTGAGCTCCGCAGCTCGCCGATTCGATTCCGCATCGGTGATCTTGATGACCCCCAAACATTAGATTCCCCTTGTCGATTAGAAGATGAAGAAAACAGGATTCATGGGGCAGCAAAATCGTTCATTTCCGGAATTTCTTCGGTTTCGGCTGTTGTGCAATCGTCTTTGGGTCAGTGGAGGCCGGTTACAAGTTGGCAAGTAGGCCGTTCTCTATTGATTCGGTGAGGCGAGCTAGAAAGTTGGAATTTTAATGGTTTCTTGGAGTTGGAAGCTCTTTGGGGAGTAATTCCTGGAGGGGGTGGATGTTTAATGGCTTCTGTTACAGCTGAATTTTTGGGCAATAAATCCGCAGGAGACTTGCTCTGGTGCTTGAAAGAGGTAATAGCACCACACATACAACTACTTGCGTTGCAGGTGCAAATTCATACAACAAGTTGCAACTTGGGATGAAGTGGTACATAAACTTGTGAAGTTGTGCAAACACATACAAAATCGTTTAGACTTGACACGTAGCATTGTATTTTTGCGAAAACACCCTCTTGTATTTCCATGGCAATTATAACCTTCACCTTTTCTTCCAATCCTCCACCGCGCGAGCTGCGCCCCGGTGCGACGTGGTCCGTGCCCACGGGTTTGATCCATGGCTGCACAGCACGCACGTTGTACAGGACCTTCCAAGGGAGCTGGGCTGCGCGAGCAGCCAGTGCATCCGCGAACAGAGACGGAGATAGATGAGGAATTACTCCTACGCGCACGCCAATGGGGGAGGAACCGAGGAAGGTCTCGAAGTAGAGCTTCAGCTTGACGGTAGTGCATATGCATGGACGCAGGCTCCTGCACATATGTTAGATGAATGAATTTGCACAGATACAGAGCAAGGTAATGGCATTGCCTCCTTGCAGATGCAATGTTGTAATTTGCCCCAACTAATGACATATATATAATTATTAAATTCAGTTATTCAAACAGCGGCACTAACAAATTGGCCAATGGGAGAACAAATCAAGGAAATTTGATGAATAATTTTGCCTCTGTGTGTTCTATCAAATACCCGTGGATCTGTTTCATCCATCAGTTCATAAAGAAGTCACGAGCGCAAGCAACGAACATGGGAGCAATCAGGAGCAAAAACAGCCGCGTCGATCGGGGCAGCACTACCGAGCAGAGCACCATGGACTCGCCCTTCAGGGGCGCGTGGAGCACCGCAGCCCCGCCGAGCAGAGCACCATGGACTCGCCCCTACGATTTTGTAACTCTGCGCCAGGACTTTCTGGCCGCCGTCGTCTGCATCGTCCTCGAGTGCGCAAGGGACAACTCAGGGTAACAACATAGGCGCGCGGAGGCTGCGAGTGGGGCTGCGGCGTTCATGGAGGCGGCGAGGAGGCAGCGAGCTGATCCGCCTCGAACTGCGACTTCATCGCGGTGAGCAAACAACCTCCTGGAGTACGACATCTGTGAGATCGGAGCCGGCGCCAACGCCCCGCCGCCTCCGTCGGCCGTTGTCCGCCGTCGAGCAGTTGGACTCTGACGACGCCGTTGCCGGTGACGAACAGGTCCTGCCATCCTAGAGCGTGGCGGCCGGTGACGGAAGTTGCCATCGTAGGCGCACATCTCAGACTCGGCTTTCAAGTTTCAAGGTCGGACATGGCACACGCGAGCGCGAGCTGGCACGCGGAGCGGCAGATGCCATGGAGCGGGACGCCGTGGAGTGGCGCCCAACGCGAGTTTGACGTACTCCCCGTGTATTTGGTGGTAGAGGAGCAGGTCATATTTGAGGTAGAAAAACATGCAGGGTGTTTTTGCAAATAAAAACAGTGCTACGTGTCAGGTATAGAACGATTTTGTATCTGTTTGCACAACTTGGCAAGTTTATGTACCACTTCACCCCAATTTACAACTTGTTGTATGAATTTGCACCTACAACGCAAGTAGTTGTATGTCCAGTGCTATTACCTCTGCTTGAAATCAAAGCCATGATTCGGCGCTGGATTTCGGTGTCCTTCACGGACATTTATTACCAAAAATCACAGTTCCATTAACCCCGACTAGTAGCAAATTTAGTCCAATTGGTTGAATGAGTTCTTGGTTCAGTGTCGGTAGATTCAGTCACAAGCGCTCGTGTTTCTGTTATTGGTTAGATCAATTGGGCCACACAGATTAAATAAGCTGAAATCATTGGGTTAATCCCAACCTAATTCTTGGTGATGGTATCAGGCAACTTGACGTGCTGCAAGTGGCAAGAAGAAGAAGGGCAGCAAGCATTAGATGCTTGCACTCCTGGTCTTGTTTGCTTTCGAACCAAAGTTTTTTGCCTGATGCGAGGCTCAAGTCCGTGTATCTATCCTCTGGAGGAATCAACCACACGCCAAATTTCCTTTTTGTCTTGTTAATCCTTTTCTCGTTTGCTACTGGGCAGGGCTGTTGCTTTATGATGTGCCTCTCCTTTGCTAGATTGTTATCTTTCCATGTTAGAATGTGTGTCTCATCTCGTCGCCTGTCCTTCTCTGGCCTGTGGCTCGTGACATCTTTTCCTTCTTCCATTGGACTGATGAGATGGAGAAAAGCTGATGCAACAACACACCTTGCAAAGTTGCAAGAACATGAACATAGCTAAGCTAGGAAAGGTAGAATTGAACCAAGGGTGGGTGTCAAGAGCTCACTTTGTTTTCCCCGATGACTGAACTTCACATGATCGATGTGAACCTTTAATACATACAGTAGGAGTATCATGGAGAAGCCCCAAAAGAAGGATAGTAAAGATCTCCCTTTTTAGTCCTTTTTGTTGCCATTTCATTTCTTGAGCCAGCAGTGGCCGTTGTTTACCTCTGCACAGTCTTATAGTTACTGCTGAAGCCTGAAGTCAATGGCTGCAGCGGGAATAGTCGTAATAAGCAAGAAGTGTCTAAAAAAGCTGTTCCTTTTCCTGTGGATTTGCAGGAGTTCCAGGCCTGAGGTTGAGGAGAGAGGAAGAAGAAGGGCGCCATGATCAGAGGTGAGGAGGAGCGCGTGAGAGGATGACAAGAAGACCGAGCCAGTTTTCCCCCCTGTGTAAAACCAGATCCTGATGAATGAGAACAGTGCTGCAACAACAACTGCTACTGCCTGCAGAGTTCGTTTAGTATCTACTTAAGGGAGATCGATGTGGGTACTTTTGGAGAGCACTTCTTTTTTGTTTTTGTTTTGATCCTTCTTTTTTGACCTCCTCTCCCTCACTCACTAGTCCATGCATGCACCTGTGTGATATTATGTTTGTCAGTGATGTGTTACGAGCAAGAAAAGAACAAGGAAAAGGCTGGCATGGAAGCCAATTGGGTTGGGGACTGTTTTCTTGTGAGATTCTGCTTGGAATTCTTTGGCTGAGCTGGTGGTGCCATCCATCTGTGTCTATGTATGTATGCCACACTTCCAGCTCAGCAGTGGAGTGAGCTGGTCACAGCGTATATCGTAGCCAACTAGCCATGTGACCTTGTGTTGGCTAGTGGTTGAGCTCCTGCTACTCGTGCTGCTTGCTGTTTAGGTGGGATGATTAGTCGAATACATAATACAATCATACAACACATGCTACTGCAATTAATCAACTATGGCATGGTCATAGGTCTAGTACAGTGTTTGGAGTACCGTGTAAGAAATATACATATGGTACCGTCGAAGCAGTTTAAAGAAACGGACCGGCGACTGAACTGGCGAGGGTCTCCGTTCGCGGTTCACCCGAAATTTGTCTGATTTGGTGTGTCGGACATATTTTGTTCGTTTTGGTGATGCGGGACACATGTCCGACACAATTCAGGGTGTTGCCCACAGCCTCATCGTCATTTGCTGCGTGTGGAGGAGGTGGCTCGTTAGGGCTAGCCTCATCGTCATTTGCTGCGTGAGAGGGTCAGCCTCGTCGTCGTTCGCCCCGGCTTAGCGAAAGAGGGGGAGTCAGACTCATTCCACATGATAAACCGGATCCGCCCGACCCTGCATGCGGACCCCCGGACTGAGTTTGGACACCCGCTCGGGTGTGTCAGACAAAAATTGGGTCGGGCTGGACAGATGGGTGCCGCTGTGGCCGATTTTCAAGTCCGACATGATGTGCTTTCGGGGATGCCGCTGCAGATGCTCCTATTTAAAAAATAATGGGTATTCTGAGAGAAGAGAGGTCAGTATCCTGCCAACAAGAAACCAGCTACGATGCGTATGGATTGACATTTGACACCATTATCATAATGGGATGGATGAATGGAAAATGCTTTTGGGTTTTTGCTTTCTATTTCATGTCTCCTCTCCCCTGTCTCTACTGCTGGGTCGGACTTGCGTGGCTTGATCGCGAGAGCCGAAGAAATATCCCGTTGCGTTCGTGTGGATACGGGAGAATTCAGTCCAAAGGCGACCAGCGCGTGAATCGTTTGGTTTGACAGCTTCTGTTGACAGTCTCATATGGAATCTTTTCTTTCGGTGCTAACGAAAGAAGAACGGGTGGGCCGCCGGGAAATCAATGCTGGAAGAAATCTACTCTGATGGATGGCGCACGCACGCACTGACTGTGTGTGACGTCGGCAAATCTATGGGCAAACCTGGCTGCTGAGCTGCTCCATGTTTCTTGTGGGTCACTGAAGAACGCAGGATTTTTTTTCTCCATCTCATTGATTTTTATTTATTTGCGGGGTACCTCTCATTGCTGATGCTGATAGGTTGAACTGTTCATGTGAAATCTCTACAAGGGTCTCTCTCCTTAGTTCATAGGTTTACAACGACTCTTGGTTTATAGGCTAAATTGTGGAAACTGCAAATGACTCACGAGCTACATGGAGCTCGTTTTTCGAGAAAAAAAATCAAAATCGGTACTTTTGAGTTTCAAAAAATCGTGAACAAATTCTCAGATGAAGATATTGTCAAGATCTACAAACGTGCAAAATTTTAAATCAAAGTTCCTTATATTTTGGGCTACACAAAAAACACAAATCGGGAACAATTTCAAGTTTTTGAAACTGTGTACTATTCACCACCCATTTATCATTTTTTTTCCCAGCCCACAATACAACGTATTTCGATTTAAAATTTTGCACACTTGTAGATCTCGATATCATCTACATCTGGGAATTTTTTCTCGATTTTTGGAAACTCAAAGTGTCGATTTTGAATTTTTTTAAAAACGAGCTCCATGTAGCTCGGGAGCCATTAGTCCACTCTCGTTTAATTGTAGCTATGAAATCTTGTATAACCGCCTCTGCTCGGTTTATAGGAAAAGTACAAAATGAGCAAAGAAATAGGAAATATAAAAAATTGAAAAGAGGATAACTCCGGCATCTGCATCGAGCCGAACAAAGTCGACCCAAAAAATAAAAAACCGGAATCGTGTGGCTCGTGACAATAACTCCACTAGGCTATCGCTAACGGTATGGGTAAAAGAGTTGAACAATCAAAAAGTTCAGAACTTCTAGGCTAAACCTTCAAGAAGCGATCGTCACGCGCGTGCCAATGATGACGAGTCCGAACGTAAACCGGTCTCGGGATTTTCATCCCTAAACCCAAGCTTCAAGGCAACACATTTAACAAAGCATGGCGGAAGGAAGTCGCGTGTCAATATTATCTAATGCCCTGACCAGGGATCATGTTTTCCCACTGAATTGCACATACGCGTCGCAGAATCGACATCTACTATTTATCAACACTTGACCGGTAAATTGCATCTGATAAACTAGATACTGCAGTAGGAGATACTTGAAGTCAGGATGTTCCATACCGCCTCGCTTTATAATCACCGTTGCACCACTTTCGATCCAGTAGTAACATGAATGACTTGACACCTCCATAAGAGACATTGTGTTTAGCACCTGCCGGCAACATGCATGATTTGACGACGTCTCAGCATGAGACGTGTGTAGCACCTGTCGGGTGCTGGCAAGCGGCACCATGGGTGACTCTCGCCTCCGCAAGAAACGGCGCGTGTAACCCCGATGAGCCGGATCGAACTCCAGTTTAAAGGTGTTTTGAACTAAAACCATGACAAGAATTATGGAACAGAGATACCACTTATCAATGTAACACTTCTGTAACAATAGGTGTCTTGACAACGAGAAGATTTTGCCGACGACTCTTCGCGGCCGTAGCTAGCGCTCGAATGCTAAACTGGCTCCTTTTCTCGCTTTTTAACGTGTTTTCCCCTGAATGCACGCGTGACGCGTATGCAAGCACTAAATAATTCTGTCCGCCAGCGGCGGCGCAGGGATTCCAACCACGGCCCGCCGCGCTGCGCCGCAACACAACATGGCTTGAGAGCAGAGAGAAGAGGAGAAAACGAAAATGCAACAGGGCATCACAAGTCACAACACATAGACCTCGACAGACAACATCTGGTGCAGGCGCACCAGCCACTGGGTCAGGACAAGAGCTAATAAATTGCCGGTAAGCGCCATGGCCGTCCTCCGCCACGCCACGCCACTAACCACCGTGCTGTCATCGCTTTTTCGCGAGCGCATTGTGACAATCTGGATGGCAGCCGGGCCATGGGGATATTCCCACGACCGCCGGCTAAAGATGCACAGGGGCTATAAGCGACAAGGGCATACTTTACGATGCGTTCCCATCACATTACTTTAGGTGACAAGAAACATCAATCTCGCAACATCACTCTAGGTGAGAAGCCAAGAGAGGTACTATGAGGATAAGCTCTATATACAACTGTACAGTCGTCTGTCACAAAGCACAGGGTTCGGAACTACAGATCAAAATACTACACAAGTTTGGATCCAGGTTTACACTATTTGCCATATAACAGTTCGTTTCACTCTCACCAAGCGCGCTCTAGGTTAGCCATGCTGATAAACAAAGCAGGATTATTCAGAAAAGGTTGGCATCACGGGATCAGGCCTCCGAACACGACTCTCAGAAATCTGGGCCTTGCTGGAAGAACTCGAGGTCTGGGTGGGCGCTCCCACCGGGATGCCTCGGGCGCCTGCATCAAAGGAAAAAAAAACATTAGGTCGGCATCAGCTGTTGATCCCACCCACCCAGGCAGTGGTTGCCCCGCGAAATGTAAGTGCAGATAACCATCGACAGAATCAACTAGATGTGAGTGTCATCTTAAAGCCTCTACAACTGTGGGGACGCATGGAATTACAGAGTAATTAACAATGTTTCAGTGAATTGGGGGTACCAATCAGCACTTTGAGATCCTGGAAACTGAAGTTCAAATCTTTTGGAAACAGTATCGAATACAGTAACAGGCCATCCTCAACCTTACTGGATGCTAGCAAAAATAATGAGTAATTAACTTACCTCACAAAGCGAGATGGTTCAAATCCTGGAACGTCTGGCGGGCCAATTGGGTCGAAACGACCACCAGGTGGAACACTCCTATAAAGACACATCCGTTTCCATTTATAACTGAGGACATGAGAAAACAAATATTTCAATGGCACAGGAGTGAAAGAGAACTGAACATACCCAGGGCCACCAGAAGGGGAAGGAAAAGGATTGGAAGGGAAGAAGCGTGGATCGTTTGGACCTGTAGCATCAAATACGTTGTAAGTTAGACCGCACAGAGGCACAGATATAACGAGATTCTTGGAAGTATTCAATGGACAAAACATTACCAACGTGCATACCACCACCACCACCACCCATCCCACCACTGCAAAAAAAAAACACGGTTAATTATGTGTGAAGCTACTGATTTATCAATGTTTTCACATGAACACTATGGATAGAAGACAAACCTTTGAGGATAGAAGCCTGCACCAGGAGCAGGGAAGAGGTCATCATGACCAAACGGAGCTACTGGCGGATAAATCAGGCTGTACCATAATGCATAAATTAAAATGTTAACCACGGTAACAATATCCTCTAAGCAACTTGCTAGTTTACAAGTGATAGGGAGTGCAATTTTTTTATAGAGATATTCTTGTAGAACAACTTTCTTTGTACTAAACTTGTATTAAGGATGTTATCGTGCAACCACTTGAATTACTTTAACTTCAATAAATATTTCTTTATACTTTCAGCGAGATTTATAAAACGAGTGTTAAAGACTTAAGACACATTATACATGTAAAAAATGCTACCAAGTAACATATGTTATTCTAATGGTATAACCAGATCACTCCATGGATTTTCTTCTGTTGATTTTTGAAATACATCAGGAGAATTCATTTACTCCAAGTATAAATCAAGATAACATAAAATAAGCTTTAAATATATTTTGTAATAACAGTATTAATTGTTTGTAGTAATATTCATTTCGAGTTGCACTAAAATTAGAGGGGAAAATAGTGTATTAAGTAATGCAAGGACATCGATGCCCGAGAAAACTGAATGACGTGAGTTGATGTTAGGACCCAATAAGCTTTAATCCCATGAAATTTCGAAGGTAAGGACCAGGACATTCAGCTTGTAACTAAGGCAGTTGAGGGCTTATTTGAAACAAAGGAATTTATATGATTGGAATCCTATAAGCCCTTTGGATTATAGGAACCTATGAATTCCTATAAGAAACTTTCATTCTCTTCACATTTGGAAGATCTGAACATGAGCTCCAACCTCGTGTTAAAATTCTTTCGAGAAGTCCAAGGCATACTAGCCTGGCTCTCTTCTATCTACAATCAAGAAATATTTTCCTGCAAAATTCCTATAGGGTATCCAAGTAGCAACCTTGTGAAATTCCCGAGTTTTCCTGTAGGAATACACAAGACGTGATACTTAATTCATGTGTTATCCAATTCCTGTGTTATGTGACTTCTGCCATCAAAGTAGGGCCTAACTCCTATGGCATGAAAAAATTTAAACAAATATGTTTCCTAGTTGTGAAACCTCAGTGGGTTGCATCTTCTGTTTCGTTCATGATATTCTACTGCTACTAGAAACCCAAATAGGTACTCCCTCCGTTTCTAAATAAAAGATGTTTTAGGTGTTTCACATGTTGTCTAAATGCGGACTAAAATGAGTGAATATACACACTAAAACATGTCTAGATACATTTGTATACATGTGAATGTGGACAAAGGCTAAAACATCTTATATTTAAAAACAGAGGGAGTAGATACTAATTATATTGGACAGCGCCTGGGAAGAAAATATCAACAAAATACCAAAAATGTAAATAGAGGAGCAATTATTTTGCACCCCTATTCCTGTAGAAGAGGTAAATGATAGAGAATGTCCACACAAAAAAAAAGGTGAAATAATAATGTCTGAGGTCGTACTCATACCCAGCGTTCTGTAGTTGGGTCTTCCCGCAGAACATTTTCCGATCTGGAAGAGAAATTCAAGTGTTATAGAATTGTTAGCAAATGAAGACAGCAACAGCACAAAAGCTTTGGATGGTACATTCTAGTTACGTAAATAAACAAAATCAGCAGAATATAACAAGAAAATAGCACAAATTCCAATATGATTTCATCCAGCACAGTAAAACAGACATATGGAAGTATTAACAGAGGGCAATAAACAAAAAAAAGCAAGATAAACAGAAAATTGGCCTGAAGTTTAATGTCAAAGAGGGGAGATTGTAGGTTGTCATGAGAATTCTAAAACCAGCATAGAAATACCTGTTTATAGATGAACTGCCCTCAACATCTGCCTTCTGAGCACCAGAGTCCTTACCATCCAATTTAATCAATAAACTCTTGTTAAGGGTATCGATGAAGCCCGTAAAATTCTTGTACATATCCTTATAATTCTTCGGCTGTTCTTCAGAAAAGAAATCCTTCACACTGGATACGAGGAACGAAAGTCAAAAACTCAACACTGTAAAATGGAAGATCCACATGTGGATAGAACTATTCAACAAAAGGTCCGCGAATAGAACAAGTATCTAAAATATTCACATAATGTTAAACTACAAGATGAACAGCTTGCACTGTTGACAGTACTGTGTCTACTTTAACAGATACGTTAGAAATAGAGCCAGTATTACTTACTGCGCCTTGTATCATGCTGTCTATCCATATCCATAGGTTTTGCACAAAATCATATGCAATCCAACAAAACTAAATTCTATACTCAGGTATTTGTAGTAACCTAAGTCATCATTTAATTTAAGTCATACTGTTTGTTCGAGCAAGCACAGTTAAGTTACCAGAACTGTAAAGATGCGCTGAAGTTGAGCTCGATGTTACTTGCTATGTCAGTTAATACAAATCAGATACTTAATACAAGAATGTGTTTGGTACCAACTATTTTTGCTGACTGGCAGAGTTTAAGTGTATTACAACAGAGCCCAAAAACCATAGCAGTAGCTCAACAACTGAAGTAACTTCACATGTGCACACAAAAAACATAAAATGTGTTACACAGCTACAATATTATCTTAGACTGGTGGTTGTATTGAGTTCAAATGGCAGGGCTTGAAGTTTCAAGTTTGTGCTATTATTTTGCCAAAAAAATTAGTTAGTCTAAATAGAGCATCACAACAAACTGAATTACGCACAGGACCAAACACAAAGAAAAATCCCAATTAGCCCCACTTGTTAGTAACCAAGTATAGATGGAGAACAGATCATTAGCACCAGCTGAAATATTTACGGTAATTTAAATACATAGTGTACATACATCCTAGAATACAAACCGTATTTTGGTGAAAGCACTGGGTATAGATAACTCTTATATAGTCTAATCCTGAGATATCCGTTTTCTTCTAGTGAGTTATAGTAGCAATAAGAAAATCCCATGGAACCAAAGAGTGAACTAAGACAAAATAATAACATGTACGAATGAAACATACTTAATCTGAACATTGGAAGGTTCCTTGTGTTGTGCCTCAAGATCCAGCACATCAATTGCAAGCAAGTCACCAATCACTAGACATTTCATCAAAATGCGCTTCTTCTTGCCCTCCTCCTCCTTGCAGTACAAAAAGGCATAGCAGTTTTCCATACTGTTCCACCCATCGATCCCCACCTCCTCGTCGACTAAAATTTAAGCACACAATAAAAAGCTTAAAAGCATCAGTTATGTAAACTAAAAAATCATAATTACAATACAATCACTCTTTAACCTCACGACAAAATGTATCTAACAACCACTAGAGTTGCTCCAGCTATGCTAACATGTTTAAACAAAAACAATCACTCCCACAAAAAGTTTACACTTGGTATATTCCAGGTGGAGTTATAGTACAATGGTCAACCACGCTTGCAGGGAAAAAATGGCATGTCTTCCATTGCACACATAACTCAGCTCCACTCAAGCAATCTAACATATAGTGGAAGCAACATGTCTGATTATTGGGATTTATTCAGTCACACGGGCAAATTGCTAGGTTAGAAATAGAAATTTCACTGAGCTGCGTGGATTAAACTGCTAAGATCAGAGTATATAACAAGTATCGACCCATATCTACACACTCGGTGAGACTTAACAGCAAAATTAATACGTGAGCCCCAAGGTTTTTGAGTCGCGGCTTATGAGTCGCCGCTCATGCCCACGACTCGGCGAATAGTCGCCCTAGTCGCGCGATTAGTCGCGAGTCGCCATGGTTTTGGGAAAACGACTCAGCGATTAGTCGGCGACTGCCCTAATCATGGGGAACTACAACACGCTCATGCTCTAAATCGGAAACCCTAGGGCTAATAGGGGCGGAAGGAGGAGCGCACCTGTGGGCGGAGGATCGGTGAGCGCGGCGGGCCCGACGGCGCAGAGGGAGTAGCCGGCGGCGAGGAAGGCGGCGTTGGCGGCGAACGCGACGCCGTCGTGGGCGCCGCGGAAGGCGGGGCGCGCGGCCTTGACGACCGCCATCGCGGCCGCGTCGGTTACCATCTTGTTGCTGCCGGCTGTGGTCGGGGGCGGCGAGGAGATAGCGGCAGCGGCAGCGGCAGCGGCAGCGGAGGCGTCGGTCGCTGCTCTCGGTCGCGGAAGCGGCGAAGCGGTGGTCGGGGCTCTCGGGGTTTCTGGAGGCGGAGTATAAAAAAGGGCAAAACACTAGGGAAAGTGTTTCGGAAATCACGATTGAGAGAATTTCTTATACGACACTATGTAAAATTTTCTTATACGACACTACATAAAATTGCTTTTTTTACGAACACGCAAAAGCCTTACGTGTCGATTGCATTAGAAGAAAGAGGACACAACCAAAGTACAGTGTTCACGGCATGAGAGATGCAGTTACATGTGTTATAAACAATAGTAAGAAAACGACGAAGTAGCGGAAAGATCAAACCAACGGGGACAAGAGATTTAACGTGCAAAACCCCTTCAACAATGGAGGAGAAAAAACCACGGGCGCCAGCCAGCAATATTTCACTATATCGGGTGAGGTTACAAACGCCGGGGATTTACACAATACGACTTATCCCAACCGGCGGCTTACAAGATGTATATATGGTGGTAAAACCCTAGGTCGGCTACAGTACGACCCGGAAACGACGTGTACCGTACCAAGCCTCCGGCGACGGGACTCCGCTTCGCTCCGGAGTTAGCCTCTCAATTTATATCTTCATATGAATTTGGAACACATCAAAATAACAACGTGACCATGCTAGGATGTAGGGCATACAAACACACGGCTAAAGGAACAACACCCAAACCCTAAAGTGTTATCTCCATAAAGATGCCAGCCCTACAGTGCCCGAGAGCTTTCATATCTCGATCTCATCGACGATCTTGCGACAGACGGTGGCGATGTCTCTTCGACGTGGTAAAATACTCGAGCATTACGCTCTTTCCACAAGGTCCAAACCGTCAGGAGGACAAGGGAGTCGAATCCCTTCCTATGCTGCCTCGGCGCCCGTAGACGCGTATCTAGCCACCACTCGATTAGCCGCGAATCCACAGGTGGAACTAGGGCGTGCAAGTTGCAACGCCGCAGCAAGGTGTGTCACACCTCTCTGGCATAGACGCACCACATGGCAAGATGATCCGCCGTCTCTATCTCCTGGTCGCAAAGGGGGCAGACGGAGTGGGAGTTGAGTCCATGACGTAGCCTCCGATCTGCAGTCCAAAGCCGACATTGCATTGCGAGCCAGATGTGAATCTTGCATTTCGCGGGAGCCCAAGTGCGCCAGATTGTCTTCCCACATGGAAACATCTCCCGCCCGACATGGAGGATCTTGTAATCAGAGCTTGAAGAATATGTACCAGATGTCATCAGCTTTCACTCTACACGGTCAGGGGTTCCATAATCCAGAGCAATGTGGTGCAGCGTGTCTGCCAATTCAAGGATTTGCCCAAGCACAGGGACCTGTGAGCACTAACGCTGTTAAATAAGAATATGAAAGAAAAAAATCTTACAACTTGACAATATTTTTTCTCTAAAGGTGTTTGTGACACATTTAACAAAATGAAAATCGTAGGAGTCAGCTAAAATATTCCCGAAAGCAAGATTACAAGTGGAAATTGAGCACGCTTTCCATTCTTTCCATGCATATTGCTCAAGTTCCATGCCTATTTAAAATATTGAAAAATTGGGCAGAACATCCCCTATTCTACTATATATAAAGGACCGAAGAATCGCAGCCCCGTCATTCGTCCACGTCGCGCGCAATCCACGGCCGTCCGATCCGCGCGACGGACGGCCAGGATCGGGCCACGTCGACCCCCGCACGGGCGGCACTGTAGCAGGCCGATTTTTGACCAATGAGCGCGCGACACGTCGCCCCGGTCGCCCCCGGTCACTCCCGGTCACCCGTCTGCACGAACTTTAGCGCAAAAAATTTGCATAACAGCCCTCCCGCAGAGGACTTAGATGCAAATTCGTCGAACCTCAGGGGCTGCCGTGCAAAAACGCCATAATCCTCTCCCTCTCCTTCTCTTCCCCGCGCCGCCGAAGGCCGCCGTCGGCGCCGTGGCGCATCGCCGCCGGTCCGCGCCTCCCCGGCCAACTCCACGACCACGGGGAGCTCCGCCGGGCCGCCCTCCGCCTCCTCGCCGACGGAATCCGGCCGGGACGCCGCGGAGGCGCTGGAATCGTCGCCGCCGCCTCCGCAATCCGCCGCCACCGAAATGGTCGCCGCCGGCGGCTCCGGCGACCATATGTCCAGCCGCGCCGCCCGTTCACCTCCCCGTGGCACCTGGCAGCAGATCCGCGCGACTCCGGCCCCGCGCGCGTGCGCCGCCGCGCGGGCGCGAGCTCGGTGTCGCCGGCGTGGTCGCCCTCGGCTGACGTCACATGCGACGTCAGCATGGGCCCGCCTGTCGGCCTGTGCGCAATTTCTTCAGGTTTTCCGAAAAAAAAAAAAAAAGACATGTGGGTCCCACTAACGACTTAAAATACCTAAAAAAACATTTCAAATTGTATAATTCCTAGATTACAAACTACAATTCACAAAAATGCAAAAAAAATACCAAAATTTGTATAAAAAAGATCTTCACACCTAATACAACTCCATGCATAGTTACACAAATTTAGCGAAAAATAATTGCAAAATACTTCAAATTGTGATTCAAAAAAATACAAAAAAATACCACAATTTGTAGAACAAAAAACTCTTACCAACTCCATGCATGCTTACACAACTTAAGCAAAATATAATTACAAGAACTAACATGACTTTTAAATACTACTTACACAACTTATGGGAAAATATATTTACATTTAGTGGATATTTACATATACTCGAAACACCGAATTCTAATTCAGTATAATTTGAAATCGCAAAAGTGTTTGTGGAAATGACGTCACTTACTCATTGCAACCCCATTTAGATTGATCTACATATCTTAGGGCTGCATTTCAATACCTTTAATTTGTCATACCATCCACATTGTTTGTGATGCGTGCAACCCCATTTAGATTGATCTACATATCTTAGGGGTGCATTTCAATACCTTTAATTTGTCATACCATCCACATTGTTTGCGATGCATCGATGCCGTATGTTAATTGCTTTTTTGTTTTTTTGACGTTTCGTTCTTATCGACAAAATACGAACTCGGAGTTGCTTCTAAGAGCACCGACAGTTCATACCTCCCTGCCAACAAAGAAGGCAAATGTGACCCAGCTTTTGAAATTTTCTACGGTATGCTTTCCTCAATTATTTGGAGTCCCATTCTGTGTGGCAATCTCAGGATCATTATAATATTTCCAGCTCAATTGGTTATTTACCTTACCCAAATTTAATCCCTCCAACAAAACTAAAAAAAAATCAAGTCCACGGGCGCGGCGAAGCCCGCGCTTATTCCTCTAGTAATATATAAAAGATGGTGGGATCGCTGCCTCCTTCAGCCCTCCACGTCGCGGGTGAACCACGCCCGTCCGATCGCCGCGACGAACGGCCCAGATGGAACCACGTCGCCTTAAAATCAGGCGGCACTGTAGCATGTCGATTTTTGACCAACGGGCGCGCGACACGTCGCCCCGGTCGCCCCCGGTCACTCCCGGTCGCCCGCGCGCACGACTTTTGGCGCAGTGCTTTTGCAAAAAAAACGCCCGCAAAAGGACTGGGTTGCAAATTTTGACAAACTCAGGGACCTACGTGTAAAAATGGCAGCACAACCCTATCCTCTCCTTCCTCTCCCGCGACGGCCGTGGTCGCCGGCGCCGCCGACGTGGCGCGCCGCCGTTTCCCGCCTCCCCGCTCAAATCCGAGCACACAGGACGATCCGCCGTCACGTCCTCTACCTCCTCGCCGGAGATCGGCTGCCGGAACCACGCGAGCACGCCGCAATCGACGTCGCCGTCGTCGGTGCCCTCCGCCGCGTCTGCGCGTCACCGGCGACGTTCCGACGACCTAGGAGGGGCGGCGCCGCCACCTTCTGGCAGCCCGCGTCCGGGCGCGTCGAACGCGCCCCGCCGCGCGTGCTGGCTCGGCCTGCAGCGTCGCCGCCGTGCTCAGCGGTTCTGCGGCCAGATCCGTCCGCGCCATTGATGACGCCAGCGCGACGTCACGGTGGACCCCACACGTCAGCGACCGACGAATTTCGGAAATATTTATGAAATTGATAAAACTCTGACATGTGGGCCCGGCTTATTACATAAAATCCAGAAAAATCATTAAATTTGCAAAACAATATCTTTTCGCTGGATTATCAGAAAAAATATGAATTATATATCAAAATGTTCAGAAAAATAGATCTAATTTATTTGTGTTAAAATCCATGCATTTTGGAACATTTCAATTTGAAAAATATTTGGAAACAACCTAAAGCTATCATGTATTTGTAAATTTAAATTAATCAACTTATTTTCGCTGGTTCGTCAGGAAAATATGAAACAAATATATAAATACGAAAAAAAATATTAGTGCGGAAATATTTTATAAATATTTGAACAATAACTACAACAGTATTTCACAATATTTCGAACCTACAGATATGAAAAACAATACTTCAAAATACGATCAAAATTCAATTTTGCATATACTAAAATCGTGTATTCCTACAAAATTCAAATATTTAACAAACTAAAAAAACGAATTCACATACAAATAAGTTACCAATTTAACAAATTCCAAAAACTAAACAATTCACACATGTATTTTTTTAAAAATTCAACGGTTTCAGATCTGAATAACTTTTGAATATGGACATTTCAAAAATTTGAACAACTTCACAACCTAGACAATTTTTGAATTTCAACAATTATACGATCGAACAATTCAAAATTTTAGCCCACGGGCGCGGCAAAGCCGCGAAAACTAAAAAAATAAAAAACATAGCAACAGAAATGTTGACATTTTTTCGGAAATAATTGCAAACAATTCTAAATATAATTTTGCAACGATTCTAAATAATGCAAACTAACAATTTGAAAATGCCCCATTTTTTTTTTGGAAAAATAGTCAAAAAAAAAAAAATCCAAACTAAAAAAATAGAAAACAATCCAACAAAAATGTGGACATTTCTTTTTGAATAATTGCAAGTAGTTCTAAATATGATTTTGCAATAATTCAAAATAATGCAAACTAATAATTTCAAAAATGCCCCCATTTTTTTTTTTTGGAAAATAATCCAACCTATCCTTATGATTTTGAAGTAATTCTAAATAATGCAAACCATCAATTTTAAACATGTTCATACAAAAAAATGACAAATATATCAACGGGATCACATCAAATTACATATGCACGACCAAAATTTAAATTCCAAATTTCCATATCGTTTCTAATTTAAATTCCAAATTTCCATATCGTTTCTAAATGAATTTCAACACTTTTACGATTGAAAAAAATCAAAAAAATTGCCCACGGGTGCGGCGAAGGCCGCGCTTAATCCCCTAGTCCCCTATAATTTGACCATATTAATTCTTGCTTCTTGGTCGGAGCGGCAATCGGTCGGCCCTATGGAAGTCCAAACTGGCTGGCTAGCCTGCTCCGTCCACTGGATTCTGACTCCTAGCCCAGACAAAACCAGTCCAAATGAAAATGAGATACGAAAGCTTGGTCGGGCTGTTTGATTATTTGAGCCGGCCTGTTAGATGGGAAGCTCTGAATCCTTTTCTCTTCTCGATTTTGGCTATGCATAGGGTAAACAGAGAGCAGATTTGTTTCGAGGGCATACAGATGGTAACCAGAGAGCAGATTTTGATGTATTTGTGTGAGTTGATGGAGCGTTTTGTAGTTGAACATTAAAAAAATATAAGATACCCTGTGCGTTGCAGCGGGGATCACTTCAGAAACTATACTGTGTAAACAAAAGGTATGCAATATTATGTTCTCTAAATGAATATGCAAAAATCAATTGGTCGTAGTAAATTTCATAAACATAACATGCGTTTGTATTATAAAGTATAAAGTGAACTATTAGATGGTTGGAGGAATGTATAATGTGTATCTTGCATGTGTACTGTAATAAATATTAGTGGAGATGATATGGACACTTGATTGGCTAATAGCATGGATGATGTGGATAACTTGCATGTTGAGATAGAAAAATAACTAATGCATATTTTAGTGGGGTTTTGCTTTTATATAAGAGGTATAGATTAGTTGATGTTGAACACCTATACAAGACACCTCTATGGTGCGTCCAGCGAGCCCGAGTACGCCATAGGGAGAGTCTGGAGCCTCGAAACTCCAATTTCGTCCATTCTTTCATGTACGCCTTCATTTGAACTAAAACCATCTACATATATGTTGTATTCGTGAATTCCGAGGAGAGGGCGACCACAATCATAGAAACACCGAAAGAGATAGAGACTTCGCTGTAGTGACCCTGCACACCACTGCATGTTGTAGTGTACAAGTCATTGACATAATACTCACGGAAGGACCAATCCGTAAATATTACATCCTTCAGAGTAGTACAACAGAAACATAGTCGGTCCAAGGTAACACTATAGGATTACAACACTATTCAATACAAAATCTCGAGAACCTCCTTTACAAACAGAAGTAGTCTCGTGCAAATAAAACTCCCGAAAGACTCAAGTCGAAGCACTAAGCTGGATACCAGCTCTACTTCTAACTCCTAATCCACTACTGTTGTTGTCACAGCCCTAATCTATCCATCTGGAATATCTTTGTCTGGAGTTGTGCTCCTCCTTCCAAATAATCATTGTCTTCTCCATAGACATTGTTGTCGTCACTCATCCGTTGGCAAAGTAGAGGTTGATTCCTTCAGGCTCCACCAGGTTGATTTGACTCCTTGTCGAAGATCTCACCAATATTGCTATGGATTCCTGTCCTTCCTTTGCTTCTCCAGTAATCTAAGCAGGGGATCAACGGAGGAAAGGGTGAGCAACACGAGCGTTACTCAGCAAGTTCATATAACAGGAATAAGGTGTTTTATGCACTAGCTACCATCCATACCAAAAGGTCATGGATGAACATGCATATCTTTGTAAAACATTTTTAGGAAAAGATTTATTTTATCTTCAGAAAACTATGCCCGTCATCCATTCACAGGTGCTAGGGCCTTGAGGAGCCTCCTTTCCTGCAGCGTTCGTCGTTCCTTCCTGGAACGGGGAGTAACATGTCACATTTTTACACTCTGCAGAGGTGCGTTACTTTACCCATAAGAGACCAACATCATGTTGCACAACCAGGCGTACTTTCCTGTCCACACTTCCTATGGTGTGGGGCCCGATTGTTGATCCAAGCCATTCACTGTGCTTCTCCACCACCCCGCATGCCCACCCCTTCATGCATAGCAGAATCACCCCTGGCTCTACCCCTCACGGTAGATACCTAGGCATCCCCTTGCAGACCATCCTAGACACCAGAGTCCGTGGGCATTAAGGGGTCCCACCCATGTGCATGTAGTCGCAAGATCTACAGCGTACGGCTCTGGCTGTCCGTTGACATGCGAAAGGAGAAGATCACAGATGACTTTCCCGTCCCATTCCAAGTCTCATGGTTAACGCTTCATTTACGGCGCAAGAACACTGACGGCATTGGTTCTTAATCCTAGGTAATACTTTCCCGTGCAAATGGAACCTCCACCAACCACATCATACCATGGTTCCATCTGCCAGCCAACAATATTTATATATAGCAATTCACATCATTCGAAAATAGGTTTTACTTTTTCATGCAATGATAAACCATAGTATTTTGCATTTACTTTGATAAACATAATCAAGTAGGACATGAGCAAGAGTGAACTTGCCTTTTTGACTGCAAGATTATGCAGCCAAGGTCTTCGATACAATAAAGACTCCAAAATCTGGAAAAAGCGTCATTGGTCCGGTAAGGACTAATGTTTGAAGAAGCAATATGCTATTATGCATAAGTATGAGATGCATTGCCTAAACCCCGTAACTGACTCTCGATGGTTGAGGGTTGTTTGAGTTTGGTGATTATTTTTAGATTTGTTTTATCTTCAAGTTTACTTCACAAGAAAGATGAATATAAACTTTAATCCTAAAGTATCATATTAAGCATAAGAATGAAGTAAAACAACGTCATAATACTAAATGGTTGTTTTAGGGTTAGTTATTATCATTTTTATGTTTGTAAAGAACATGTTTTGACTTCAATTAATTGAAGAAATGGTGTAGTAATATTATTCATGAATACAAAAAGAATAACTTTTGAAGAAATAAATCATATATATATTTGTTGGTATCATACCATAATGGTACTTATTTAATTGATGGTATATTATTAAATATTAAGAGTAGTTACTTATGTGTTTAACTTTTCTTTAAGTAATAAAATAATATGACTTAAATACTAACACTTGGAAGAAACACAACAAGTAAACTTATATTATGAAGTAATTATTAATTTGGGTTAAACACTTGAAATTTATAACACAAAATTAATCCAATTATTAAAGGTATTAATAATAGTGATCAAGTTTTATTAAATAAAGAATTTCACTTTTATGAATTAAGAACTACATGATATATTATAAAGTAATAAAATGATAAATTTATATGTTGATAGATTCATCTTTGTATTGTTAAAGGATTCTTGAATGATTATTTTCCTTATGGAAAATATCATTTTAAAAACCACTTAAGAATATTAGTGAGACATGTTTACAAATGGAATTCTAAAAATGGTCATAATGTTGTGATGGAAATATATTTCCATATTTGTAGTTAAGCATGTGAAGCAATTTAAATGGAATTCAAATGCATTCAAAATAGCATTTAAATAAATTCCATATTTAAAATAATAAATAAGTTCTTGTTTCAATTTTAGGATTATTCAAATTTAATCAAACAAGCATTTTATTTATACAAACAGATAGATTTTATTTTTCTTAACATTTTGGTATATTGTTTGTATTTTTCTAATTTAAAATGATTTAGTTATGAATTTCCAAAGTTTAAATTCAATTTAAACAATTTCTGGATTTTATTAAATTAAATTGGTCCCACCTGTCATATTTTTAATAATTACCAAAAATGATTTCTTAAATAATTAAATATCTGACAGTGGGGTCTACCTGTCATATTTCTATTTAAATAAAAGAAATCATTTTTAGAAAAGGAAAAATCAATTTATGACGTCATGCTGACATCAGCAGAAGATCCTTCTCTGTTGAACACGGATTCGAGGAATCCGCTGCGATTCTGGCTTTGTTTCCTTGTTAGCTCGATGGCACGGGATAGAGGAGACCGAGGCGAACCTATTGGTGGCGGCGCCGCTCCAAAATGGTCACCGGAGCAAGCACGGCGGCGAGCTTTGCGGCGGCCGGAGTCGGTACCCGACGCGACGATGGATTCCTCAAACAAACGAGCGAATTTAAAGGCATGGGAGGATGCACGAGCTCACCACGAGCACAGAGGAGGTCTCGGCGAAGCTTGGCGTGGACGGACGGCGACGAACTCATCCTCGAAAGCCGACGGCCGGACTTGGAGAAGAAGGTAAAATTCTTCCCCTCCCGAGCTTCCCAGCTTGCACAACTCCACGAGCAGCACACCAGAGGTACGGCGGAGCTTCCCAACCCCTCACAGAGGCACGGCGTGGCCGGAATCAACGACACACGGCGGCGGCCCGACGAGCTAGGGTTAGGTTTTCCGATCGATTTCTGGGAGAGAGCAAGAGAGAGAGGAATGAGGCGATAGAGAGCGAGATGGGGACGGCTTGGGGTCTTATCCGCAAGAGCAAGCAGGCAGGGAGGAGGTGGCACGGCGGCGGTCCTCTGCCTTCTGGCGGGAGGAAGAAGAAAGAAAAGAAAACCATTTTTGAAAACCCCCTGGTTTCAAGGAATTGCAGAACAGTGAAACAGGCCCCTGGCTCCTGTTTTAAATGATTTGAGGACTTGTTTGTGATGATTTTAATTACAGAAAAGCCCCTGGTTGTGTAGAGTTACATTATATTTATGATTTCAACTTATAACTTTTAATATTTGATGTATTTTGAATTCATTCCATATTTGGAATGAATTTGTGTATATTTAAATTTATTTCCTTTTACAAGATGTGTAGAATTTCAAAAACAAGTTTCTTTTAAACTTGGATTATAAATATTTTGTGTGTTTTAAATTCATTAACCACTTAAAGTAAATTTGAACATATTTGGAATTATCTCTTTTTAATAAAATTTATAGTTTATAACCTCTTTTCTTATTGTGCACTTTTATAACAATTGATTTATTTTGTTATGCTTTTTATTTGTGGTTACCTATTATTTTCAAATGCTAAGGATAGTTTCTTACTTGTCTTCAGCTCCAGATAAATATTCAAACTTGTTCTGAGTGCCTTATTGATTCCTGGACAACATCAAATTGTTGTCCAGCAATATAACATGATTTGCTTATTGTGGTGACTACAAAGAGTATACACAGTGTTTCAATTCAAATTCATGCCAAGCACAAAATATGGCCCTAGTGGCTTTGGCTTGTGATACCTGACAATTAAATCATGTGAAAACATGATCAAATGTCTGTGGATGCACAAGAGAAGATATCCTGCCTGAGGTCAGGTCTTATGGTAGGATAAATGGGTAAAATGATGAGAACAGAATCTTGCTTAATTCCATAGCTCATTCTGATGATCAAAAGGATGATATACTCCTTTGAATAAAATAGATGATCTTGTTTCTGTGGAAGCAAGTTGCTAAAACAATTGCTGACTAAGTAGTCCATGTGGTTCCATTTACCACATGTCCAGATTTATCTCCTCTTGAGAATGAATCTTGAATAAGCCAAATGGTCTTGGTCACATGATGAACTTGTGAACCCTCTCTTATGAGACATGTCCACACTCACATGAATTTGAGAGTTAACTCATGTGATGATTACATATGGATGATGATCATATGGTTTTATGCTTTGGCTTTACTTTCTCCCTGATAATCATACTCTTGGAGAAATACCATGTATTATCTGTCCTTTTGTTTATTTGTATATGACACTCAATTGTTTGAGCATACAAAAGTGATTTGTTAACAAGGTTGCAAAGCTTGTCACCCAACTACTTCTATATAACACAAACATTGGAATATCACACTATTTCTTGAGAGATTAATAAGAACATAACAGATGCAAGAGTTCCCATTGTCTCTGTGATAGATTGGCATAGCACTACTATGCATATCTAATCAATCCTTCTTCATAATCTTCTTGTTGACTTCCTTCTTTCTTGTGTTGCCTTCTCTTGTAGAAAGAATTGGAGGAGATTGGGAGATAAGAGGATAAGATAGTCTTGATAGGATAAGTAGATCTAGATTAAGATTTAGTTTAGTCTTTTATCCACCTTCCTATACTCCTTCTTTTCTTTTCTTTAAGATATGTACTTATTCGATTAATGATGTAAGTCATACTCATCATTTGATTTATAGTTTCTTGTATTATTTTTGTAATCAAATGTTTGAGAATTTAGATAAGACAAGATTTTGAAGTTTATAGCACTCATGTTGATGACTAAGTCTAATCCACCAACATCAGCGAAACCTCGATGCAAGTTTCACAATTGGATTCAAGTTTTTAGTTACTCGTCAAACTAACGACATTCTCAACTAGCCTTCGAGTGGTGGTTGAACACTCTATGACTTCGTTGAAAAAGTTTTAAATTTTCCCGTATTTTCAGATGCATGCTATGCAAATGCACAAATCTAATTTAGCCCCTTTCTACTCTATAACTACGGGTCATTACATTCGCCGTCGTAAAAAACTAGAGGGGAGACACTGCCAGAACCACCCCCAGTTGCTCCATCGACTTTTCCAACAACATCTCAATCATTTTCATGATGAAGAGTGAGTAATCCACCCCGGACTATAGGTATCATGTTTTAGAACCATGTGAGTTACCCTACACGATTATGTTCAAATATGTAATTTCCCTATGGTGGATTGTGTGATTACTAATGAGTTATGAGATGCAATGTTCAGCATGTGTCTGATCTCTAATGCATTGCAGATGCATATTATTACCCCGTTCATGTGTACAACTTATGATCCAACTAGTATGTTAGAGCGCGTGAGAGAAATATGTGTGTATTAGATGAAATAAACTTATAATATAATAACTGGATAGTGATTTTTTTTGGAACAACTATTATGATTTTTACCTTTGTATTATATGTTTACCTCACTAAGCATAATAGGATACGGTGTGTTTGGTCTAACTAGCTAGTGACAACAAAGGTAGCCTCATGACCTCGCTAAGCACACACCACGTTATCACTCGATTCTGGACGTCACATTGTGGCTTCTAAAACCATAAGATCCTGTAACGATTCTTGCAAACATTACAGTTAATCAATAAAACTTAACGAGTTGCCCTCAGAAAAAAGTCATACAAGTACAAGTATGTACTTGGACGTAGTCGAAAACAGTACTGTGCCGAATTAAATCGAGGCGCAACTCGCCGGCCTAGGCCTTCAACGAACCCCATGACCCACCCTAACTGAAAGAGGCTAATGTTGGATTAATGATGCCTTTTCTATTGCGTGGGGAAATCAAGATGCTTAATAAGAAGATACAAAAGCAAACGTACTAGCATTTGACTGAACCAATCTCCTCGCTACCAGAAAGCAGAACTAGCTAGATAGGTTGGTTTGTTACGTTGTCTAGAATTATTGCACATGCTGTAGCTGAACAGATCGATGTGTGGTCCTCCATACGGATCATGCAACTGTGATGCCACCTTTTTCCCTAATGATAATTGGGTGTTGCTATCAACCTATAATGGAGTGAAGTTAGACAATAGCAGAAGCAACTCCGATTTGCTAGTTTTCCTCCGAGACAGAAAGAAAAGGATTCGTCTGGCTCATTTTTAACTCCGCTGCTCCATTATCCATGTGATTGTGCACCAGTCTCGTGGTCGTATGAAAAAAAACGTTGGGCGTGTTTTTTTTAGAAAAAGCATTAAATTAATAACGCACCGAACGGTAACAAGAGTACAAAGTGCTGAACCCAGCTTATAACAACGAACTGCACTCACACACAAGAAACATGACAACCACAGAGACTCCAGCGGGACGGATGCCACCTAAGGCTACTCCGATGAGGTTGAGAACTAGCTTGGCGGGCAAACGTGTTGGGCCGAATCTCGTCCTCGAGGTCAGACCGGCACACCGACACACGCTGCACACCGTCGATACGGGCAAAGTCATCGGGCTGAAACTCCCCATAGCGCCGAGACTGGCACACCAACACACACTGCACATCGCCGAGACCCGCTCAACGGCAACAGAGACAGCCACCAAGGGAACACCTTCACGCTGAGGCACACCAAGGAGGTCCAAACAAGAAACGCCGAGAGAGCAGCTCAAGAAACAAGCTTTGGTAGAGGAAGCACGCCGAAGAAACTCCGCCACCCAACCTCCAGAGAGCTACCCACTGCGAACTCCAAGACAACGTTTTCAGGAAGATCACAAAGCAGAACGCGGCCACCGTCCGATCCGAAGATCTTGGGTTTTCACCCGGAGCACGTAGGAGGGTAGAGGAAAGCCACATCGGCGCCTTCAAGAAGGGACGACATCCACGGACGTTGCCGCCGCGACCCGGTAAAACCTGGGCAAGGTTTCCCCTCAGCATGACCTCTCCACCTCCCACACAGGCGGCGACCACACCACTACCGCGGAACGCAGCTCGCCAGGCATGTCGAAATCTTCATCTAAATTTACCCACACGTTGAGTAGTGGATATGAAAAGCAAGGGCTCTCTCTCTAGCGATGCCCTCGAAGACCAAATGCCACGACTTCGACATAGGTGAGTCATATACTCCCATTCCGGTGAATATGTGCCAATGCGCTCCACGATACACAAACTAGACAACCACTAGTTTGCGCTTGAGGTTATTATCATTTCGACAAATATTCTACCACGTATGATTGATATGAAGTACTCTCGATTCGTCACCGGGGTCTTACCTTTTTTTCGTCTAGGAATGACAAGTTGTCAATTTTATTGGTAAATTGTAGTCCTTATAGGGGTGAATGGCGGTTTCGGGAGCGCTCGTGCAAAGTTGGCAAGTTCGGGTCGTGAGGCCATCCTCAAAAGGTCAACTAGTCCGATGACCATGTTACGAACGAATAGACATGAGGAGAATCTAGATTTGGCTCTGCATGTGCCTTGAAGACCATAGCGGCGAGAATCTTTCTGTGTTTTTATATGAAACAAGATTTGGCTGGAGTTTAAGGATTTCTAATACGTAGCTGATTTCGCAGGAGAAGCTGATAACAGATCACGTGCCTGCATTAACTTCTAGACCACAAGGTACACATATCTTTTAGGTTCTAGGACAGCAAGCCATCACCGTCCAATTCTAGGCCCTCAAAAGGTACGTCTTAACCATCCTATAATATGTACCCAACGTTGCATCATTCATGCACTCGGTGCAAGAACAGTATGATTCATTTGATCCAAAATTTGACGAGAGGGAGAAGGATTTCAGCAAGACAATACTTAGCACATTTGGACCTGCAAGAAACGAGAAGAATCACCAAAGCCACCAGAAGCAATTAGCTGTTCTCTGCACATGCTGTAACAAACCTACGTGGACGGCTACACTTGCTATTTTTGTTCACATATCCTCACTACAAATAAAGATGAAAAAAAGTATTCAGGACGAGGCATAAAGAGTCAAGTCTTGGGCTCGGTGATGATCTTCTTCGCCCTGGTGATGCGGATGTAGCAGAAGACGGAGGCGATGATGGCCGCGGCGAGGCCGCCCAGTATGATCTTGCCCCGGCGAAGTGTCTGTCGAAGGGGTTGTGCGGTGTGTGGTGACGCGACGAGACCAGCGGCGACCCAGCGAATCTGGACTCCAAAAGGGAATGCCGATAACCAGCCGCGGCAGAAGGAGCGTCTGCTGCGACGACGCTCACGCCGCCGTCGTAGAGGAAGGCCGGGAACTGCCGCGCCATGACGGCGGTCATGGCGAGCTGGCTAGACAGCAGGCAGATGAGGAGTAGGCGAGGCATTTTTGGAGAGATCAGGACGATGGATGTGTGTATAGGAGATGGGTAGAGTTGAAGCTTTGCTGCGAAGGAGAGCGCTAGCTTTCACAGGTGGACTTGGTGGTGGTGTTTGATGTTGAGAAGATGATGGCCAGGAGGGGCTCTTATATATAGGAGACGGCCTGGCACTGTGTAGTTCGAACTTCGAACTCCGGTTCAGTTTGCTCAATGATCTGAGATTAAAAAAAATTGGGGTGCTGTGCGTGCATGCGTGCACCCACTCTTTCTGGATCTTGATTTGTTGGGGAGTTGTCATTGTCAGTCTCATGGCTGTAATAAAACTGATTGGAGGGTGGTGGCTCTCTAGGAATCATTGGTCATTGCATAGGTGTATGTGGGCGTGAGGCCGTGAGCAGCTGACACCTGCAAGAGGAGAATCTCTCTGGATGCTGTTCGGAGCAGAAGCTTCATCAGCTAGCAAAGTCAGCAGTCCTTACAACTGTGTCCAGGGAGGACCTTGTGTTTGCAGCTTGTTGACATGGAGCTTGTGGATTTGCGGGCAGGTTCTTGGAAGGTGAAGTTGAAGCCAGAGTTTCCAGACCTGCTGGAGATGGTTCATAAGCAAGAGCAACTCTAGCAGATACCGAATAAGCCCCCAGCCCGAAAAATAAATGTTTTTTTCCGGGGTGAAATGCGGACAGAACAGACGCGGCATAAGCCTCCGTACTGGAAAACGTTTTCCAGGGAGCAGGAAATTTCGCCCGCGGTGCTCCATCGATTGCGTTTCGGAGGTTTTTTTTTCCTGCACTCCGGACTTTTGGCGCCAACACTCCCGCGCTGAACATTCAGCTCCCGCTCTCTTCCTCCTCTCCGCGCCTCCCTCCGCCGCTGCGCCCTGCTGCCCGCTCCCGCCCTCGCTTCCCCCGCACCGCGGAAAAGGGTCCCCGCCCCGCGGCGAGTCGATTCCGACCAGTTCCAGCCCCGGGGGAGGCATGCCCCATCCGCTCGGACGCGGCTGCCGCCGCCGCCATGGATCTGGCGCCGAGCTCACGCGCGAGGCCAGTTCCCACCGGGAGTGGCTGCTCCGGGCGGGTCTGACCAGCGGAGAAGCTCTCCTCCTCGCGCGGCCGTCCGAGCCATCGATTTGGGCCGGGTGCGGGTGAGGAGATCGGGCGCCTCGGTTCCGGCCTTCGGTGGAGAAGAAGGTTGGTTTTTCTCTCGATTCGATGTCGATTCGGTAGTTTTAGGATTAGAAGTTAGTGAATTTGTAGTTTAATTTAGAAAAAACATTTGTTTGCTAGATGGATTGGAGTTCGTCGTCCTCCTACTCCGACTCGGATGATTCTGAGATTGAGGACATGCTTTTCGATGATGAAGAGGAGCACATGATCATGGCGCATCTCGTTGAGCAATACGAGACCGGAGGCAAGAGGATGAGGCGGGGCTCGAAGGTCGGCCGTCTTTGCATTCCCTGCAACCGAGCGCTCCGAAGTGCGTTGCTAATGAAGGACTACTTCGCAGAGGTACCGACCTATCCGGCTCACCTCTTTCGTAGGCGCTACCGTATGCGTAGATCGTTAATTGTTCGCATTGTTGAAACTTGCGAGCAAAATTGCCGATTCTTCACTCAACGAAGAAATGCCGCCTGTTTGCTTGGTTTTCCTTCATATCAAAAGATATCAGCGACTATGAGAGTGATAACATAGGTGTTCCGGGAGAGATTTAAACTTGGAATTTTATTATGACAACATTGGTAGCCGAGTGAAGCCCCAAAGGAACCCGGATCGGATCGAACCTTTTCTTGAGACCTACCGGAAGATTGAGGATAAGGACACACACATTCAACTTCATAAAGATCTTGTTGAACATCAGTGGCAATTGTATGGGAAGAAGTAGATTCCCATTTTATTCATTTGAGATTGTTGTAATTTAAACCATTTATTTCCATTCGGACCATTTGTTATTGTTTAAATTATTTGGATTCAAACATTTGTTGTAATATGGATGATTGTATTGTGTGATGTTAAAACATTTATTATGTTGAATTTATATTGATGTTTGATGAAGAATATGTTGTTTAAAATCATGAATTTGATATCAAACATGCAAAAATGATTTTCCGGTACCGGTACGCTGTGCAGAACAGATGCGGTAAACTCGTTTCTGATACGAGTTTACCGCATCTGTTCGGCCACGGGCCGCACGGTACCGGAAAACGTTTTTCCGCTCAACCGGATACTCCCTCCGATCCTAAAAAAGAGGCGCGACGGCATTTTTACGAACCCCCCCCCCCCCCCAACTCGTTAGACACTCAACCCGCACTCCCTCGCGTGGTCAACCCTCTCCCGCACCGCTCTCCTCCCGCACCGCATCTCGCCGCCCTCTCCCTCTCGCCGCCCTCTCCCTCTCGCCGGCCACCGCTCTCCTCCTCCCTCTCGCCGCCCTCTCCCTCTCGCCGGCCGCCGCTCCCCACCACCGCCGCACACCCCTAACCCTAGAAACCCATGGACGTGGTGGATCTCCGTGCCAAAGATGAGATTTTTATTCGCCGGAGATGCGGTTCTCGGCGAGGACGTGGTGGATCTCCGTGCGCCGGCCCTCGATCTGTAGCGGCGAGGACGTGGTGGATCTCCACGTGTCTCGCGGCGTGCAGGCGTGCTCCAAGAAGCCCAAGGCGACCGGCGACATCGACGGCGAGTTCGACGGCGTGCAGGCGTGCTCCAAGAAAGAAGGTGGTGAATACGCTGACTGCGGTGCTCTCCCACCGCTCAAAGGTGAGCTCGATCGATCCAACGCCCACCTCTGTGCTGTACTGCTGCTCTCTTCCACCTCTGTCCACTGAATCTCTGGTTGCCTGTTCTTGTCATGGCATGAAGCGTGTGGCCTCAGTCTCAGGCCGAAGGTGCTCGTGGAAGACATCGACAAGCTCGACGGCGACAACGAGCTGGCCGTGGTGGACTACATCGAGGACATCTACACCTACTACATCGAGCTGGCTCAGGTTACTACACTCTTCCTTCCTCTCCGGCATGTCTGTTCGATTTGACATCGTCATCAACTGTTCTGAACCAATATATGTTGCGTTGTGTTGTGCCGCAGCACGAGAGCAGACCAATCGATTACATGGGGAGGCAGCCTGAGATCAAGCCTAGTATGAGGGAGATCCTGATCGACTGGCTGGTGGAAGTCGCCCACAAGTTCGAACTGATGCCCCTTCATGGGTATGTGCGTTGTCTTGTTGAATATATATTGTCCCTTCATCATCATCTGGCCATAGGGCTTCAATAGCTGGAAGTACTTTGTTACATAGATAGTCTCGATGGACATCTCTAGTAACTGTCACTGCCTTAACTTCCATAGTGCCTTTGGCTCTGTTCTTAGATTTCTTTCTAGCTGGAGTTAGCTTAACAAATGGCCAGATCCCAATTTTTCCATCAAAGGTTACTCCATTGGCATCACGCCTTGGCCTCGCCACTGCACAAAGGAACATTACCTTTCCAATTCTGCTTTTACTTTGGATACTGCGCTCAGGATTAGCTTCTTCTGGCGTTAGATAGTAGGTCCTCTTTTTTTTAGTCAACTCGAACCACTTTTCATCCGTATGCACTATCTTTCGCATGTCTATGAATTTAGGCATAGCATCCGACACAGTTCTTTCATCCACCATCGAGACACTGAATTTGAGCCTGTGAATTTGGTTTGCTAGCTTGAGATAGGGCTTTATAGTGCTTGTATGCTTCCTAATCTGGCCCCATTTTAACCTCCTCTGCAATGATGTATATGGAACTTTCAGAGCCAGTGCAAGTGCCCTCATGGTAGAACGTTTGTTGTAAGGAATAGTTGGTATCCTCTCAAGGCCATGATCCTTTCTCTTTCGGCCAGATCTGCCTTTCTTTTTGTTGGACACATCAACTTGTTCCCCTCTCTGAATTTGATCTCTGAATAGTCTCAGCAAGTATGAATTGTTTACTGCATGCATTTCTGTATGTTGCTTGATATAGTACATGCATTTGAATCATATGAACTCAACACTAGCTTTCCATTACTGAATATGACTGTTTCCATTACTGCATTTCATTTTGTTCTGTGAGACCAATTCAGCTGTCTCACTTACATTACAAGTGTGAATATTTATCAATGCTTGCTATAATGCAGGTACATTGATGCTTGCTGCATGGATGTTCAATGTTGTGACCTCGGTTGGCATCATCATGGTCAACAAGGCCTTAATGGCTACACATGGGTTTAGCTTTGGTAAGAATACACTGTCACACTTCGTTACTTTTATCTGTAGACTATATAATGGTTCAGTGGACTATATAATGACTGAATTTTCTGTATACTGAACTGAAACAAAGCTGTAGTTATTGTGGTCATTTTGCTCTGTTCCAGTGTCCAAGGGACATGCTTACTTCACAAATTCTGATAGTGGCAAATGGACTTGTGCAGGAACTTGGAGGGTAGGTAATGTTCTGTTTGCATAGTCCTATTCACCATATCTGCCTCTACTCATGCTCTGAAAAATACTGAACTGTTACATCGTTTCTGTAAAATACTGAAAAATTGCTTCATTCATTCATCCATTCACTCATGCTTTGTTTGCATAGTCCTATTCCACTATAACTACTTTGTTCTGTTCTGTTCTGGTACATGTCCTGTTTTTGTTGCTTGTATCTGTCCTGTTTTAGGCCTGTATCTGTCCTGTTTTTGTTGCTTCAATGCTCCTATGACACATGCCTAAACATGAATTACTCCCATGACCCATCCCATCCCTAAACATCATACTCCGATATTTTCACTAAGACAGGGAACCTAAACATGTACAGGTGTGGATCATTGAACATAAACATGCTTGTATGCCTGTATTGTGCAGGAGGGAGGACCTGATGATGATCCGGAGGACGAGGACGAAGCTGCACTCGAAGATCTCGAAGATGCATCCATTTTCCCTGAAGTTGGGCAGGTGCTTGTTGCTCTGGGAGTATTGGGAGTATTGCAATTACTGTCCTAGGTCTTGTTGCTCTGCAATTGCTTGATCTGCTTGCTAATCTTGGAGTACTTGATCTGCTTGCTAACTTGAAATTGATTGGAACGCAGACCTGGGAAAGGACCAGCTGACGAGGCAGCACAAGCAGCAGAACCGGCGATCTGGAGTCCACGAATAGCCTGAACCGGCGAGCTGCTGCTGGCGAGGCGCCCCGGCGGCCGGCGATCTGGAGGAAGCTGGTCCGGCGAGCTGCTGCTGCTGGCGAGGCGCCCCGGCGGCCGGCGGCCGGCGATCTGGAGGGAGCTGGGCAGGAATGGATCGAGGAGGGAGCTGGCGATCCAGGAATGGATCTGGAGGGAGCTGGCGATCGAGCGAGGCTGGCCGGCGCGCGATCGATCCTGCGTTGCTAGCTCGGCCCGGCTGGCGCTGGCGATCGATCCCGCGTCGCTCGCCCGCGTGCCCGCCGGCCGGCTGGCGATCGAGACGGAGGGACACGAGCAACGCGAGGCGGAGGGACTTCTATTTTCAATTTTGAATTGCGAAGGATTAAAATGTAAAATGGACTTTCTATATGGGGTGCGCCTCTTTTTTAGGATCGGAGGGAGTAACTTTTATCCGGTATGGATTTATCCGGTATCTGCTAGAGTTGCTCTAAGACTGTAAGAGGACTTGGTAACGTCGGAAAAGGGAAAATGTTGGCTAAACTTTTCTTGATTGAATACTACAAAGGTGAGACCAAAGGAACAATGACGTTTGCTGCTGCATCTCCGAGAAGGTGTAAGCATGTGTAGCTTGACGGTGCATACATTTGTTTTGGCAGTGTATAATTTAATTCATGTATCAAATCAGTATAAATAAATAAACTCGGGCTTACAACTATAAACAGAGGCTGAGCTATGTGTATGTCAGGGGGGCAGCCCGCCCCCCCCCCCCCCCCAACGCTGGAGAATTACTGAAGGAAAATTTGTTAGGGACTTGGATGAAAGAAAGTAGAGTGTTTTGGCACCCCCAAACATTTATGTTTTCAGTTTTGCCCCCAGACATTGTTGGCTTGCTCCGCCACTTTTCTGGATGCGGCAACTTTTCTTTGCATTTGGTGTATTGTTTTGTTTGGAATCCGTCTGCTATTTCTATAATCAGGACACGTTGCATGGATTTTAGGAACATCGGCGATTCTACAAGAACGACATTCTACTATGATGTTTTGACAATTGATGAATATAATAGACTTTGATATCTTCTTTGCCACCTTGTTGGGACTTCCAAGTCGTAAAACAGCTTCATGATTGTGAACGCGCACGAAAGCGCTCCAGGTGTATTTTCAATAATCTTCATATGTGTGTAGGACCAAATATACTTTGCTATGAGTGTTGTGAGCTCGAAAAAACATGAATATTTTTGTACCAACACATCTAGGTATTTGGTCTCTAACGCCAGGCATCGTTATTGTCGCCTAGATAAGTTTGCACGATAGAACCCATCATAGGTAAAGGACGCCTAACAAAAATCTCACCGCTTAGGAAAATTATAATCAACTTGATTTTGGAAGGATATTTGGGTTAGTGAGAAACCCTCATGTGTGGTTTCCACTACGTTGTATAATCTATCTCACAACAAAAATTTACTTAGCTAGTCGGGGTGTCCTGAGCTAGGGGAGAACTTTTTATGTGTGTGCGTTTGGGCGGGGTGGGGGTAGCTGAGTTAACTCTAACAATGTCTGGGGATTTAGTGTTCATTTCATGTATGTAGCTTCAAAAAGCAAACAAGTGAGAGCGTCTATAGAATAATTTGGTTTCTAAAGACATCGTTTAAATTAAAGTCTTTATGTGGCTTGGCTTTAAGATAAGTATCCTTACAAAACAAGTGTTGCCTCACAGGGGCTCGAAGGGTAATAGTAGTAAATGTATGTTTTGTAGTAATAACGACACAATTTATCATGTGTATTAAAGGTATTTACGTACTCCTCATATTGTAATGATGATTATTCTCTTAATAAGCATAAGGTTGATAATATGTTTTCTAAGTATGTTGATACTCAAAGTGGTTTCAAGAAATGAACTATTTTGGTTGCCAGGCTCACTATAACTAATTTCTTAGAGCCCAAGTTGGTTGGGGACCATCAAGTTCAAATTTGTTCTCAATATGTGTTGGGGGCATTGGAGACTTGGCCATTTCACTAATAAAAGGTATCTTACCACATATATTTGATCAAACCAAGTCATGTGGATTATCAACATACTATCATATATCCAACCAATATATTTGCGGTAATTTCTATTTCTATTGCATATATTTAAAGTTACTAGCTCACTTGCATGTTTTGGTTTTATACTTAGCATGTTGTTGTATGTGTACTTACTTCTTGGCTTAATTTGTGTAATCAAGTATGTATAGGTTGCAATGCACATCATATACTTGTGTTTGTTGATTTAAGTCTTTATTGTATCTTAATCATATCTTATTTAGCTCTTATGAGAAATTAATGGATCGTTACATTACGAGGGATTGATATGCTTTGGGCACTTCACAATTCTAAATTGTGAATATATGAGAATATCACTTAGTGTTTATATTTCAAAATTATCTAGTTTCTATGTGGTATGTCAACCTCATAACAAATTCAAATTCTAGAAACATCACTTAGTTGGTTTTTATTTGTCTCTTGTGGAAACAATACAGATTGTCACATAATGGGGGCGTATTATGCTATGTTGATGGCAACGGATCCAACCATAAAAGTGATGTTATGCCTAATACTCAACCATATAAAATTATTGTCATATAAAGCAGATGCCGATACAAATGACAATTTCCTCCAAAAAATTAATACAAATGACTGTAACATGAATACATTTCTTGAGAGCAATTAGTTAATCGCCAAAATATATGGATTTAGGGGTGTTGGAAAACATAACAATTGAGTCTTAATATATTCTATTATAATTAAACCTGCAATAGATGTATTTAGGCCTTTTAAGGACAATGAACTTTAAGTTTAACATATTGTTTTGGCAAAATTGTACCTATATGGAATAGTGGAGCTATTTCTATTTACAACAAACAGAAAGCTATTTGAAGATTTAGTGCCCGCCGGTATTATGACGGACCATTAGACCGTAGCTTAGCAACCGGGGTCCAAAATAATGGAACTATGGCTAGCTATTTAGAACCTTGACTCCAACAAATGAATTACAGTGTAATTGGTCATTGTAAATACAGCTTGGATTTTCTCACTACGAGGAAGGAATTATGGAGCAACAGCAAAAGTTGCTTAACAAGAGAACATATATGATGGAAGAGCACTCAGTGATGGAAACAGCAACCAATGATTTTCAGGGAGCAAAATTGCCACATTAATTTTCTTTGTCCTATAGTGATCATCAGGATCTGCAGTTAGCCATGACCATGTGATCGGTTCAGATGCTCTCAACATGCCACTACATGTGCAGAGGAATCACCGGACAGAGCTCAGACAAGCACTTGATTCTAATACGTATTTCAGAGTACCTCGCGTTCGTGTCATGCAGGAGGCGAACAATGGACACCCAGCTGTTGCATTCGTCGGCTCATCTGACCTCGAATGATGCCATTTCGCTCCACGTAGGGAACATAGGATAGGAGGTAGAAGCTTCTGTGTTCTGAACTTCTGACTGCTGTGTCTGAAGAACGCAAGTCAAAACAAGCACAGATCGCTCTCCTCCTCTTCCGGCAGACATATATATTCGCCTAGTTATATTGAACATAGTGATCCAAAGTGTGTAGTAAATTGCATCGAATAGTTTACGGCCAGATAATTCAGCTACCAAAGATTTTATGAAGTAAAAAATCATCAGCCCAATAGTACTAGCATGTAAACCGTCGTGCTGAATATGCGAAAACAGGCCAGGAATTGGAATTCGGTGATGTTAACATGTTAACCCGTTGTTCCTGAATGAACCAAACAAACTGAAATATGTCCGAACACAATCTGATTATCTAAGCACTGACTGAACCACGCATGTTATGCAGGTTTTTGGTGTTCCGGATGTTCCCTTGGTTAGATTCAAGCAAGAATCTAAGGAGCAGGTACGTGTCCCCTTCCAGTTTCTGTACCAAATCATGGAGCCAATGTCTGCAGATTTTAGCTGCGAGACACACGAATGCGTGGCGAAATCAAACGATACGCCGAAACAAAACAATTACTCCCTCCGATCCATATTAGTGGGCACAACTTTGTCTAGATACACATGTATCTAGTCTAAATACTTAACTAGATACATATGAATTTAGACAAAGCTATGCCCACTAATATGGATCGGAGGGAGTATTAAGGCATGATGAACCTTCGCTTCACCCCGCTCTGGAGTCTGGACCGACCAGCTCGCCGACAGCCAGACCCCCTCGTGCAACAAAAATTAGAAGCTGCATAAATCTTCGTCGTTGTCGTCCAGCTCAGATGTCCTGATTGTTTTTCTGAACCGGACAGTGAGAGTGAGCTGTCATTTGGTTCAATACCAATGATCTTTGTTGGGCATGATTAAGCTGCTTATCAGGACAGAATGGTGTGTTTTATGGCAGACGAAGGCATCTGTTAGGATCTCCATTAGAAGCAGATCTTCTTGTCATGTCTTAGACTAACTGTTGTCTTGGTAAGCTGAGAAGAGATTCCTTGGTAAAGTGCAGACGTACCAGTTAGATTTGACACATGGGGTGGACGTACTCTCACTGTACTGCCGTGTCATGTGATCAACTTGGGCTTGCCAGTGGTGGTAAATTGCAGAAATATAAGTAAGATTTGACACAGTTGGATGTACTCTCACTGTGGCGCCCTGTCATGTGATCAACTTGGGCTTGCCAGTTGCCACTGGCATGTCCGCTTGTATTTATCCATGTGAGAGTTTCAATGTCAACGGTAGGGAACTCGACGTATCTCGAGATGGCTGGTTCAGTATCAGGTAAAATATTGTAGCTGTTAGCAGATCGGTAACGAGAATTTTACTGCCAACGATCACAGAAAAACGCCGGGAAGAGGCAAGCTTCGACCATAAATTTTCACCAAGATATGCTGAAAACTTATTGGATCCACAGAGCATTTCTTTGCTTCATTACAATGAAAACTACTTACTACTTATTATCAGAAACATGTAAATGTTTTGATATAATATGGAGAATAAAGGGGGTTTTACTCAAATTAGATTTAAGGCAGGTGGATGCACTCACTGTACTTCTGCTTATCATATGATCAACTTGGCTTGCCAGTTGCAACTGGCAAGTCCGGTTATATTACCTATGTGATAGTTTCATTGTCAACGGTACGGAACTGGACGTAATCGAGAGGGCTGGTTCAGTATCAGCCTATCAGGTGTGAAATGTTAGTACTGGATCGGAAGAATCTTCCTCGCAGCACACAGCACAGTACAGATCGTAAAACGGGAATGATACTGCCGATGGTCACGGACAGAAAGTCAGAACTAGAAGGAACGCCAGAGAAAAAAAACCTTGAGCATAAAATTTCACCAGGAGGCTTCCCAAAACTTAAAGCATCCATAGAATAATTGTCTGCTTTAATATAACATAAACTATTTACTATTGGTCAGAAATTTGTGGATGTTTCAATATTTTGATATATATGAATAAACAGGTTTTCCCAAAATTCTGGTCTAGGCTAGTCACTTGACTCTCAGGTTCTCTTCACCAAGAAGACTATAACACATCCTTGTGGTGAGGCCAGCAGAAATTTGTTCGGCGCTAACACAACTCTGAATTGTACATTTTAAAAAAAAGACTCTGAATTGTGAAAATAGCCGTGAGCTTCTCAAGTAAAAAAGGATACCAATAATAATTTGTCAGTGGTGGCTAGGCATAACTAGTAGAGCATACAGATAGTACTTTTTTTTGCAATAGACCTGTATTTGCTCAATACAATACCTCACAGTGAAATAAGTTGTAACACAAACAAAGCTTTAATTTTCAAATCTGTAAGTTCGAAGAACCACACAAAGTAGAAACACACAGTACTATGTCAATAAAAGAAAACATAGACTACTATGTCAATAAAAGAAAACATAGCCCCGCTGCCTAGGCTAGTGTTAGCCTGGTATAACTTGTAATCCATTGGTATAACTTTATTCTGTTAGCTGGTTAGCCTATAGTCATACAGAGCTCACCTGGCCACAATAAGAAGTTCGTGACCAAGAAAAAAACATAGGTTCATGTTCATCAAAAGTAGATTTCTGAAGTGGTTAGGGGAGAAACCTCATGAAAAGTGGCAAGTGTACTATTCTAACAACCTAATCATACAATTGGACCCCAAAAAGGTCATTGTTGAATGTCACTACTTCTCACAAGTCACAAGAACCTGGATTACAGGGACACACCGTGTGGCAGTAGTTGAGGTAAATAAACGACCTCGTATTTAAAGAGAACGCCTGAACAATGGAATTTGTGTAACCATGGACACAACTAACCTGGCCAACATAATACCCTTTTTGTTGTATGCAATATGACCATCCAAAACTTCCCTGTATATCACCTGACAAATTTCACCCGAAACATGAAATTCTGGTTTGTGACGTTGGTAATCCAAGAATCAGTGGAGCAACCGGCTGATCTGATTATACCTTAAGCTCAGAAGTTTCATGCAGCCATAAAATTTCAACCTTAGTGCATTCCAAACATTTCTTGTGGAGGATCATAGATATGCCTCTCTGGGAACAGCTCTTCAAAATCTTGCTTCAGTCTGTTCCTTAATAGTGGGTTAGGTAAAAGAAAAATGCTTAGAAAGTGGTCAATACATCAATGGAAAGCATTAGAAACCATCATCTTCAAATATGAATACGAAGGAACAAGGTTAGGTGGACAAAATTGGCTATCTTTAATATTACAGGTATGCATTCATTTTCAGTGTTGTGAGTTCTGACAACAATTTTTCTGTTTTTTTTTTTTTTGATTATTTAACATTTGCCATGCAACAGTTGCAGAGGTGATGAACATAGTGCCGCTAAATATTAGTTTTCACATGACCGTAGTGGGTGCAAAACTCGTGGCATGGAATTGATATTTTTGGTCGGACTGCCACTATCACTCTTTTTTTTGCGAAACACAGTACAACGCAGGCGTTCATATACACGCGCACACATTCACCCCCATGAACGCACACACGTACACCCTACCCCTATGAGCACCTCCGAAAGACCGAGTCGGCGGGTCGAGTCTTGAGATTGACGAAGTCACCACGGGCGCCTTGCTGTCGACGGGAACGTTGCCTCCCACTGAAGAATATTCCGCCTTAAATGAAAAACACCAGCGTTAAATCTGGGGTTTGAACTCTGGTGGGCTGGGGGTACAACCACCCTCCTAACCATCTTGCCACAGGCAAGTTCTCAGGAGGCAGACGTGTTACGTTAGAAGCTACCTCATCTAGAAGTTTCTCGGTAAAGTCTATGTACATTTTTTTTTACCGAACGTCTACGGAGCAGCATTTCATTGATGTATAAGATAGGAGAGAGTTACAAACTAGCAAGGGGCAAAAAAATACATGAAGAGTGCACAAAGAAAAACAACGGGAGTAGGCATCAGCCTTTGGCGGGTCATTTTTTCTTCTCGTACAAATTTCCCCTGTTGGTTTGGCGGGTCATTTTTGTTGCTTTTAACCATCTTCCGCCTCTTATTATTTCTAATTTGTTTGGAAAATGTCTATCATGGTTAACTTCATCAACCTCAGGCACATATTTTAGTGGGAGGGTGTGCTATTTGTTGGTCTATTTGGAATTGCCAGAACAATATTGCTTTAACAAAAAGACAGCTTCCAATATTTTGCAGGATCATTCATTTGGCAGTCCATTGGATCCATATTTGGTCCATACTACAGCATGCTGAGGTGCAGGATTCTTTGGCTACTGTGCCGCAGCCACTTGGAGATAGTCGTTTGGGATTTGTTCAGACAGTACAGATGGTGTCTCAGTAATAAGCTATGTGATGCTTGAGTTGTATCGACCAGGCAGTCAATTTATTGTGTATATGGCTGAGACTCCTTTGAATGAAACTAAGAACTTATTAATTTTAATAAATGTTTGTGTGCATCACTGTATACATGCTTTTCGAAAAGAAAGGATATTATAAGTAGCACAACAGAATCACACAATTCTCTGGAGTTTGCCGGCTTGATTTACTATCATGAAGTTAGTGCATGGTTTTATAAGTGCATATACCTTATCTCTCAGATAGCTCAGATAAAAATTACATCTACACTAGTCAACTTACATAATAAAACTGACACATACATTCAAACAGACAGCATGCACAAACAGAGAAAGATACAGATCAAACGATATGAGAGTTTACCAGACTTACAAACTTATCTTGCAGCATGATTTTCCTTTCCATGGAAACAAAGTGCAATTGATAAGAAATAAGTTTCTTTTGAGAATCTGTACACAGAAATTGTCTCATCATGGACCAAGATAGCCTCTTTTCACTTCTTGAAACATAAGATGCATAAATTTTAATTTATCTCTACTTATCAGGAAAATCGTCCACCCATAGAGAGGCTAACTTCACAACTGTTGGAGCAGAACTAATTCCACCTTGTCCCTTTTAAAATATACCTCGGATCATTTATTAATCCTTATAGAGCAATTTCAACCTAAATGTTCTATAATTCACTAAACCACAAACGGTGTACCCACGGCCCCACCTACTAAACAAAAGTGTCGGAATAGCATGATGTAATGTACCCCCTCTCATGGCTCAGTTCATTCATCACATTTCTCTCTCTCTATCCATCCATTCAAGAAATAACAAACATTTCAGTATAACCAATAAGTTCAATTTAAGGGCAAGCAAAGTTCCTATAGTTCACCTACGCCAAATAAACATCTGTATACGGTTCTAGGACATAAACACAAATCATCTATTAGTATGTTGATTTTCACTTCACTCTTTCCAACACGATGATATTTTTTACATTCATGTTGGGAGGGATTGAGATGTTAACCGATGATGTGTTTCGTAGATGGGATTTATTTCCAAAATACTACCGAAATATTTACTATAGGAACCTTTGTTAGACATTTAAATTAGCATATAGATACGCTAGTACCTCTGTTGTTGTTTCTATATAGTCCGATATATTTACTAGCTAGGAACCTTGTTAGACATTTAAATTACCATACACATACGCTAGTACCTCTTTTGTTGTTTTCAAAATACTACCGAAATATTTACTACGAGTATTTTTTTAGCAATTTTTTTATAGGTTGTGGTAATATAATTTATGTACATGTGCAATGCATGGTCCATGAAGGACATCTGGGAGCGAATAAAAAATCTCTATTTAATGTCTAACTTCACATACATTAATTCCATTATAATTTTTATTTTTAGTGTCCTAATTCTTATTTCATAACCCACTAAAAGTTAATGAATCTGTACAACAATGGTACAAACAAAAAAGTTAACACTGGCTTCAAGTAGACGCTTTCTTTTTACCTAATTTTCTTTCGATCCACACCATATTGACTGATCATTTATTTATGTTGCTGTTTTCCAAAGGGTGATATTGCTGTCATCTGTGGCGGTCCACCGTGCCAAGGAATAAGTAGGCACAATCAACACCGACAAGACATTAAAGGACATTGTGTCCTATCTGAAGCCAAAATACTTTCTCATGGAAAACGTGGTCGATATCCTTAAGTTTGCTAAATGTTATCTTATTAGGTGTGCATTGATCCACGGCTCTGGGCTAACAATCACGACTCAGATCACAGGCATTCGGAATTGTGATAGACATAAAAGCCAGCTACCATGGTATGTGATGACTTGATCATGGTAGGTGTCTTCTATGGTCTATCAAAATTCCGAAGTGTGTTCTGCTGGTCGTGATTGGTAGCCCAAAGTCAGGGTGCATACCTACTAAGATAGCGTTTCACAAACTTAGAAATACCAACTAAATTCTCCATAAGAACGAATTTTGGCTTGGGATAGGACACAATGTCCATGAAAATGAAAATTTGCTTATTTTTCTCATCTTTTACTAGAGTGTGCACTGATTCCTTGGTAAGGTGGGCGACCACAGATGACAACAATGCCACTTTTGGAATACAAGGACATAAGTAAATTGCATCAATTAACCAATCTAGTATTGAGCTAAAAAAATTGGGAAAATAAAGCATGTAACTTACAGTGGTAATTTTTATTCGTTTGTGCGCTTGTTATAGTTAAAAAAGATTGTGGACTATCATGAAAGGAACATATGTGAAATTAGATATTAACTAGTTGTTTTCCATGTGCCTAAACAGAAAGACCATAAAAGAAACATATACATAAACGATAGAGGTACTAACACTAAAAATGGATCACTACTGGGAACCAGGGCGGAGGACACTAAAAACAATTAAATTTATCTCTAGTCATCAGGAAAATCGTCCACCCATACAGAGGCTAACTTCACACCTGTTGGAGCAAAACTAATTCAACCTTGGCCCTTTGAAAAAACAATATACTATGTGGGACACACATTCCTCAGAGCATAGATTAATCTTTTTTGAGCAATTTCAACCTAAATCTTCTATAAATTCACTAAACACAAACGTATTCCCATGGCCCCACCTACTAAAAACGAGTGCTGGAACAGCCTGATGTATACCCCCTCTCACAACTCAATTCATTCATCAGATTTCTCTCTCTATCCATCCATTCAAGCATAACTAACATGTCAGTATAACCAATAAGTTCAACTTAAGGGCAAGAAAGTTCCTTTAGTCCACCTATGCCAAACAAACATCTACGGCTCTAGGACATCAACACAAATCATCTATTAGTATGTTGATTTTCACTTCAGTCTTTCCAACAAGATGATATTTTTCATATTCATATTGGGACGGATTGAGATGTTAACCGATGGGATTTGTTTCCAAAATACAATCGAAATATTTACTAAACGCCGAGGAACCTTTGTTAAACATTTAAATTACCATATAGATACTCTAGTAACTCTGTTGTTGTTTGTATATTTATTTAGATATTGCTGTATAGGTTGTGGTAATATAGTTTATGCACACGTGCAACGCATGGTCCATGAAGGACATCTGGGAGCCAATAAAAAAACTCAGTTTTTCTAACTTCACATACACTCATTCCATGATTGTTTTTATTTTTAATTTCTAATTCTTAATTTCATAACCCACTAAAAGTTAATGAATCTGTACAACAGTGGTACAAAAAAATTTAACACCGGCTCCACGTACACTCTTTATTTTTACCTAATTTTTTTAGATCCACACCATATTGGCTGATCATTTATTTCTCTTGTTATTTTCCAAAGGGTGATGTTGCTGTCATATGCGGGCGGGCCACCATGCCAAGGAATAAATTGGCAAATCAACAGTGAGAAACCTCTAACGGACATTGTGTCCTATCTAAACGGTTATCTTGGTAGGGCATTGAGCCATGACCCTGAGCTAACAATCACAACCCGTATCATACGCATTCGGAAGTGTGATAGCCCATAGAAGCTAGCTACCATGTATCTCATGACTTTGATCACGGTAGGTGTTTCTATGGTCTACCACAAATCCCAATGTGTGTGCTACTGGTTGTGATTGGTAGCCTAGAGTCAAGGCTTAATGCATACCTACGAAGATAATGCTTGCAAACTTAAAATACCAACACATTCTCGATAAAAACGGATTTTGACTTTGGATAGGAAACAATATCATGAAATTGAAACTTTGCTGATTTTTCTCATCTTTAACTAGCTTTTCACGTTCTGCATGCCAACTGATTCCTTGGTAAGGTGGCCGACCACAGATGACAACAATGCTACTTTTAGAATACAAAGACAGAAGTAAATGGCATCAATCAATCTAGTATTGAGGAGTTAATTGCACCGACGGTCACACATCTCGTCGCGTATGTGCACTTAAGTCACACATCTGGAAAACGTGATTTTTTGGTCTCACAACTGAACAAACGTGTGCACTTAACAGGACACGTCATCCCGTTTTGGACTGGAATTTTTTAGAAAACACCCTGAAGTAATATTAGGAGTGCCAAATTGCAAATTGCAAAACAGGCTTGTCTTCTACCTCAAGCAGCTCAAGCAGTTGACTCTCTGGGAGGGGCGGCGGCCGGCGGCGGTAGAAGGCGGGGCGGAGGGCGGCGGTAGAAGGCGGGGCGGCCGTAGAAATTAGTAAGAAACACAAGGAACGACTTGATCTGGGATCGATCTGGAGGAGATGCGGCCCGATCTGGATCGATCTGGAGGAGAACACGGTGGGCTGCAGGCGGTTGGCGGCCCGACGCGGTCCTTCCCGATGAGCCCCGCTCTGTCCAGCACGAAGCGCACCGGCAGCCGCTGCAGGTCCACGTTGTGCACCACCTGGTTGTACCCACGCTGCAGGAAGGATGAGTAGATGGCACAGAACGGCTTCATACCCTCGGTTGCGAGCCCCGTGGCGAAGGTCACGGCGTGCTGCTCCGCGATGCCCACGTTGAAGCACCGCTCCGGGAACCGCTTCTGGAAGTAGTTCAACCCCGTGCCGCCGCCCATGGCCCCGATCTGCTTCGTGATGGTCTTGGCGGCCTCCCGGAGACGGCGGAACTTGGTGCTGGACTAGAGCCTTGTGAGCGCCTCAGCCCCACCTTCTACCACCTCCCTCAGCCCCGCCTTCTACCGCCGCCGGCCGTCGGCCGCCCCCCGTGTAACACCCCGACCCACCCCCGGGCCGGGCCTGTCACCCCTGGCAGCTCGCTAGGATGTCTAGACTGGCCCCACATATCAACACTAGTCTTTTCTGCGCACTTTGTCCTCACTCGTGCGCACCCGGGAACCAGTTCCCGGTCGATCACCCATCCTTGGAGTGCTCGGGGCCAAGCACGCTTAACCTCGGAATTCCTTCCAGATGAGCTTCCGGAAAAGAAATTGCAACTTGTTGATATGAGTATTCTATCAATCCTGTTAAGCCCTGAGCCAGGATCTCACATCCTTCCCCCCTTAGAAGACCGACGCCCTCGTCGGTCAACCCCCAGTCTAGGAACTTCCCCTCTTGGCACCCGTCTGTGCGCCCAGTGCCGGCACATGTCCCACATGTCCGCGCCACTAACTCGCACACGCCCGAGTTACCGCAAGGGTCGGCTCTGATACCAAATGTAACACCCCGACCCACCCCCGGGCTGGGCCTGTCACCCCTGGCAGCTCGCTAGGATGTCTAGACTGGCCCCACATATCAACACTAGTCTTTTCTGCGCACTTTGTCCTCACTCGTGCGCACCCGGGAACCAGTTCCCGGTCGGTCACCCGTCCTTGGAGTGCTCCGGGCCAAGCACGCTTAACCTCGGAATTCCTTCCAGATGAGCTTCCGGAAAAGAAGTTGCAACTTGTTGATATGAGTATTCTATCAATCCTGTTAAGCCTTGAGCCAGGATCTCACACCCCGCCCCTCCCAGAGAGTCAACTGCTTGAGCTGCTTGAGGTAGAAGACAAGCCTGACGGGTGGGTCCCACCCGTCAGGTGTATAATTTTACAATTTGGCACTCCTAATATTACTTCAGTGTGTTTTCTGAAAAATTCCAGTCCAAAACGGGATGATGTGTCCTGTTTGTGACCAAAGTGCGAACGTTTGTTCAGTTGTGAGTCCAAAAAATCACGTTTTCCAGATGTGTGACTTAAGTGCACATACGCGGCGAGATGTGTGACTGCCAGTGCAATTAACTCAGTATTGAGCTAAGAAATTGGGAAAATAGCGTAACTTACGGTTGTAATTTTTTTTCGTTTGTGCAATTGTAATTTAAAATTTTGTAGACTGTGGAACAAGAATAAGGGCATGAGAAAGAAAAATTACCATGAAGGCCTTGTTTGGTTTCATGACAAATGAGCGGGATTGGCATGGATTGAGCGGTATTAGATCCCATCTAAGTCAAATTCCCCTCCAATCCACTCCAAACCACTTGGGGTGGGGGATTAACCGAGCAAGGCCGAAAGAAACATATGTGACATTAGATATTAATTACTAGTTGTTTTCTATGTGCCTGTACACAGAGAGGAACTTAAAAGAACAAGAAAGAAACATCATATACATAAACAATAGATGTACTAACACTAAAAATGGATCACACTACCCGGAACCGGGGTGGAGAGGGACAAACCCACACCGATGTCTCCTGGGAGTGAACGACGCTCGAGAAACCAACCCTCACCGAACAGTCATCGGCGACGGCAACAAGTGCACTGTCAGTTGTCCAGCTGCCACACCGGCAAATCTTTACCACTGCAGTCTAGACTAGACTAACGGCGGCTAGAAACCTCGCGAAAGAAAAGAACAATGGTGCCTTACAGAGTTACAGATCTATGCTGCCGATCGAAAGAGAGAGACGAGGGCCGGACGATGTTACCTCCTCCTGCTCTTGGTGGGCGCGGGGAGCTGGTAGCGCTGCTATTCGTCAGGCTCGTCGGCGAACACGTCATCCTCCACGGCTTGATGATCTTCCTTAGGCGCAGGCGAGGTTTGGTGTCCTGGTCCCATGCGCCGCCGCCTTCTGGTCGAGCTCGTGCTCGGTTCTCTTCCGCCGGCGAGTCGACGCCGAAGCCCTAAAGCGCAATGGCATGTTACCCGAAGGGACGCAATGGCATGTTTTGATTTGTATTTGTAGATCGATTGGCTCCGCAGCTCGTGGTTTTATATATCGATCTGATGGGGCAGAAAGGAAACCATCTCGGCCGGAATTTTCTGAAAAAGCGGTTTTCTTACGGAGGACATGAGGTTTGAACTTCCGGTCGATGCAGATGGGTCCGCAAGTTCTTGGGCCCACATGCAGTGGGTGGGAGGGATGGACTTTTTTGTATAACTAGGGCACTTGGAATTTACGGTCGAATAATTCGATTCTACCGTTCTCCGGATGAATTTTCTTTGTCAGGTGGGTCCCAACTTCCGTTACTATTTGGCCGCTCGTTTTGGTGGCGGGTTGGTTGGATTTTTTTTGGCACAACAAACCTGCACTTGATAGTTGATACATCAGGAGTTACAAAAAGGATCCTTCTGCAAATGTAGAATTACAAACATACCCCTAGACCCTACTCAACATGAAGCGTCGACCTCCACGAGTCGAACAACACCTCACCAACTGCCATGGCGAGTAGGCTACACACACCGTCTTGTAGAGGTCCACCATGAGTCCTGATCGCTGACCACCGAGCGCTCAAGCTCCTGTCGTGGTAGAAGGCATTCGTCCTCGACCACGTCATCCATGGCCGAAGACAAGGACGTGTCCCAAACGCGGTGTATGACTCGGCCCAGCTCTCGGATGGCTTTTATTGCATTATATTGAGTGATTTTTTTCTTGCTAGATGGTGTTGGCCGGTCACTTTGTATCATGTTAAGAAAAAACATTCATTATGACCCATTGTTAGCTCAAATTGAATGAGAGCCGGCCACTTTGTATCATGTTAAGAAAAAAATTCATTATGACCCATTGTTAGCGCAAATTGAATGAGAAACCCTGCTCCTCGTACCTCCAATTGCATCTCCTACATCTCTAATGGCTTGGACAACGACTCATGCGCGGTCTTCCTCATGTACTACCACCGCCCCGAAAATGACAAGAGGAAGGGCAAGGCAAAGCGGTGAATCCTACCTTTTATAATAAATTGTAAATTTGGTACTCCCGTCCAGTTTTCTAGGCACAATCCCAAAAAAATTAGTCCCAAAACACCACCACCTTCTAGTCAGAAACATGTGGATGTTTCAAAGTATCGATAATATATAAAAAACAGGGTTTTCCACCTAAATTTGGTCTAGCCTAGTCACTTGATTCTCAGATTCTCTTCAGCAAGAAGACAATAACACACCCTTTGCGGTGATGCCAGTACAAATTTGTTCAGCGCTAACACAACTCTGAATTGTGAAAAATAGACGATGACCTTCTCAAGCAACACAAACAATACTGGCTAGGATAACTAATAGAGCATGCAGATAGCAAACTGCAAAAAACTGGCAAAAGACCTGTATTTGCTCAATACAATACCTGACAGAGAAATAAGTTGTAGCACAAATAAAGCTTTAATGTTCAAATCTGCAAGTTATGAAGAACCACCACAAATTAGGAACACATAGGTACTATGTCAAGAAAAAAACATAGCACGCTGCTTAGGCCAGTGTTAAACCTGTTCTAACTTGTAACCATTAGATTCTGTTAGCTGGTTAGCCTATAGTCATTCAGAGCTCACCTGACCCCAATCAGAAGTTCGTGACCAAGAAAAAAGATGCGTTCAAGCTCATGAAAAGTAGATTTCTAAAGTGGTTAGGGGAGAAACATCATGAAAAGTTGCAAGTGTACTATTCTAGCAACCTAATCATACAAGTGGATTTCCAAAAAGGTCATTGTTGAATGTTACTACTTCTCACAAGTCACAAGAACCTGGATTACAGGGACACACAGTGGCAGTAGTTGAGGTAAATAAATGACCTGAAATTTAAAGAGATCGCCTGAGCAATGGAATTTCTGTAACCATGGACACAACTAATAAGGCCAGCAGAACAACCTTTTTGTTTTTGTATGCAATATGACCATCCACAATTTCTCTGTATATCAACTGACAAATTTCATTCCAAACATGAAATTCTGGTTTCTTGTGAAATTGGTAATCCAAGAAGCAGTGGAGCAACCGGCTGATCTGATAAATCGTAAGCTCAGCAGGTTCATGCAGTCATAAAATTTCAACCTTAGTGCATTCCAAATATTTCTTCTGGAGGATCATAGATATGCCTCTCTGGGAACAGCTCTTCAAAATCTTGCTTCACTCTGTTCCTTAATAGTGGGTGAGGTAAAAGACCCTTTAGTAATACCCTGAAAGGCAATTCTTCCGGTGGGTCAGGTGACCTTTTCATGTCCTCGTAAATATTCATCGCATCTGATGGGGAACCATATCTCAAGAATCCTCTTATGACTTCAGCATAAGTCTGTGAGTCAGGAAACAGTTTCTCATCTCTCATGTTACCCCAGATTTCCATCGCTACATCCATCTTCTTACACTTGGCTAGAGCAATAATTAAATCCTTGTACATGTAAACATCTGGCTTATACCAATCTTCCTTCTGTATGGTCCTAAACATCTGCAAGACAAGTGTTTAGAAAATGGTCAATACATCAACGGCAAGCTAGAAAACATCTACAAATATGAATACGAAGGAACAAGGTGAAGTGGACTAAACTCGCTATCTTTACTATTACAGGTATACATTATTTTAAGTGTTGTGAGTTATGAAAACAAATTTTCTTTTAGTTTTGATTATTTAACATTTTCCATGCAACAGTTGCAGAGGTGATGAACATAGCACCACTGAATATTATATTTCACATGGCCATAGTGGGTGCAAAACTCGTGGCTTGGAATGAGCTTGTTGGTCGGGTTACCTCATCTAGCCAGGAGGCAGACGTGTTCCGTTAAAGCTACCTCATCTAGACAATTCTCGGTAAAGTCAAAGAAAGTGCTTCGAAACTAAAAATCCACCTAAAAATAAAAATATTTGTGTCATACCTAAGTTGGGGGGGGGGGGGGGGGGGGGGGGGATTGTAACCAAAGACGATTTGTCAAAGCGGAAAAGAGAGAAAATGAGGACAAAACAATTCGAGATTTTTTTTTCTTGTGCAAGTTACCCGGTTGGTTTGGCAGATCATTTTTGTTGCTTTTAACCTTCCTCCGCCTCTTAGTATTTCTAATTTGTTTGGAAAATGGCTATCGTGGTTAAATACATCAACTTTAATTTGTTGGTCTATTTGGAATTGCCAGAACAATATCGCTTTAACAAAAAGATAGCTTCCAATATTTTGCAGGTTTATTCATTTGGCAGCCAATTGGATCCATATTTTGATCCATACTACAGCGTGCGGGGGTGCAGGACTCTTTGGCTACTGTGCCGCAGCCACTTGGAGATGTCTGCTCGGGATTTGTTCAGCCAGTACAAGATTGCGTGTCAGTAATAAGCTATGTGATGCTTGAGTTGTATCAGCCAGGCAGTCCATTTCTTGTGTATGGCTGAGACTCCTTTGAACGAAACAAAGAACTTATTTATTTTAGTAAATGATGTGTGCACTGTATACATCCTTTTCGAAGAGAAAGGATATCATAAGTAGCACAACGGAATCACACAATTATGTGGCGTTTGCAGACTTGATTTACTACAATGATACTAGTGTATGGTATTATCAGTGCATATACTTATCTCTCAGATAGTGCAGATAACAATGACATCTGCACATACACTCAAACAGATAGACATGCGCAAACAGAGAAAATATACAGATCAAACGATATGGGAGTTTACCAGACTTACAAATTTATCTTGCAGCATGATTTTCTATTCCAAGGAAACAAAAGTGCAATTGAGATGACAGATTTTTTTTAGAGTCTTTACACAGCAATTGTCTCATCATGGACCAAGATAGCCTCTTTCCACTTCTTGAACCATAAGATGCATAAATTTTAATTTATCTCTAGTCATCGGAAAATCGTCCACCCATACTCTAATTTCCCACCTGTTGGAGCAAAACTAGTTCCACCTTGGCCCTTTGAAAAGATATACCATGTGGGGGCACACACTCCTCAAAGCATAGATCCTTATAGAGAAAATTTCAACCTAAATCTTCTCTAAATTCAGTAATTCACTAAACACAAAGGGTATCCCCACCTACTAAACAAAATTGCCCTAACAGCCTGACGTCAAAATGAACCCCGTCTACGGCTCAATTCATTATGACATTTCTCTCTTTATCCATCCATTCAAGCAAGTAACAAGCATTCCAGTATAACCAATAAGTTCAATTTAATGGCAAGAAAAGTTCCTCTAGTTCACTGTTCACCTACGCACAACAGACGTCTGGGCGAAATTCGCCGAAACCAAAGAGAGAGGGGAGCAGCAAGAAATGGCTCCTTACCTTGACGGACAGGTCGACCTCCTCCTGGCGCTCTAGCTCGCCCAGCACGGCGAGCTTGTCTGCCTTGAGCAGCCGCGCGACGTGCCGCTTGACGAACTCCCGGAGCTTCTCCTCGTCCCCCTTGAAGCGCTTCAGCCCTTGGATCGCGAACAGGGCCTCCTTGCCGATCAGCTTCTTGCTCCGCCACAGCGGCCCGCGCGGCCGCCCGTCGTGGAACGCGCGCCGCCACTCGCCGAAGGGGCGCGGCGGCGGCGGCGGGTGGGGCGAAGGGCCTCCTCCCTGGATAAGGCCGTGGGCGGAGGAGAGAGGCGAGATCTTGAGACGGAGGAGGAGGGTGCGGGAGAGGAGGGCTCGAGAGGCCGCCATGGAGTGGGGCTGTGGGGGGAATGGGGAACAAAACCCTGGCTCGGCTCAGCTTGGGCTGGCTGGGTTTTGGAGGTGGCGCCGTGGAGACGACGGCGTGCTGCCGCTGGTTCTGTCCGTCTCGGCGTCTCGCCACGAGGCATGGACGCATGGTCGTGTATACATGGCCATGGGCCGGGCTTCGGGCCGGGCTTAGCAAAGCCGAAGGTCGAAACCCAACGCCCATCACCTTCGGAGACTATATTTCAATTCCAGGCCCGTCCATGAGTGCAAATCCCATCAGACTTTCATGTCTCAACGCCAATATGCAAAGCCGAGACTCATGCGACTTTCGAACTGAAATCTCAGGCTCAGACATATGCCAAGGCGCCCAGGCCCTGGAATTTTGGGCTGGGCTTCCCATGACCAGATATAGTCGTGTTTCGTCTGGGTTTGGTTCAGAAAAAAATATCCGGTGAGAACCACAAAAATACTTTGTTTAAAGTTCTAAATAATTCTCATAAAATGCTTTACTGAGAAGGTGGAGTTCTACATACATGGAAATTTACAAATTGGAACTTAAATTCATGTCTGAATTTGTAATTTTCATAGCTCCTGAATAATTTTGGGATTCAACTTTTAAATTTACATGTCTATATAATTCTACCTTCTCAACGTAATGAATTTTTGTTGAGAATTTTTTTAGAACTTTTAAACGTGTTTTTTTCTTGGTTTTCACCCGCTCCACTAAAATTTGGTTTTCACCGGATACTTTCCTGGTTCCTGATTGGGTAGGGGCCAATCTTGAAACATGCAGTGTGCTAGTGCTACTGGTAGCTGCATAGACATTTCTTTTTAAGCAAAATTTTCTCTGAATAAGGGACATAAAACAGAAGGATTCGTCCATAATTAACTGAACAAAGTACACTAAAATACTAAACAGAGTACTACATCACATCAAATATATAGAAACAAATACAGACGAAGTGCATAAGTGATCAAATTGTACGTTAATTTCTGGAGCTATGTATCATGTTCACCATTTTTTCATGATATTTTTTTTTAGATACATAGGGGAGCCCCCCGGCCCCATTCATTGAATGAAACCATCACCAAGTCAGACTGGTTACAGCGGTTTGAGACAAAAGCAGCAAAAGAGATAAACTAGCCTATTACAAAAGCCTCATCCCATGAGGTAAAGCAAGTTTTGTTTGTGCCAACACGCCTCCGCAGAGGACCAGAGTAACCACCCAGGGACTAGAAAAGCATAAACTAGGAAACCACATCGAGCCCGTCGCTGAGCAGGCGAGGGCATCACACCTCCATCACCCTAGCCACCGGCGAAGGAGCGAAGGGAGAGATCAGCGTCGAGGTGGGTGTAGACCATGTACCAGGCCCAGCCACCTTCTTCTGCTCCGGGTTTTTTGGTTCTTCAGTGTTGGCTCTCGAAGATCTTAGCCGTTCTTCAGTTGCGGCAGCTCCCTGATGAGGTTGTCCATCCTTTGGCAGAAAGAACCAGTCTTCATCCTCATTTCGTCCTTGAAGAGTAACTCTCAATTCCTCAGAGAGCTCAAGAGAAGCCTCCACACCTGTTTCACATCCAACCAAGTCTGACCATTAAAGATCAAACCATTTCGAATTTTCCAAATGCTCCATAAGGCACAAGCACAAACAGAATTCAAAGCAGCATGACGTTTGTTAGCTATCCAAAACTTTGCAACAGAGAAGAAATCAGAACCGACATCAACCCCAAAATGGTCTGATATTATTCTCCAAACATGCTTTGCAACTATGCAATCAAAGAAGAGATGATGCATAGTTTCGGGTTCAGCACAGAAAACACAGTCTTCTGGCTTATGCATGTTTCTTTTCTTAAGGTTGTCCCTAGTCATGAGCTTATTGCGTGCCAAGAGCCAAAGGAAAATGTGAATCCTGGGTGGAACAATGAGCTTCCAAACAGCAGGAATATGTTCAGGTTGGATGCCTCTAAAGTTAACTACAACACAATGTGAAGAGCAGGAATAAACACCCTTATTTTTCATGATAAAAATGGGTGTTGGACGGCGATCGTCGTTTTAGAACCGAGGCTACATGGAGTAGAAATTTTAGAAGACTTAAAAATACTGTTTAAAAGTTTCAAAAAAATCTATTTTATGTGTAGATATATAATGATATGATCTATGTATTTGTAAAGTTTCGCGAGAAATATGTTATATTTCGCGTTACACAACATCACAATATTGTGATCTAAAAAACTCGGTTTTAAACACACTTTTTTCTTTTTTGTGTGATCATTAATGAAATATATTTCGACGAAACTTGTATCGTACATAATAAATATGTAGATTTCCCGTGTGCTTTAAAAAAAATGAGATTTGAAAATGTGGTATTATATTTTATTTAAGGAATCCAATAGCACTTTGCGGGGCTAGAAGCTCCTTTCGTTGGGGGAAAAGACTGAAAGTTACATCAAACCATTGGCGGATCCAGAATTTTGATACAGGGTGGTCCGCCTTCATAAAACTTGTTTTAACACTAATACGGAAATACCAATAGGATAGCATATAATTCAACAAAAACTGATCGAGTCTTACAACATATAATAATCAGAAGAAAGTTTGAATTTTACATAAAAGAGGGCCAACAAAAGCTCAAAAAAAGACTAGCTTTTTTTCCAGGCTTACGCCTTCTCATGGCCATGAAAGTCTCAATAATATCATCTTCATCCACTTTGGAGAAGGTCTCTTGTTCAATGAATGTAACTAGACAATCATCCAAAAGACTATCACCCATCTTATTTCTTAACTTGTTCTTGACAATGCTGAAAATGCTCTTTCCACATTTGGTGTTGCCACCGGAAGAAGCAATACCCATTTGAGAAGCAAATACACCAAATTATAAACTATATGTCTCCTTGTTTCCGGAAAAGAGAAACAATGTCTCTCGTCCTCTTCATTTTTCAACAATTCTATACAATAAGTGTGTGCAATACATCAGCCTAAATAATCAATAAGTTTAAAACTTACAAACGGCGGGAAATTGGGATTGATTGGTTGAAGACTGAAGTTGTACCTAGTTGAACAAAATCACCACAAATTGGAGCGTGCTGGCTCCTGCCTGCTGGCCTACTCCCCGCCGGCGGCGGCGGACAGCTGCAGGAGCCCGTCAGCCCGGGATTGCGCCGCCGGGCGTCTGCCTCCCTGTTCTGCCGCTAGGGTTAGGGGAAGATTGGGGCAGGGTCGCAACTCGCCACGGAGAGCGCCGGACGGGGAAGGAACGAAGGAGGAAGTGCTGCGGTGGCGCACTAGCGTGGCGGCGACCGCCGACCGGCGACGGCGAACTGGGGCAGGGCGGCGTTTGGATCGCTCGAACAGAAAGAAGGGGAACGGGAGACTGGGAGAGCGTCAGCGAGGGAGACAGGCAAGTAGCCTCGTGTTTTTTTTGAGGGACTCCTGGGCTTTTTTAAGCCATCGTATATGGGCCTGATCAAAATCTCAGGGTGGTCCTTGGCCCACCCTGGACACCCTGTGGATCCGCCAATGCATCAAACTTGTTTGAAGTCATCTTCTCTAGCTAGCTTTACCTTTCTCCTCTCAACAATTCCACCATGACTCTAGTAAAAAAGGCACATAAAAGTAAATATACAAAAATATTTGAAAATGTCATACGAGAACGACAAACGATGAAAATATATCGTAGTAATGGACACACGCAAGGCAAGGTAAGTTGCTAATCATTGATTCCTCACCGTACCGGTGAAAATATAAGAACAAAACACAGTTATGATCGTCGTCGCCAGCGTTGTACAAGATTGGCAGTCATCACCACGGACAAAAACACCATATGTTCCCGTTATCCGTCGTATCGTCCATGAAAACACTTGAAGACTATGGAGCCGTAAGACTTTTGCCTAGTGTGTTGACATCTGTCAAAAAAAAAACTAATACAACATAAACTAAAGTTGCAACTAACCTAATGTTGATGTAATTTCTATCTCAGGGCACCAAAGAGGCCACAATAGACAAGAGGAGCTGACAGAAACATGGGTGAGAAATGGAGGTGACATCTGCTAAGTCTTACTTCCATAAACTAGCCATATATGAACGTTTTTGGTCGGTTCTTTTTTGCGGGGAAAATGTTTTTGGTTATTGAAAAACATTGCTTCTTGGATTTGGAATCCTTATTTTCGATTGCCAAGCGACAATAAATACAAATGGCGATATTTCGGCGATGATGGTATCATTGTGATGGATATGCAAATAAACGCCAATATTAGAGCGTGTGATTTCACATAAAACAAATCGATTTTACATGACTTGAGAAGATTTATGCCTTCCAAACACGAACTAATAGAAAATCACACCAATAGAGGGAGCAATACCTCTTCCTAATCAGACCGAGGTAAAACGACTAGTAATGATCATTACTAGTAAATACACACATAGGTGGATCATTTGTAACTCAGATCACCGAGCCCTTCCGGGGTCAGTAGAGAGGCGAACATCCAACAATTAGCTGCTCCTAAACTGTTTATATTTTCTCAGAAAAATACCGTCAGAAGAACCACCCACTCCTATATAGTTCATTCACGTCTTTGTGATGTTAGCTGTAAGCAGTGTCGGAGGGTTATGTGTGAAGCTTGATTGCCACATGTGATTTTGTTCCATTATCCTTTTAATAGTGGGACCTGGCCCCACTCATATGGAAACAAACATAGTTCATTCATTTCATCACTTGTGCTTTCGTCTCTATATTTAGATCAAATTGAAAACAGGTCCACCATAGGTCCATTTTATTGAAAATGGAAATATAACCCCACCTTTGCATCGAGCAATGCACACAACCTTATTTTATTTGAAGTTCATCGTAAACTTGTACAATTAAATTATTAGATAAAAGATCGATATATGCATAATTTAATTGTAAATATCTCGAGCGAATGTCAGTCTTATCGTAAATATCTCGAGCGAATGCCAGCAAACAGTTGCATCTAGCCATAACCTCTTGCTGGTGAGTAGGAAGCAAAGCTAAATCCGGATGGATAACCTGCAAAAAAAAATGGACGCTCTACTCTTGTTAAAAACAATGTTGTTTATATAATTTTATACTGGCGAGTGCGAACATAAAGTTGAACCACCTATGTGTATCCTAAGCTCATTATATTGGTTGGTGGAGAAAAATTGTAAGTAACATAAACAATAAACCAAACAATACGCGCAAAATGGAATGAGAGAAACAAATGCTCAATGGTATTCTATAGGTCACAAAAGCATCATTTTTTACACCTATTTTAGTTTCTTTTTGGGTAAGTTAAGTTACATTTGAGGTCATCAGCTTCCAAACAAACATGTCTTGCTCATCAAATAAATGTACCATCATCAACCTTTGGCATAACCGCATAAGTACTACACAATCCACTTATTACCAGTTAAGATCCTTCTGAAACCGATGTTCAGTGGAACTTGTGATGAAACATTAGAAAAGGAAATATATTTCTGTTGCACTATCTTATACTCCGTACAATGTTTGGTACCACTAAGCGAGTGTGATCTCGTCTGGCCAAACATTCTTCGAAAATCTAGTGTTCATACCATCTCCAATTTTTGAAATAGCTATCCTAAAGAAATCTTGTTTGCCTCCCATGAGACTTTCGGAACGATAATCTGTAGAGTGGTATCGTGTCTGCTCTCTTTTATCATAGAGAAATTGTTTGGAACCAACCGGTGTCCCAAACAATTTCCACCGTAGGTTCATAGCTGGTATGAACATTTTTGCCGACGAAGAGCAGTAGAGGGTGAAAGATCTTCATGGATTCTTTCGGACCACATATGTACGTAGCATACATTGCACTGACGCAACACAATAACGAAGAACAAACTCAGATGTAGAGAAGAAAAAATTCAGATCGCCTACGAACTCCAACCAAGCAGCATCTGCGCACAGTGTTCAGTGTACTCACTTAGATGCAGCTACTGCAGGAGAGAAAAAGGGACAGAATGTAAGATAAAGTTTCAGAGATCTTGCTGTATCATTTGCGTAGTACAAGATAGATATATGTTCTTGTACCTCTCTACCTTTTGAGAATTCCCATGACACACACCGGTACATCCATCGATCCAGCCACACCTCCAGCGTAGCATTACGTCTATTCAGTTACCAGATTTCCCAAAAGAAGCAGAGAGAGACCGGAGTGTCCGTCCGATCAAATAACGCACTGCTCAATCTTGCGCCGAACACCATCACCGCAGCATCTTGTACCAGCAAGAACGAAATCATAGGAGGTGCTTCAGAGATCTTGCTGTACCATGTTCGTGCTGTGCGAATCTCCAGTATGCTTCATGACCTCTCCCACGATCAATATTTTGAGTCGCCATTTTCTGAATAGTAACAATGGAAGCTGCACCAGAATCCCGGGATGTCGCTCTTGTTGCAGATAGTGTTAGATGATTCGACCAAGGTTTACAGTTTGCACCATTCGTAGATCCGACCCTTGCCTTGACAAGCATCTGAATTTAAAACCCAAATTTTTCGAACGAGAGTGCAATTTTCTCGAAATGATTTGAAACTTTCTTCCATTTTTCGTCCTTGTGAATTCTCAGCAGAGCATGATCCTAAGCAACCTGGATGCAAAATGACTCAATCACACCTGAAACTTTAGCACCTTTTTTCAGTTACCAATGGTGAAGCCATGTTGGGGATGCAAAGATGCTCTCACTCCGGCTTCCTCGGTGTGTAGTCAACAGCTTAACCAACCGGGGCCAGCCCCTCAGGTGCCGCACTGGGGGGGGGGGGGGGAGAGAATGGAGAAGCATCTCACTTGCGTTCGAGCCCTTCCTTGGCGGTTGCTTTCTCTGCGAGCCTCCGCCCCGCCCATATAAGCCACCGCCTGAGGCGCAAGATACCCACAAGGCACCATCAGAGGGAGAGTGGGAGTGAGAGTGAGCGACACTGCACGGCGCTGCCACTGAACGCCCCCTCTCGTTCGGTGGGAGACCGGGAGACAGCCGGCGAGGCTTCCTCATCGACCCCTCCTCCCTCGCGCCCCCACGTAGCATTAGCAATGCCGCGCCGTCCGAAGCCTGCCCGCGGCGGCTCCGAGGACGTGAAGATGGAGGACTTCGTGGAGTCGATGCTCAACTTCGGCGAGGGCGGGGGCGACGAGAGCGATGAAGGGGAGCAGCCGCCGCCGGGGAGGCGACGGCCTTCAAGTCCAAGAACCTCGTCGCCGAGAGGCGGAGGAGGAACAGGCTCAACGGCAACATCCTCGCGCTAAGGACCGTCGTGCCCAACATCACCAAGGTGCGGCTTGCTCATGCTTCCTCCTTCTTGACCCAGCAGCGATTTTCGTTAAGTGCACTGATCACGCCACCGAAATTGTTTCCTCATGGCTTGTCTGTCTCATGTATGCAAACACAGTAACACACACATAAAGAAACTAATCTGAACTGCTTCCTCATGGGAGAAAATTCAGTTGCCACTATCTGAACATGCCCCAATTGGGTTTGCCTGCCTGCTGTTTTCAGATGAGCAAGGAGGCCACCCTGTCGGACGCCATCGATCACATCAAGAAGCTCCAGAACGAGGTCCTTGAGCTGCAGACCCAGCTCGCAGACTCGCCCGGCGAGGCCCGGGAGAAGCAAGGCAGCGCGTCGTGTTCCGAATCCGGCCCCTCCGAAAGCATCCATTATCAGGTAGTACCTGCTGCTCTGTACGAGGCATGGACACTACCAGAGTTATTATAGTAGTTAAAAAACTGAAAGAGGACATTTGGAGAGCATCTCGCTTAACTTGATCTTTTACGATCAACTATTGCACATCTCTGGAACCTAAAATTCAACCAATGCCACAATCTGTAGAATACACTTGTTCAACTTCACCACACTGACACTTTTGAGCAATTGATAGGCCACTTGCATATCCTATAGTTAACTAACTTATTTTATTCGAATATATTTCTGAACGAAGGCAAGAAAATCACACTTTTGTTTTGTCTTTTTTTTGCAAATATACTTTTTCTAGTAAAGTAGTCATATAATTTGTTGCCCGGCCCTATATTACCCATGTAATTTCAGACTGCAAAGCTATAAAAGGAGCATATGTTTAGAGTGCATAAAGAAGAAAGCATCGGATATGTAATTATCGATTCACCGTTGATTTTGTTGCCACACTTTAGTTGTGATATCCTGCTGATTTCTCATATTCACAGAGCTATACATGTTCATTTCTCATACTCACCAAGCTGTGCAATGTTCACAGGGTCAGGTGGAGCTGATACCCCTGGGGTCATGCAAGTACAATCTCAAGATCTTTTGGACCAAAAAAGCAGGCCTCTTCACCAAGGTGCTGGAGGCACTCTCCAGCTACAATGTGCAAGTGCTTAGCCTGAACACCATCACCTTCTATGGTTACGCAGAGAGTTTCTTCTCCATCGAGGTAAATTATCCTCACAATTTTCGGCTACAGCAGACGATGGCATATTCTACTGAACTTATAACCTGTTATTGTTATTAGTTTTCTGATAAGGCGACCGGCTTCTTCTCAATGTCTCCAATGTGCAGGTGAAGGGTGAGCAGGATGTTGTGATGGTGGAGCTAAGGAACCTCCTTGCCAATATTGTGGAGGTTCCGAGCATTTGACCCTTTGAGGCTCTAGCGAAGAATAACTCACAGAACTCATATTCGAGAACACATATATGATTCTGTGCAAACACCTCCTTTTCTTAGAAAGAAAGAACGAACTCTAGTGTGGCATAGTCTTTGTGTAGCGAGCATACGGCAGGGATACTTGTTGAGCTGACAAAAACTGACGGTGAGATGTCTGAATTTTGTGTTGGAGTTGAACACCGAGGCGCAATGAACTTGTGAGTTGCGAATTCATGGCATAATCCACCGGTATCTTTATTTTATTTTGTTTACTGATGGCCTGGGTGGTAATAATTCATTGCATGCCACAGTCGAACTGAAACTTGAAAATGACAAATCCCCTGAATTTGCTCCCCTGAAATTGGAATGTGTGCGGCGATTGGATGCAAATCATGTTCGGAACTTTGAACCCAGTGTCTTGTTAGTTGAGTGATTCTACTGTTTTTAATGTACCCCAACGGAGCCCAAAGACATGTGTTCTTGGATACTACAAAGAAAACGATTGCAAGACAGAACTGTCGAACTCGATTTCAGGCGAAAAACAGATTGACGAGGAACAACAGCGGTACCTAATTCCCGGAATCCGATGCTCCTGACTGGAAACCACCGCAACAGCAGGCCACGCCTCCCTCCTCCTGACGGCCAGCCGGCGGCGGCGCTCGAGATCGAAAGAAACAAGAAATCAAGCGGAGGGCGGAAGGAAGTTACAGTTACCGCTCAAGCTGATCGGCCTAAAGTCAGAGGGTATTGGCGCCTGCATGCTTTGCTAGAATGAACACCCTCATTTCGCAATGCCAGAATGCATTTTTAAAAGGAAGAGTCATTCATGACAATTTCATTTATGTCCAATCAATGGCAAAGGTTTTGAGACAAAAGAAAATCCCCTCGCTGCTCCTCAAGCTAGACATATCTAAAGCTTTCGACTCGGTTTCGTGGGAGTTCCTGTTAAGATTAATGAGATTCAGAGGTTTTGGCCCCAAATGGTGTGGATGGATCGCTGCTCTATTCTTGACCTCTTCCACTAAGGTACTAGTTAATTCAATTCTGACAGACATCATAATGCACCGCCGTGGCCTGCGACAGGGAGACCCACTATCTCCGCTCCTCTTTGTTCTGGTAATGGACTGCCTCGGCAGAATTATGGACAAGGCTCAATCAGAAGGCATCCTTGCACCTCTTGGTCAGCAGCACCTGCGGCACAGAGCGTCTATCTATGCTGATGATGTGATGATTTTTGTTAAACCTGCCTAGGAGGATATGCTGGCTGTCACTCAGATTTTAGGGCTGTTTGGCGAAGCAACTGGGTTACGCACAAATATGAACAAGAGCAAAATCATCCCTATCCGGTGTGACGGTCTGAACCTCAATCCTCTTCAACAGGCTATGGGCTGCCAACTAGCAACATTCCCCTGTACCTATTTGGGCATGCCACTGTCAGATAAGAAGCTGAAGAAGAATGACCTCCAGGGCATCATCGACAAAATAGCTAAAAAGGCAGCTGGGTGGAAAGGAAAATGGATATCCATTGATGGGAGGCTGATTCTGGTAAAATTTGTCTTGGCTGCCATGCCCATTTATCAGCTATTGGCAATAGACTTTCCCAAATGGACTCAAAAGCAAGTGGAGAAAATTCAGCGGGCATTTCTGTGGGCTGGTGCGGACAAGGTCAGCGGCGGCAAATGCCTAGTGAAATGGTCTCAGGTCTCCACTCCTCTACACCTTGGTGGATTAGGTGTCCCTAACCTTGCCTTGCAAAGTACTTCCCTCAAACTCCGTTGGCTCTGGCAAAGTAAGGTAAATGAGGACAAGCCCTGGCAAGGTCTGCCGCTACCAAGCTCCCCCCATGTCCTGTCCCTTTTCAAAGCAGCTACAAATATCTCAATTGGCGATGGTGCAAACACCTCTTTCTGGTATGATCACTGGCTACAAGGTGAAACTCCAAAGGACAAATTCCCTTCTCTGTTCAAGCATTGCAGAGGAATGAAGCTAACTGTCCGAGAAGGACTGCACAATCGAAGATGGATCTCTCTGATCAAGCCCAACCCCTCTGAGCAAGTGATACGAGAATACATTGACTTGTGGCATGCTGCTCAAGAAATCAATCTAACAGCCGCTAGGGACGTCCTAACCTGGAAGCTGACTGCCAATGGACAATACTCCTCAAGTTCAGCTTACAATATTCAGTTAGCTGGCAGAACCGAATGTGTGTACAGAGAGCTAATCTGGTATATCAAGATCCCTGGAAAGATTCGATTCTTTGCATGGCTGGCAATCCAAGAAAGATGTTTGACTGCTGATAATTTGGCAAAGCGTAACTGGCCACACTGCCCCTCTTGCCCCCCTTTGCAACCTGGGACAAGAAACAGCACCGCATTTGTTTGCTACTTGCCCCTACACTGCAGGAGTTTGGGGATATTGCCTAACTAAATTCAAATTCCCAATTCAGCTCATGCCTACGCAGGATGTAACCAGCTTACAGTTATGGTGGCTGAATGCATTGAACAGCATGGAGGCTCAGAGGCGAAGCCATTTCTCCTCTTTGATCATGACAGTCTGGTGGTTCATTTGGCGGGAAAGGAACGACAGGATGTTTAATGGAACAGCTCTCAGCTTCTTCTCCATCTGTGACAAGATTTCGGCAGAGTTCACCTCCTGGGCAAGGGCTGGACTGAAGGGAGCAACCTGGATAGGCGCGCTGTAGGCTTTAGGTCCTTGCGTGTTTACACGCATGTACAGTTGTTTTAAGTTGTTGTTCTGTCTATATTTGCTGCCGCCTTTTGGCAGTTGTAATCGTGTAAACGGCTCTTGGTCCGTCTTCTCTTAATATAAAAGATCACAGCGCCAGCTGTTATCGTCAAAAAAAAAAAACAGTTACCGCTCCGACAGAGAAGAAGAACAACAGAAAGAACGCTGTAAGATTCGCGCCAAGGGACATGAAATTATAGCCGAGCACGACGCCTCATCCACGTGGCCAAGTACGCAACGTGGGGGTGGGTCCCACCGCCATGGGGACACGGCCACTCGTTCGTCTCTCTAACCAATCTTCTTCCCCTTCCCTCCTCCCGTCTCTCTCAGATCTCTTCCCCGACATCGTCTCCAACCTGTCCATCTGGTCCTCTCCTTCGCCCGCGGCGCCAGGTAATCCCCAAATCCGCCAACATCTCCCTTCTTCTGCTATATCCTCGCCGGAACCGATCGCGCGGGCCGGTTCCCGCCGTGCCCCGGCGCTCCGATCCGCGCGCTCTCTCGCTGGATTTCTTCTATTTTCGTGGCTGCGGGGCGTTTCGTCGCTTCGATCCGATCTTCCGATCTGATCCGGGGCTTGGACGGATTTGATTGTGCAGGTGCGGGCGCGAGTTTGACCTGCCGCGATGGATCGCGCCGAGCTCACCACCGACCAGGTCAGTCCATGCTTGGGATTCCCCTTCCCCGCACATTTGGTTGTGATGCATTGACGCATTGTTCTAGTGTACATAGCTTTGACGTGTTGAGATTTTAAGACGCGCTGGGTGTATGGGTTAGCTCCGTGGCGCGCATTATCTGGATGCGAGGTCTTAAGAAACAGGAGCGCTTTTTATGACTGAACAGTGCAAACGGCTCCAGAATTCGATCGGAAGTAGATGCTGTCGTAATTGGTTTCTGCAAGCGTGATTGAACATAGCAGATGGTTTTTCTGTTAGTCGGAAGAAATGTTGTGTGCTGTTTAGAATCATTTGTTTTTGTGTCAAAAGATTGCTAACACATTGTATCCAGAGGTCAAATCCTTGTGGGAGATCGTGGGTGGCTCCATTTTTACCGTCTCTTAATACTTGTCGTCAGCTCCTCATTAGCTAGGCTTGGTTTCTTATGAAATACATTAGTGATCTTTGAGTTTGATCTCATGGGTTCATGAGGGCGGTCAACCTAATTTTATGAGGGCATCAACCGAATGTTTAAGGGAATTACGAGGGTGTTACCCCAAAAAGTGTGTGTCCACGTGCACACGATTTGTTTCTCTCTAACCTTGAAAACATTAAGGGGAGATTTTTACACTGTATTAGCTATCTGATCCTTGTTTTTTATTTCAAGGTTCTCAAGCGGGACATTCCATGGGAGACATATCTGTCAACTAAGCTGATCTCTTCGACGTGCCTTCAGCTTTTAAGGCGTTATGATCACAAACCAGAAGCTCAGAGAGGTCCTTTGCTTGATGAGGTGAGTAGCTTTTTTGTCTTAAGTTTTTTTCCCTTTGCGGTAAAAACTCAGAAAAACACCAGCGTATAACTGGCTTTTGTTGCCATATTTTATTGTTGAAGTTCTACAGCTGGACGCTGATACGTAATGCCATATCTGGTGCATTCTGCATCTGAATATCACCATCGTTCTCATTCCATTACTCTACTACGAAATATGTTATTTCCATTAGGAATTTAGCTTTAACTCGCCTGTCACGGAATTTTTAGGATTAGTAAATGCTATTGGGTTAGAATTTAAGAGCATCTGCAATGCGACGCTAACAAAAGGGTGCTAGGGAAGTAATCCTGGCCGTTTTTGGCAGTTTGCAAGTGGTTCCCTGTTTTTTTTGGGCGTCCGACGCATAAAGAGGAGTCTGGCGCTAGAAAATACGTACAAAATATACTGCTGCTAGCGCTAATGCTTTTGTACGCTCGGAATGGCAACTCCTTAAGCGCCTACGCAAGCGCTTTGCGCTGTAGTTGCTCTAAGAGGTTCACTTTTGGACACTAAATGTGTCTTTCCTCAATCCCTAGTCATAACTGTCTATAGTACTTTCTATTTGTGATTGCAGTCTCATTGCCAAATATTTCACTTCTATTTGACTCCATAAATTAGAATTTTATAATAACCTGGTATTGTGATGGTTTCTGAAAATTCCTATGTTTTATAGGATGGGCCATCCTACGTTCAAGTTTTCTTGAATATCTTGCGGAGCGTCTCTAAGGAAGAGACCGTGGAATATGTGCTTGCCCTCATTGATGAGATGCTTGCAGGTGCTCAACTACTCATCCACATGATTAAACTATTTGTAAGATTTATACTGTTAACCTTTTGTGTTTGTTATAGTGTTAAATCATTGTCTTCGTTTCAGCAAATCCTAAGCGAGCAGCACTGTTCTATGACGAATCTCTCGCTGGTGAAGACATTTACGACCCTTTTCTAAGGCAAGTATTGTAGATTTTCAGAGTGACATACTGTGCCTTTTTTATCATCTATTCATCTTAAAAGCTGGACATCTCATTTACTGTACAAAGAAGTCAACATAGGCTACAACATGTTGATTGTGCACTAGTTCCTGTTGAGAAGGCAGTTGGTGGATGACCAACCCATTGGAACAGAACACCTGTTTCATTGGTTTGCCTGCTAACTGAATGAAGTGATGAAGCATATTTTGTGGATAGCATCTGCTTGTATTGTACTAGTAATGCCATCCAATTTTGGCGTGAATTGGTCTTAGGATGGGGTCAATCCACTCCACTAACCAAACAAAACCCTGTACTATTAAATGGTCGTGTTCCACTCACCAAACAAAATCTTATTGGACTGAATGATAATTGTACTCCGTAAACCAAAGGTATCTCTAGTTGATCACATGCATTATCAACATTTGACATATACTGGAAGACTAGCACTTTATTTGCTCGATATTTCATGGGGTGCCATCCAAAATGGTGAGACTTGATGATAAATGTTACCATACTGCTCCCCCCCTTGACATTTCATATTGTTCAGTATCCATCATCCAATCCCTCCAACTAAACTTTGATATCAAGCCAGCCCGTGAGCCAGCTACTTTTACTTTGCACCATCTCAACTGGGATGGGCTGAGCCCATAGTTGATATGCTACTTTTTATCGGTAGTTTTTTCCCTGTATTAGTTTGTTCCCTGGCTATCATATTTAGCTCACAAATTAACCTTTTCCAGATTGCTCTGGAAAGGTAACTGGTTCGTACAAGAAAAAAGCTGCAAGATATTGACCCAATTAATAAGGTACTCTCCAAGTTATTTATGCAAATCATTGTATTGTGGTTTTCCTTATTCTCGGCAATCTAACTTTATATGCATATAGTGCGAGACCTAAGCTTCAGAATGGTACGGTTCCAAACGGAGAGGCTTCAAACTCAAAGAGCAAGCTTACATCAATTCATGATGTGTTGAAGGGTTTGGTTGATTGGCTCTGTTCTCAGGTCAGAACTTGCGAAATGCCCTTTTGGTTTATTGCTTTGCATCTATTGTACTATGAAATTGTGTTCAGGAGCTCTAAACTTGGAGAATGGCGTGCTTTGCAGCTGAGGAGCCCAACCCACCCAAACTGTTCTATTCCTACTGCTACCCATTGTCTCGCCACTTTGCTAAAGGAGGCATATGTTAGGACTTTATTTGTCCAGGCAGATGGTGCAAAACTGCTCATCCCTTTAATTTCTCCGGCTTCAACACAACAGTCAATTCAGGTGATTGCTGTGGCCCTTAATTATATGAATTGATTTATGTATGTTTGTTCTGTGTCAAGAACACAAGTTAAACTTTCTACACTCAATTTGCCCATGCTGTACCTTTTAGATTTTTTGGATGCATGCATTTCCCTATTCCACATCTTAGTTCCGTTAGGCCAATTTAAATAACAAGCATAACGCTTATAGAAATGAGACAAGCATAACATTTTTAGAAACGAGACAAGCATACCGTGTTCGTCTTCTCTACATTGTATACTCACACCTTATTGTATCTTGTGCAGCTCCTCTATGAAACTTGCCTTTGTATCTGGCTTTTATCCTTCTATGATGCAGCTGTTGATTATTTGTCCACTACAAGGGTTATTCCAAGACTTGTAGACGTTGTCAAAGGCTCTACTAAAGAGAAGGTGAGTTTCTAAGTTTTCTTGTTTTATTATGTTGTCACCTTTCTCTCTATATCAGAAATAGCAAGATAATATTATTCATTTTTCTATTTTTTGAAGGTTGTCCGAGTTGTTGTGATGTCCTTCCGTAATTTGTTGGCAAAGGGCGCATTTGCTGCCCAAATGATTGATCTTGGGTTGCCACATGTAGTACAGAATTTGAAAGCTCAAGCATGGAGTGATGAGGTGATGATCTTGTGGAACCTTTTGAATTTGAAGCATTCTATGCAAGACTGTCAACAGCTGAAACATTGTTTAAACCTTTTTTGGGCGGAAATTGTGGGTAGAAGCATGCCTAAGAAATGAACCATCTGAAATATATTCCCTTCTAGGAGTCCAGTGAAGTAAAATGATATATGTTTTTAATTTCCCTTTTATTACTGTTCAGTGTTTACTCTAAATGAGGACTCATTAGTTTATTTTCTTGTTTGCTGAAGATTTCTGTGTTCTAGTCCCAAACTACTCATGTCAGCCTTGGTAATTTGACGGAAATATTTGCTTGTTAACTCTACAAAGAGCTGCCGGCAAATTGACATTCATACCCATTGACCTTATCTGTAATATAAAGCTTGTATGATATGATGCATGTGACTCCAGCTTCAGAGATATTTAGGGGCATCTTGAAAAAAATGTGTGGAACTTTGGAACCAATGCAAACATAAGTTTGTTTGGAATTATTTAGTTTGTTGTGCATGGTTATTATGATGTTGAACTGACGTTTTGTTACCTGTGCATCCAGGATTTATTGGATGCACTGAATCAACTAGAAGTAGGCCTCAAAGAGAACCTTAAGATGTTGAGCTCATTTGATAAGTACAAACAGCAAGTACTTCTTGGCCATCTTGATTGGTCTCCAATGCACAAAGACCCAAATTTCTGGCGAGAGAATATTTCTAATTTTGAGGAAAATGATTTCCAGGTATGTTCCGTGAACGAAAAATGTGAATGATAATTAAGAATACCTTGTGGAACTGCCTGCAGAACTGTCCCCTTGCGTGCCATTTCAGGAGCTAAATCCTTGTATAATAAAAAATGACCTACCAATCCTGTTTAATTTTGTCTAGTTCTCCTATGCTAAGGCTTTTACCACTTATATTCACTTCCAGTGCAGCAAGTCAAGACACCAGTGCACGAAACAACCTAGATTGCACTCGTACCCTTGTTCTAGTGTTCTTCCATATGGTCAAGTAGTTTTATGGACCTTTTCTGCCATGCATAGACACATGGTAGCTCCAACCCAGCTCCATTTATGACCATCCAATATTACGCTGTTTTTGATGTTTTTCCATCCAAAAAATACTTTCTAGTTTAAGTTTTACATTTCTAGACATTATGGTAGTCCGACCGCAGATTTTTTGTTTTTGTTTCAGTATCTCTGGAATATGAGTGCGTGTTCGCAGTTAGTCTAAATTTTCTGTGTTGTGGAGTGACACCTTCAGTTTTGCAGATCCTACGTGTCCTTATGACAGTCATCGACACATCAACCGACACTACTGCTCTTGCGGTCGCGTGCTACGATCTCTCGCAGTTCCTTCAGTACCACCCTTCTGGCCGCTTAGTTGTGGCAGACCTCAAGGCAAAGGACCGTGTTATGAAACTCATGAACCACGACAATTCCGAAGTGAGGAAGAACTCCCTACTCTGCGTGCAGAGGCTCTTCCTCGGCGCCAAGTATGCTAGCTTCCTGCAGGCTTAAGACCAAGAAGTTTTGTATTTATATGAAGCCTTAGATCCCACAGAACCCGTGCTGTTTTTCAGAATGGCGAAATTGTGATTGAGAATGTAAGACCTCGAAAAATTTCTTGTCCAGTATATCCTGTTGCTATTTGATTTATGGAACTGGTGTATAATAAATAATCTCAGCTATTCCTTGCTCGATGTAATAAAATGTCCCCAGGCAGTGTTACTTTCCTCTGAACATTGCTCTTGTCTGAGGAAAGAAAGTAAGAAACAGATTTATGTAAATTGTATTCATTTTTTGAAAATTGATTGTTACAGCTTGTCAATAGCACTTCATTCTTGTTAATTTCCTGTCGTAATAGCACTCCATTCTTTTATGAGAAGAAGCAAATTTGATCATGCCCTTGATTCGCTGACACGGTTTACTAGAATTTGCATAGTCCTTGTAGTGTCAAATAGGTAACATCGTTTCAACTAATATCTTTCTTCACTGTAGCTGTACCTCACATTAGTCGAGCTCAAATTGATTTTCGTTGGATTTGCCATCTTATTGAGTCCAAGATTTGCCACCTGATGCCTTCGGTATTCACAAGAGGCCTCTAAGCTTTCGGCGGCTCTAGGGGCACTACGAGGTGAGGGAGGCAAGCAGAACTAGTTTTACCTTTTGGGACTCTTTGAAAGTATAAAAATTGAACTCTCCTTTTCCTATGTTTATATATGTTAGTGCTCCTTCATTCCATATTAGTAGTATCACTGAAAAGGATGTATTTAGCACGTGCTAGATACTCCATCCGTTCCAAATTACTTGACTTGGGTTTGTCCAAATACGGATGTATCTAGACACTAAACAAATATAGATACATCCATTTTTGTACAAATACAAGTCAAGTAATTTGGAACGGAGGGAGTACATGTGTTTCAGGGATAACTAAGATGGTAGCGGAGGGAGAATATCCTTAACAGTACCATTGTTGCTAAACTGAATTAACTGCACTATATACACTTTCAGCCATCCATGTATTCAGTCTTAACAATTTCCAAACACAATCATTGAAATAAAATTTAAACCGTTCAAAGCCCGCCTCACGGTGATTTATGTCTGGTTCACTAGCTTCCGCTAATTTTTTTTTAATAATACATTTTTTTAATCAAATTCGAAAAATATTACGCAAATCTACGAAATGGCAAAAATAATACGGCCTCGGCCTGGGCTAAGCCGAAAGGACCCTGTCGGCCTGGGCTGGGCCGATTAGGTAGTCGGCCGACGCCTGCGCGTGTCAGAGGACCTAATCGGCCAGGGCTAAGCCGATTAGACCCTGTCGGCCACGGCTGGGCCGACTAGGTCCTGTCGGCCTTGGCCCAGCCGACCAGTGCATGTTTCGTATTAGTCTGCATTTTTCGCGCCAGCCCTTCCCGGCGACACCCGTTCCCGCCTTATTTTTCCCGCCTTCTTCTCTCCCTCCCGTTTGTCGCTCCCGGCATTTTTCCGCCCTTCTTCTCCCGCCATATTTCTCCCGCCATAGTTCTCGCGCCATTTTGTTCCGCCATTTTCCTCCCGCCTTTTTTCTCCCGCCATTTTTCTCCCGCCATTTTTCTCCCGCTCTTCTTCTCCTGGGTGAGCCTATATATATACCCCATTAGATTTGGTGATGGAGGAGGGGTGTGGTGCGTGGTTATTTCCTCAGTCGGATAGGAACGATGTCTGGTAGTTCGGGTCCTAGTTCGGAGCATAGATCGTGGTGTGTTTTGTATCACGCCGCAATATGGACTGAAGGTAGTATTAGGGAGAGTAGGCCCAAGAGCTGTTATAGGGAGCTAGTTAGTGAGTGGGGCAACATTCGTGAGGTGGGAGAAATTATAGCAAAAAAAAAACAAAATCCAGATGACCCCTGAAGAAATTTCAGATGAAATTGATGGGTGGCGGTGGAAGTGGCAGAGAATTAATGAGCTAAAAGCTATTGAGGCGGGGCTTAGGGACATGCCTATGACACCTAAGTCAAAGATAATCCATTTTTCGCCGGAGGCCTATGCATATCACGTTAAGGTAACTGAGTACCGAATTTATATTATGTTAGAATCTAGTGTTATCGTACTAACTTTTTTCCCCTGATTTTGTGAATGTCCAGCACTGGCCTGCCGAAGGACAGTTTCTGAACAAAGAGATCCCTCATTTTGGTTGGATGGAAATGCTTTTTTGGCGAATGTCGTGATGGTCCTGGAGATGCCCTTCACGCTGAAGCAGTGAAGAGGGCTATATCAAAGGCGAAGAGTGGTGGATCATCCAAGAAAGCCGTTCAAGATGATAGTGATGATGATTTCATGCCTCCTAAACGAGCCAACTGTAGACGTAAGTTGAAGAGTGTTGGTGCATCCAAGGCCGTCGTCGATGAAAATAGTGATGACGACTTCATGCCTCCAACACGAGCACGTGGCAGAGGGAAGTGAAGTCGTTGATTCGAATTAGTTATCGTTGAGTTGCATGTAATATTTGTACCAGTAGTTGTTCTATGCAGTGTTTAGAACTAGTGAAGTTGTAACGTGAACGTGTAGTGTTGTATGTTAAATTAATTTATGCAATGTGGAATGTTTCGTACATAGATAATAATATGTCTCGTACATACGAACATAAAAATGTCTCATACATAGATAATAATATGTCTCGTGCGTAGATAATAATATGTCTCATACATAGAAATACGGATATGTCTCATACACCTAATATCAATGCGAAATAAGTCTAGTACATAGATAGTTAGACAAGTCCCAACATAGATATAAATAAGTCTGGTAGATAGATAGATAGACAAGTCTCAACGAATAGAGTGAAGTGCCAGCCACGACGTCTGCCACGACGCGGAGGTGGTGCGTTAGGCGGCGTCCATCCATACCTGTGCGGTGGCCGAACGTCACGTCCAGGAACCAGGGACTCGTCGTGGTCCTGTTGTGTCTCCTGTTTGGGCTGTGGTGGTGGAGTGTTGTACATACCCATCCAATAGTCCAGCTGTGTGTGAGTTTGAGGGATGCTCCCACTTTCCTGCTCACTCTCCCATGCGGATCCAGACGACTGTTGAGCGGACATAGACGTACGATATCCGTAGGCTCCTGGATGCAATAAAACTGTAAGAAACAAGTACGTAGCATTAAGCGTGGTGAATAAAAATTTACAAGGTACTTACCCTCTGGCTGGGGAGGTGGTCGAAGCTGGTAGCTGTCCGGTTGCTAGCTGTTGCGCCACAAGTTGCACATGTGCTGCTACTGCAACATTTCGTGCAGCTCTCCTCTGCCTAACATGCCGGTTAGTAAACTCATCAAGCTTACCACGTATGAAAGTGTATTTCCAGAATTGGTTCTGCTTGCATAGTTTTTTGAATAGATTCATCAAAGCCTTATCTCGGAACTGTGAGAAAAAATTGGCCCCCAAATGGCGCATGCACCAACGACTCTGCAGGTCTAGCCATGGTGTTTCTTCCGCAGCCACAGGGTTTGTGAGTGCCTTCACGGCGTTCAGTATACCAGCATGGCGGTCATGAAGGATGCACACGTTCGGCTTATCTTTCACTACTGCTATTTTCAGCTGCCTGAAGAACCAAGTCCAACTTTCAGTGTTCTCGCTCTCCACAAAAGCAAATGCAAGTGGCACGATCTGATTGTTGCCGTCCTGACCAACACTAGTAGGAAAAGGGTTATCAGTGGCGCACCAAATTGAGATTCTGTGGCGCACCCCCAGAATTGCTGGGTGCGCCATAGAATCCTCGCCACTAATTTTTTTTTCTGTGGCGCACCATGGGCGTGCGCCACAGAAATCCACTTTCTGTGGCGCACCTGGCTTGGTGCGCCACAGAATTCTAAAAAATTTCAAAAAATTCAAAAACTGCAAAAAATTAAAAAGTTTCAAAAAAAATCAGAAAAATCAAAATATGAAAAATCCTAATTATTGGAATTATTTTCAGATTTTTTGAACTAATACCTTCCCGCTAGGTCACCCATCCTCAAATTGCTCCAACCCTAGCACGCTTAACTTCTAAGTTCCACCCACTTCACCTACCCTTATGCTACTCAAGTTCTTATTGATATATATATCATATGTATCCTCTTAAGTCTTGTATGTGTATATGTTATGTATATGTTATAAACGTGTGTTTTTAAATTTCAGATTTTTCAAAAACTTCTAAACTTTCAAAAGGAGATTCAAAAGTTTCAAAAGATCCAAAAAAAATTCAAAAATTTCAAAAAACTTAAAAAAATTCAAAAAAATCTAAAAATCCAAAAAAATAAAAAAGTCAAGAAAAGTCAACAATCTTCTTTGTTATACATTTCTGTGTCTTTTTTGGAATTTTTGAATTTTTGAATTTTTTTGATTTTGCTGCGAAAAATCGTCTGTTTGAAATAACTTTTTTTTCTTTTGGAATTTGAGGAATCTGTGAATTGCTGACCGGGTAAACCCCAGTGGATTCGAACTCGGATTTTTCTCACGTTTTTTTTGACATATTTTTTGCGTTATTTCGACGTCGTATGCAAAAGTTATGGCCGTTACAAGATTTTTTTCCTGTTTGTTGCAGAAAAGGTCAAAATTCATATTTCAAAATTTCTATACCTACTAGACACTCATACCTAACTACATGTCAAAATATTTTATTTATTGAATTTTTTATCATTTTCTTTTACTTCCTGCAAGACAAAAAAGGCGATCCACACGGGGAGGGGGGGATTTGAAAAAAAATAATTGTGTGACATTCTGTGGCGCACCTGGCAGGTGCGCCACATAATGTCAACTTTCTGTGGCGCACGTGGCAGGTGCGCCACAGAATTATTTTTTTCAAAATTTAACCCGCCCCCCGGATAACTTTCTGTGGCGCACCTAGCCATGTGCGCCACAGAAATGTGACTTTCTGTGGCGCACCTGGCTTGGTGCGCCACAGAATGTCACATTTCTGTGGCGCACATGGCTAGGTGCGCCACAGAAATACAGAATGTAACCTATCTATAAGGGTTTTCCTAGTAGTGCAATGGCGGTCAAGATCTGTCCCCTATACTTGCCAGTAAGAAAAGTACCATCAACACAGATCACTGGTCGACAGTGAGTTAAAGCTTCTATGCATACACCGAAAGAGAAGAACACACGATGCAACGCCTTTACGTTTGGAAACTCTGCCATCCAAAAGTGTTTGATGTCAACATATGTGGCTGGATTACGGGCCTGCAATGTGTGGAGGAGCCGAACAACTGAGTCATATGAGTTTAGAAACGATCCGAATCTGTTCTCAAGTGCCATCTGCTTAGCCCTCCAAGCTTTGCCATAAGATATTTTGTACTTGAACCTGGTGAACACCTTATGCTGAATAGCCTTCGCTTCCATAGTTTTGCCCTGTACTATTTCTGAGTACAGCAACCGAGCTATAAGCGTCGACGAAATGTTACGATGATCTTGAGGAATACAGTCAATTCTACATGTGTGCTGTACTACGTCGCTCACTTTCCAGTTTATGGCGAACTGAGGGCGATAACCATGCACCCTTCCAGGACAGCCTGCAACCTTACATTCCATTGTCAGATATTTTTTTACTTGACACCTTGGTTCTGAATGTCTTGCATGTCGACATTGCCCACTTAATAATTGCGTCCTGCAAATGTTGCTTGTCGGGATATAGAGCACCCACAACAACCTGGTTCTGATGGTATTCCTGGTGGCTCTAAGTTGACGAGGGAATATCTCCCCGGCAATAGTGCCAGAAACAATGCTTGTACGTCACACGTCAGTTGGGAACCCCAAGAGGAAGGTATGATGAGTGCAGCAGTAAGTTTTCCCTCAGTATGAAACCAAGGTTTAATCGATCCAGCAGGAAAACGAGGCTTGCTTCGAAGGTGTTGGTGAAGGAGTGTAGTGCGGCGCAACACCAGGGATTCCAGTGCCAACGTGGAACCTGCACAACACAACCAAATTACTTTGCCCCAACTTAACAGTGAGGTTGTCAATCTCACCGGCTTGCTGAAAACAAAGGGTTAAACGTATCGAATGGAAAATGATGTTTGTTTGCATAAAACAGTAGAGAACAATGATTGCAGTAGATTGTATTTCAGATGTAAAAGAATGGACCGGGGTCCACAGTTCACTAGTGGTGTCTCTCCAATAAGATAACTAACATGCTGGGTAAACAAATTACAGCTGGGCAATTGACAATTGATAAGTGCATATAACATGCATGTGTGAGCTGTGGTGTCTACTATGAGATTCATTTGGGCATTACGACAAAGTACATAGACCGCTATCTAGCATGCATCTATGACTAAATAGTCCACTTTCTGGTTAACATCCGTACCCCTTCCAGTATTAAGTTGCAAGCAACAGACAATTGCATTAAGTAATGTGCGTAATGTAAACAATACATTCATCCTTGAATAAAGCATTGCTGTTTTACCCCTAGTGGCAACAACACATCTACAACCTTAGAACTTGCTGTCACTATCCCAGGTTAAATAGAGGTTGAACCCAACTATCATGCATAAATACCCCATCTTGGAGTCACAAGTATTCACGTGGCCAAGCCTTCAACAAGTAACGGAGAGCATGCAAGATCACAAATGACATAGACATGATAATATAATATTCAGCTCCACATAGGTATCAATATAAGTCAGATCCCAGCAAACACAACATGTAGCATTACAATAAGATGATCTTGATCATGATAGGCAGCTCACAAGATCTAAACATGATGGCACAAGTGGAGAAGACAACCATCTAGCTACTGCTATGGACCCATAGTCCAAGGATGAACTACTCACACATCACTCCGGAGGCGGGCATGGCGATGTAGAGCCCTCCGGTGATGATTCCCCTCTCCGGCAGGGTGCCGGGAAGAGCTTCAGGAACCCCCCGAGTTAGGGTTGACGACGGCGGCGACATCGAATATGTTCTGGATGAAAGGCTGGATCTTTTAGGGTTTTCGCGTCTCGGGGAATAAATAGGCGAAGGGGCGATGTCGGCGGACCCCCGAGGGGCCCAAACCACAGGCAGGCGCGGCTGGGCCCACTGCCGCGCCACCTGGTGGTTTGGCCACCTCGTGGCTCTCCTTCGTCTCTACTTCGGACTCCGTGAACGTGCTGGAAAAATAGGGACCTGACCTTTTGTTTCGTGCAATTCCGAGAATATTTCCAGAAGTAACTTTCTGAAACCAAAAACAGCAGAAAACAGGGAACTGGCACTGTGGCATCTTGTTAATAGGTTAGTCCCAGAAAATGCATAAAAGTGATATGAAGTGTATATAAAACATGTAGCAAATGGTATAATATAAGCATGGAACAACAGAAATTATGGATACGTTGGAGACGTATCAATTCCCAGGCAGAATCATGACCATCGTTCACTGTCATTGACGAAGTGAAGTCATGACTCCATGACGCAGGATTGGGCACGACATGTTCGTCATCCGACTCGTCGGAATCATCACCGTAAGCACTATCACCATCTTCATCTTCCTCTTCCATCATTTGTTGGAATTCCTCATCGGCATCTGCCTCAACACCCTCATCATCTGCTATTTCTGCCTCACTGTTTTGGCCAGATTCATAACCACCACCTCCAACATCTTCCTGATTATAATCATGACCAGATAAATGCATCTCCTGACTAATCTGTCCAGGATCGTGACCTCCCTCGCCTTCAGGCGGAATCACCTCCTTCGCGACAGGTATCAGTAACGCGATAGGGGTACATCCCCTGCTTTCGCAGCCTTGCAACCATCGCACCATCTGAGAGGTCCGATCTATCGGCCTCAAATAAAAAAACACCGGTGACCTTGACTTCGTCCACAGTGCATGCACACCGACGGTGTCTGTTTCAGGATTAAGCCCTAAACATGCTGCCAACCAATCTTTCAGCTGACTTATTGACCATATTTGTGGGTCGCTCAGTTCCAACTCTGACCATCGAAACTGACCCAAATCAGCTCCCAACTCATTTACTACAACTGTGCCAGGACCGTAGTAAAACAAACATTTCACTAAATTACTCATCTCGACAACCTAAAAATGTGACACCAAATTACTGTTATAACCGGAACAACTATATACTTAATTATTACTACCGGAACAACTATATATTTAACAATAATGCATGCGTAATTAGTGTAAACCCTAATTAGCCCAGAAAAATCATACCCTTGAAACGTGCCTTGATTCAATGGAGTAGCACCACCACCACCACCACGGCCGGAGCAGCAGAACCACCACCACCACGTCTTCCACGAGCTACACCAACCTCCTCCACATCTCCACCATTGCTCCAAAAAAGCACCACAAAATCACACCCACAACCTAACCCATCTGTAGATCGGAGTCTCCCTAACTCTCTAACAGCTGTAGGCTTAAGATTTACTGGCTGGATGGAGAAATCACCGGGGGAGGAAAGAAATCGCCATGGACTCTTTTCTTTCAGTGAGCAAGAAGAAGAAAGAAGAAAGAGAGCGAGGAGGAAGAAGGAGCCCGACGCCCGAACGATGCCAGCGACTAATCGGCTTGGCCAAGGCCGATAAGCCTGTCGGCTTCGACGTGGCCGACTGCAGGCCACCCGTGACCCGACTGGGCTGTCGGCCGCAGGTCTGGCCCGCCACGCCACCTTATCGGCTCAGGCCAGGCCCTAATCGGCTTAGGCCAGGCCGAGGCCATATTATTTATGAAATTCCGTGGATTTGCGTAATATTTTTCGAATTTGATTAAAAAAATGTATTATTAAAAAAAATAGCCTAGCTTCCCAGGATACATATTGCTCGATATTGTTTCGAGTCCTCTGAACTGAGTTACACACCCTTACACAAAAGAGGCCTCTTCTGTTCCGTCAAAGGTCCTTCCCTCGGCGCAAGTGCCACACTCACAGGGCCTCTAGCGCCTTCTGCGGTGGTCAGATCCCCGGTGTGGAAGTTGCCGTCGGTGTTGACATGGCCAGGATTCACACAGTTGATGCGCAGCGAGGTGTGCTTCTTGGCAAGAACCCTTGCGTAGGCATTTATCAGGGCCTTGGACACTCTGTAGGCTGAGGGCCCTTTCTCCACTGGCCATCCACGGCGATCCAGTTGGCCATCCTTGAAGTCCTTGAGGAATAGTTCAGACAGTTCGTCCACCCTCTCTAAAGATAGTTTGTCAATGTTGTTAAACTCTTGTTTCAGTTCTTCTCCACTGAAAAGCTAGTTTTCAAAAATAAACATTATTACTCAATGAAACATTCTCAGTAAATTGTGCTATATGGCATTTCAGATTGGAGAGAGTACCCGTAGTAATCCGATAAAAGACGAGAGGTTAACAACTCTTGCATCGGAGGAGGCTAGAAGCAGAGGGAGCAGTGCTTCTGTGACATTCTTGGTGCCGCCGTAGTTTGTTCTTAGGCATTCTTCTGCTTCCACGTAACTCTCTGTCGACCGCTGGTCCACCCACTCGAGCCTCTGTATTGCGCTCATGCTTGCAAACTTCTCTGATGTAACCTAGGATATCATGCCAGGTTTCAGATGCAAATTTATCTACACTTGCAATGTGTTTTCTTCCTCTTTACAATTTTCTAAATTAGGATGTCCACAATAATCCTAGTAAGTTTGTATCTACAGATATAGAGACCCATATGATTCTTATGCTTTGTCTCGCACACCAAATTTTCATGTATGGTAAGTTGGATTTCCGTGCTCCCTTTACTAGCTATATATCATGCTCAAAATATTGTTAATCCGAACATTCTCATTTACATGTCATATCGATACTGCTATGGTCATCTAAGACACATATGCGACACCTACTTTCTATAAGTGTGTCAATTAATTTAGTAGTACTATGGAAGTACTCCATTTAATCATGTACATCTTCTTTGTTTTGAGAGAAATCATAAATCTACTGATATCATACCTATGCGACAAGCCTATATTTTTTTATTTGCTAGGAAAGACAACTGTGCACAGCACGGCACAATTACAGAAAGGTCCTCGAAGAAACGGAAATTACAAAGAACTCCTTCCTGCAGCACAGCTTCATCTTCAACCACGGCGCCGCCGGTGGCGTGCCGCCGCTCCTGCTCTCCTTCAGGCCTTGGATCGAGAGCAGCCCCCGAGCGCACGGGAGTGTCACCAGTCGCCGGCCCCGAAGGGCCACACCGGAGGAAGTCGACGAAGCCGCCGTGCCGAACCACCACAGCAGCTTCCACGTCTTGACCAAACACCGGATCCACCGCCCGAGATCCGGCTGGGGGAGACCGCGCACGGCGGCCCCAAGGGACCGCGAGCACGGACAAGGCGGAAGCTCCGCCGCGAAGCTCCAAGAAGCCTCACCGCCGAAGGGGACGAACTCCGCCGCAAAACTCCTCTCCGGCCGCACCTCCACCTCCATGGCGCCGCCGGCAGGGACCCTAGCAAACCCTACATATATACACGCCGTGAAACGGGGATCCCCTGACCTCCCGCCGCCGGAGCGGCCGACGGAGGCCAGGAAATCCACCGATTCAACGGCGGCGATGCGGATCGACCGGGGGGAGAAACAAATCGCCTCTCTACTGTAGCGATGGAGAGGGAGACGTCCAGGCTCGTCATGCGACAAGCCTATATTACTTAGCATCAATCTACATTTCATGAATCGGGAAGTGTTAACTTCTCTCTAGTCTAGTATACTACTCCCTCCGACCCGATTTAACGGTCGCAAGCGTGTACAAAGTTTGTACTAGTGTAGCTCATTCTTCACGCCCATTTTTCCGGATCGGAGGTAGTATTTGAAATTTGCGACGTCTAAGAAACAGAAAAAAAGGCAGTAAGCCAACCACTTCCTGAATGGCTGCCGGGTCTGGGTCTCCGATGTCTACGGTCACCCCGAGAACTGCTGCGTTATTGACCTGCAAAACACAAAGAATTCTTTATCAGAGCATAAACCATCTGCACATGTACAATAAAACTAACTATACAACCTTTGCCGCATATAACTCCATAGTAGCACACCACACAGAGTCACGAAGAAAACCAAAACATGTTATTGTGATGAAATTGAAAATCACTCGGATAAATTTTTCTAAAGACAATGATTCGGACAGTAAGACGATGGAAAGGAGAACCAAGCCGTACCAATATGTCTAGCTTGCCAAACTTATCCCTGACGAAATCTGCCAAACGAGCAGCGCTCGACGGCTCGCGCACGTCCAGCTGATGGAACATGACGTCCGACAGCCCGAGCTCTCGGAGCTCGTCGACTGCCGCAGCACCCCTCTTTTCATCCCTGGCCGTAAGGACGACGGTGACTCCGTTGGACGCCAGCTGCCTGCATATCTCCAACCCAATACCTTTGTTGCCACCAGTCACCACGGCAACCCTGAATGAAGAGAGCAAACAAAAAAAGTTTGCCATTCAAGAGGCTGAGACGAAATTCGGCGTTGACATCCTTCGAGGAAATGGGAGATCGAAGCTTTACTACCTTTGTTCAGATGAGCTTCCTTCCATTGGAGAGAGATTCTGGCGGAAGGGAATGAAGAGTCAATCAGCTGAGTTTTGTTTACGGGACGGATAAAAAGTAAGTTTAACTGAAAGAAGAAATATAATGGAGAAAACAGAGAGCATATGCATGTACTACAGTTTCGGACGCATCTAGACGCCTTTTAGTGTATATAGGTTAACTCATTACTTAGCGTAGTCCACGTTAAAATATTCAGCATCTTACAGATACTATAACTAGAACGGAATCAACCATTTCATTCCTTCATCGAATCACAAGCAACTACAACCTGTCTATCCTCCCAATTCAGACGAGAGTTCGACAGTTCCACTTCCACACAAATCTTACAGCCACCAGAACTTGGATTAATTAGCAGCACCTATTTTATGCAGGATCACAGATTCACAGTACACACGCTCTGCGCCTCCTTAGCCCAAAAAGCGCCCCAAGCTAGTAAAATTTACACTAGACGAACACCTACTCCATAAGCACATATAGGCAGAGAAAGAAGAAAACAACGGAATCTCGCAGGATACAGAAATCACGGGAGGCCAGCTAGGACGCGGGACGAACCTGAGCGGATCGAAGCCAGGGAGAGGAGGCGGGGAAGGGTGTGTGTGTGGGGGGGGGGGGGGGAAGAGAGCCGAGAGCGTATAAATAGCGGGCACTGACGACGAACACAGATTTTTCTCTTCCACTCTCTTCTCCGGTGTTGCAAAGCAGCCTGAAGATTTCGGGAGGAAGGTGGGACGTGGTCGGAAAGGAGGAGTCGACGGAGTCAGATTTTGGACGTTTCGCTCCAGACTTGCTACTGCAAATTTTCTCCGGTTGGTTTCTTGGTTAGTGCCGGTCTCTGTCAGCGTCCGTCAAAGCAAAGTCACGGGGATGAACATAAACAAACCGTAGTATGATCGGAAATTTGTTTAAAGATGCTTTCCGCGGGTACTTTTATAGCTTTTCCATTCAGGTTGTTCCAGCACACATTTTTTTTTGAATTTTCACCGGGAGGGAGAAAACCCTCCACTTGAATTTGTATTCATTTTGCCTATAAGACTTTGCAGCCTTTTACAAGATGGGTTCAACTGAACCAGAAGTTTACAGGGAGGAACCGGAGAGAAGACAAAACAAAACAACGCACACCAACACACACGGGGGCAAGGTGGGATACAGACGCAGTTGAGAAGCACTATCAGGCGTACTCGCATGACGACCACCACCAGGAAGACGGAAAGGACAGTGCTTTGAGGAGTGCGTCCGACGTCGTCGAAGGGCATCACGGTCCCGAGACATTGCAGATTGCAACACCACCACCTGCTTACATGGCGACTACCCACAAGCTGGCGAACCAGGAGCATACGAACCAACGAGTGAGGCTGGCCTAGCACCAGCGCCACGAACCTTGACCCCGACCTCAGCCAAAGGGGCAGCCCCAAGCACTCTGCGAGGTGGTGAAAGAACATTTTGTATCCCTTAGTTTTTGTGTGTTAGTTAACAACACATGTGATAGTTTTAATCTGGTGTTATGTATATGCAGGTTATAATGTGTTCAAACACATGTGCATCAACACCAAAAAGAGAAAAGAAGTTTCGGGAGCTTATCAGGCTGGAGTATCCGGTCCCCAGGACCGGAGACTCCGGACTCAGAGGTTTCTGGCCAAAACGCAGAAAAGAGGTTCAGCCCCTGGTGGGGGCCAGAGTATCCGCCCCAGGCCGGAGTTTCTGGCCCCAGGGACCGGAGTATCTGCCTGAGCCTCGACTCGGCCCCAGAAGGCCGGAGTTTACGCCCCAGACCGGAGTATCCGGTCACTAGGGCCGGAGACTCCGGTGTGAAGCTGTCTGCAACGGCTAGATTTTCTGGGAGGGGTATAAATACCCCTCCACCTACCTCCAGCCAGCTAGCTCGCCCAGAATTGAAGACACCATTATTGCAAGCTCACGAATCACTAGATCTCCCAATCCCTCCAGCCAAACTCGTTGATCTTTGGAGGATTGAAGGAGAAGGCCCGATCTACACACCAAGCCGTTCTTCATTTCCCACTCATTCACTTGAGAGACCATATCTAGGGTTTTCACTTGGAAAACCTAGCCCCCCGTTGTACTCACTTGATTGTCTTTGTGACAGATTGTAGCTGTTTGGGAGCCCCCAATCCATTGTGGGTTGTGCCCCAAATCGTTGTTGTAAAGGCTCTGGACTCCGCCTTGAAGGTTTCTGATAGTTGAAGTGAACCAATCCTTTGTGGTGCGGTTCACCGGAGAAGAGGGTGAAGCCTTTGTGGCTGTTGAACCATTGTGTTGGTTCACACCTCTCCAACGAGACGTACTCCCCTAAAAAGGAGGAACTCGGGAATACATCCGTGTCTCCACGTGCTTTCACCTCGGTTACCTCTATCCTTGTTTACCGCCTTTACTTTATATATCGTGCTTAGTTGCTAGCTTGTCATATAGGTAAATTCACCGTAGTTGCATATCTAGAGAATTTACCTTTTGTGTCAAGCCTAATTTGAAAAAGACTAAAATTTGGAGTAGCACCTATTCACCCCCCCTCTAGGTGTCATACCGATCCTTTCAATTGATATCAGAGCCTAGGCTCTCTTGTTGGGCTTAACCGACTAAGAGAAGTATGACACATAGTGAGGATGAGGCCGATCTTGCAAAGGCTAATGAGGCCCTTGAAAAGGCCAAAGCCACCGCGGCATCCATGGCCGATATCAAAGCGTTGGAAACAACATTGACATCGTCCATGAATGTCAAATTTGATGAGTTTCGTGACATGTTCATGAAATTTGCAAAAGGCAAGCTTTCGGAAGATATCCCACTAGAGGGTGTATCTAACTCCGATGAGGGTGATTCCGAGGAGGTTAAAGAGAAAAAGCAAAAGGGGGTTGAAACAACCTCCGGAACTAAACCACCTCCTCCACCTTCCACCGTGCATGTAGATGGGAAGGAAGAGTACCATGTCGTTCCGGGTACCCTCTCGACCCACCTATCACCACCCGCATAAACCCTTTAGGTCCTCCACCTAAGTTTAATGCTTTAGCTTATACAAGTTGGCAACACTCAATGAAATCTCATATCAACAGTGCCTCTATCGAGCTTTGGAGGATCATTGAAGATGGATACAAGGTCGCGGATCCAAGCAATGTAACAAGAAGAGAGTTTGCCGAAAAGCAACTCAATGCCTCCGCCCTCCACATCATTGAACTCTCATTGAGTGAAAGTGACAAGCATTATGTTCTTCACGCCACCACCGCCATAGAAGCTTGGAATTGCCTTGAGGTTGCTTTCCTTGGAAATGAAAGCATGAAGAGAAATAGATATGATTCTTTGAGCAATGATGCCGAAGGCTTCTACATGTTTGACAATGAGAATCATGAAGGCATGTATGGAAGACTCAAAACTCTTGCGAAGGCCTTCTATGATGTGGGGGCAACCTATGTGGATGATGCTTGGGTCAAGAGGAAGTATGTGAATGCTCTCTTGCCTTTCGAGCCCATTGAGTTGAAGTCTATTCAAGGAAGACACAACTACAATCAAATGACATCCAATGAAGTTATGCAAGAAGTGCAAGCCTGTGGCGCCCTGACCCGACTGTTATACAGTGATGCTGTGTGTCACCGGTTAAGCGATACAACCGGAGGTTACGGGTTTACCAATCCCCGGCCAAAACCTTTGGCAGGCGTTGCTGGGTACACCTCACTCCAGACAACGCAACACCCCGATTGATGCCTTAACACAGGCACAACTACCAAAGCATAATAGAGGGATCAAGACTTGTGGAACAACTGGCACATCACAGACTCTACGACACAAATCATATAGTTCAACTCTTATACAGAGAAAGATAGCAAATGACAACCAAAGGTCACAGACCCAACATTACATCAAGCGGAAGCGAATTAGGTTGTTCTAAACAACAAGAACCAACATATGGCCTAAGAGGCCTACAGATAAACATCACAACGCCAGCTGTTCCAGGATGTCCCAAGCTACCACCTGGGAACCCCAGACTACTCGTCGACGTCCACAAAGAACCCACCTTCGAGGTCGGTGAAGTCCTCCTCTGAAACAAAACAAACGACGTTGAGTTCGACGAACTCGCAAGATTAAGAGCTAATATATGCTCGATGAGGCTTTCAAAGTTATATGGTTGTTTTGCATAAAGCTGATTTTATTTATGAAAACATAACTCAAATGGCATCGACTAGTCAGAGTATTTTAAAAAGAGGTAAGGAGTACTCTTTCTTTCATCACCTCTCTCAACATCAACCATTGTACCTGTTCATCAAAGGCACCTCCCCGAATCACCCTCGAGGAAGCTCACCTTGCTTTTGTGAGTGGTACCTCTAGTACCCAGTTTTTAATCATTCCGTTTAAGTTATTCTATGATCTTACCTTCACTTCCCAAGTTCGTCCATAACCGCGGACACGGCTTTTCGAAAAGATTTAACCCTGCAGGGGTGTACAAATGTTTGCCACGCGTACCGTCCGGCCCATTACCTGATCAGTAGCTCTCTTCCTTGGAAAGCCGGCTGGGTGGGAGCGGTGTCGACTTCTCCCTCGTTAAGGACTTTCCAGGATCATCAGTGAGGACGGAACAGGTTTGGTGTCTCCTCCAACCCCCTGTCCCGTGGCCACTCATTTTCCTAACACAACCATCCTCATCTCAGTTCAACCCACCATCATCACGCACGCGCAAATGGAAGTTCAAACTAGAGGACCCTGGCTAGCCCGCCCGAGTTATTTAGTCTATGAGGGTTCCTGCACATGCATAGGCCTCACGCATGGTTGCACGCTCAGTCTTGGTTCAAGAGGTAAAGAACTCGCACCTAGGCGGCGAGAACGAGACAAAACACCACAACCACAGTGGCCTCTCATCCCCACCTTTACGCAATTTATTATCCATCACCACATTTCTCCACCATCATGTCAACAATTTCACACCTGTTTCCAACAACACATAACTCCATAGTATAGCTATGCATAGAACTAGGCATGGCTAAGCATCACATAGCATTTATAAGTAGCTCGGCCAACAACACAAATCTATGGATAATAGGAGGGGAAACAGATAATGGCATAGGGAATTAATGCAACTATAGGATACTCTAATCCGACAAAAGTTGACATTTAGAACCGCATGCAATATTATAGTGGAGAAAATATTTGCGAAAACATAGGATAAGATATGCTCAGAGGGGGGATTACGCTTGCCTTGATGATACGGCTGGTAGTACGGATCGTCACACGACGGGGGTGGCACTTCACCTCCTTGATCTACCGATGCACAAACAACACCGGAAAAACAATCAACACATGGCAATTGTGCAATGCATACAAGGATGATGATATGACATTTTTAGATGCACCCTAGAAGATTTAAACATGAACAACAAGTTAAATGGGGTCCCCGTTATATTTATTGCATTAATTGGAATAAACCCCATATTTTAACTTAGTGATTATAATTACCACTGGAGCACATTATTGTAATCGTGATCGATGATGCATGATGACGATGATTCTGGATTACTCATGTTTTTCTGAACGTTTCGTTATATCGAACACCTTTTTCTGAGGTCCCGATAAAGAGTTATTAATTTTATAGCATTCTCTCTTAACTTTATTCTTTTAATTATTTAATTCCAACGATGAATTAATTTAAGCACCCGACTCGCGGAAGGGATGGATACGCTGGAATCAACGGGGTCCGATACTCTACACGCGGGCGGGGGAGCGGGGACATGTGCTCTCGAGAGGGAAAAGAAAAAAAATAAAATTGCAACAATTTTCAGCACAGGCCGGAATTTCCGGTCCAAAAGTGCTCCTGGGCCGGAGTTTCCGGTCCAGCAAATCTCAGCCCATTTCGGCAGCTACTGGACGCGGTCCGGAGTTGGGCCGGAGTTGGGCCGGAGTCTCCGGGCTCCAATCGACGAAACCGAAGAGAAAACAAAACGCAGTGGCAGGGCCCGACGGGGAGCGATGGCCGGCGACGACCTCCAGCGGCGGCGCCTTCGTGCGTGGGCGTGTGCATCCGAGGCGGGCGACGTGTGCTTGCTCGTTTGTGTGCGGGTGGTGGCCACGAGGCTGCACGGCGACGTGTCCGTGCACGACACCGGCGCGGTCACGGCGGCCGTGAGCCACGGCTACGGTGGCGACGACGATTTCGAGCAAGGGGGAGGGCATGGAGATGCCTAGCAGGACGGCGAGCTCACCCTCGTTGCGTGCGAAGCGACGGTGTGGCCGGAGGTGGACCAGAGCGACGGCGGCGAGCTCGACCGTGGTGGTCGGGGTCGGAGAAGGATTCGGTTGGCGGCGTCGATTTCGGCTCGCCCGCGTCGATTCTTCCGGCGGAGCTGGAGAGGGCGACAAGGCGGTCGTCGTGGTGTGCTTCGATTTGTACGGGGAAACCTCACACGGCGGCGAGACGGCGGCGGAGCTCCGCGGCCATGGCGGCTCGTGGGGAGCAGAGGGGGAGAGGAGATGGAGCAGGGGAGAGTGGGGACGGGGTGCAACACGTGGTGCTCTTCGCGCGGAGGAGAGGGCAGAGCAGGGGGGGCCCGAGGCGAGGGGCGGCGTGCACGGCGACCACGGGTGCGGTCGAGCACCGTGCTCTCGGTCGCTACAGCGGAGGAGAGAGACGAAGACCGATTTGCAGGGGACCCCCTGCCAAAGTTATTTCCATCACCGATAGGTCCCTGTCCAGTTTTCTTTTAAAGACCTTTTAAAACCAGCAGCAATTGGGAGATTTAAATGAGGCACTTAGACATTTTATTAAAATATGAGAAAATTTGGGGAGGCTCCCCTTAACTGGTAGAAGCTCCACAAATTTTGGTATTACAAAATAAAATAGTTTGGACCACTTTTGATCATAGGGTTAGAAATAGGGCATTTTGCTAAATTTAAAAATGTTGCTCCTTTGGAAAATTTATAGCAATTTCAAAATATTGTTCTCAACCCTTGGAACTTCCTTGACAGATATAAGATGTCAAGAAACTTTTGTTGTACTAATTTGAGTGCCTTCAATGTGTTGAAGTTTGTTAGAGCAAAATGAGCATTTTGTTTTAGCAACTCCATATCATCTCGATATCAAAGTTGTATTAACTCAAAAGAGACATGTTTATGCATGGATGCCATGATGCAATTAACTCAAAAGTGAAAAATTTATACAGGTTTTTAGGGTCTCAGCTTGGGCTGTTACAACTCTACCCTCCTTACAGGAATCTCGTCCCGAGATTCTAGGGTTGCCGGAAGAAGTCGGGATACTCCTCACGAAGACTAGACTCTCGTTCCCAAGTTGCTTCTTCCTCGGAATGATGAGACCATTGAACTTTGAGGAACTTGGTGGTCTTGGTCCGGGTCTTTCTTTCAGCTTCATCCAAGACACGGATAGGATGCTCACGATAAGTGAGATCTTCCTGGAGATCCAACTCTTCATGATTCACTCCATGGATAGGATCCTTGAAGCACCGACGAAGTTGAGATACATGGAACACATCATGTACATTCGGGAAGATGACCGGTAACTCCAACTTATAAGAAAGATCTCCTCGCTTGGCCAGAACGGTGAAGGGGCCAACATAGCGGGGCGCCAATTTTCCTTTGATTCCGAAGCGGCGAACGCCACGAAGGGGAGAGACACGGAGATAAGCTTTATCACCAATTTCATAGTGAACCTCTTGATGATGCTTGTCATAGTAGCTCTTCTGCCTAGACTGAGCAATCTTCAGATTTTCTCGTATGATTCTAACCTTCTCCTCAGCTTCATTGATGATATCTGGACCAAAGAGTGCCCTCTCTCCGGTCTCAGACCAATTTAGAGGAGTGCGGCATTTTCTTCCATAGAGAACCTCAAATGGAGCCATGCCCAGACTAGCTTGATAGCTGTTGTTGTAGGAGAACTCCGCGAAAGGGAGATACTTTTCCCAATCCTTACCAAAAGAGATAACACATGCCCTAAGCATGTCTTCCAAGACTTGGTTCACTCTCTCGGTCTGACCATCAGTTTGGGGATGGAAAGCGGTACTGAAGTTAAGACGTGTTCCCATGGCATTTTGGAAACTAGTCCAGAACTTGGAGGTGAATAGACTTCCACGATCAGAAATTATCTTCTTGGGAACGCCGTGAAGGACAACAATCCGGGAAGCATACAGGTCTGCCAACTTGGCAGCTGTAATGTCAACACGAACTGGTAGGAAGTGAGCCACTTTTGATAGTCGATCAATGATGACCCAGATGGCATCATGTCCCTTTGGAGACTTCGGCAGACCAGTAATGAAATCCATACCAATTTCCTCCCATTTCCACTCGGGAATAGCAATAGGGTGGAGAGTGCCGGCAGGCCTTTGATGTTCAGCCTTTACCCGTCGACATGTGTCGCATTCAGCAACATACTTGGCAATTTCCCGTTTCATACGGGTCTAGTTGTAACAGCTCCTGATAGGTCTGGAACCTGAAGGGCAATAGCTCATAGCGGAGTTGCGGATTCAGACCCTTGCGGAACAACTCTTGTTTGTCAGCATCATTGGTCACGTCCCTTGGGGCGTAACGAGAGAGATGGTTGAACTCGCGACCATAAGTGCGGAGGTCCATCCGTCCCTGTTGCAAATCCAGGAACTCCCTCCTCTTCAAGTCCATGATCGGCTGGGGAATGTACTCCGCTCGGAAGGCAGTGCGGAATTCAGCCCAGGTGAAGACATGGTTGGCTGGAAACAAAGCCACATGGCTTTCCCACCAACATCCAGCTGCACCAACCAAGAGGTAGGTGGCAAAGTTGACTTGCTCCGCCAATGGAACATGCAGCGCGGAGAACTTGCGCTCCAAAGCACGAAGCCAATCATCAGCTTCCAATGGCTCCTTAGCATCAGCAAAGGTGGGTGGCTGGGAACGCAGGAACTCAGTGAGAGTGTTGCACTCGTTCCTCCGTGCATTCTGCTGCACCAACTGTTCCAGCAAGCGCTCATTGCGCCCACGGTTCTCCTCAATGGCCATCAAGACCTCAGCCATCGAGGGTGGTGGCGGCAGATCATCCTCATCATCATTGTGGTTACCGCGACCACCACGGCCTCCACGACCTCCTCGAGTCATTCTGGAGATTTGACAATGACACAGTTAGTATCTTTCTCCGAATGGTCGAACAATAGCATTAGCGTCTACTCAAGTACACAGACTAGGGACGATAATACTTTGCGAGAAGGAAAACAACAAGATAGAACTTGGGTCAAAGATCAGCATCATGTGCTACTAGTGAGAGTTAAGAAATCACAACTTAACACACTCTAGTTGGCACAATCCGGGACCTTATGTTCAAGTCCATGGGTTAAAACCCAAAGAAAGGATCAAAAGATTAAGCTCGGTAGAAACATCTGATTGATTTGGAATTGCAACGCAGCGGGAGCAACGTGACACATAACACTAAAGGTCGAACCCAACCCCGTTTCTCCTAATTTTGAAGTAACAGGTGAGAAGTAAAACCTTTAAACTCAAATCGAGGTAAGATTGCTCCGAGATTAGAGGGTAACCAGATAAGGAGTAAAAAGAATCCTAAGATGGTTTTCACAACTCATTTTTAGGTTCAAAATATTTTCACAACACTAGACTCAACATCGACCAGTAGAAGGGTTTCCTACAGGCAGTACTGCTCTGATACCAACTTGTGGCGCCCTGACCGACTGTTATACAGTGATGCTGTGTGTCACCGGTTAAGCGATACAACCGGAGGTTACGGGTTTACCAATCCCCGGCCAAAACCTTTGGCAGGCGTTGCTCGGAATCATCCGGCAACGCAACACCCCGATTGATGCCTTAACACAGGCACAACTCAATGCATAATAGAGAGATCAAGACTTGTGGAACAACTGGCACATCACAGACTCTACGACACAAATCATATAGTTCAACTCTTATATAGAGAAAGATAGCAAATGACAACCAGAGGTCACAGACCCAACATTACATCAAGCGGAAGCAAATAGGTTGTTCTAAACAACAAGAACCAACATATGGCCTAAGAGGCCTACAGATAAACATCACAACGCCAGCTGTTCCAGGATGTCCCAAGCTGCCACCTGGGAACCCCAGACTACTCGTCGACGTCCACAAAGAACCCACCTTCGAGGTCGGTGAAGTCCTCCTCTGAAACAAAACAAACGACGTTGAGTTCGACGAACTCGCAAGATTAAGAGCTAATATATGCTCGATGAGGCTTTCAAAGTTATATGGTTGTTTTGCATAAAGCTGATTTTATTTATGAAAACATAACTCAAAGGCATCGACTATCAGATATTTTCAAAAGAGGTAAGAGTACTCTTTCTTTCATCACCTCTCATCAACATCAACCATTGTACCTGTTCATCAAAGGCACCTCCCCGAATCACCCTCGAGGAAGCTCACCTTGCTTTTGTGAGTGGTACCTCTAGTACCCAGTTTTTAATCATTCCGTTAAAGTTATTCTATGATCTTATCACTTCCCAAGTTGTCCTTAACCGCGGACACGGCTTTTCGAAAAGATTTAACCCTGCAGGGGTGTACAAATGTTTGCCACGCGTACCGTCCGGCCCATTACCTGCAGTAGCTCTCTTCCTTGGAAAGCCGGCTGGGTGGGAGCGGTGTCGACTTCTCCCTCGTTAAGGACTTTCCAGGATCATCAGTGAGGACGGAACAGGTTTGGTGTCTCCTCCAACCCCCGTCCCGGCCACTCATTTTCCTAACACACCATCCTCATCTCAGTTCAACCACCATCATCACGCACGCGCAAATGGAAGCCAAACTAGAGGACCCTGGCTAGCCCCGCCGAGTTATTTAGTCTATGAGGGTTCCTGCAATGCATAGGCCTCACGCATGGTTGCACGCTCAGTCTTGGTTCAAGAGGTAAAGAACTCGCACCTAGGCGGCGAGAACGAGACAAACACCACAACCACAGTGGCCTCTCATCCCCACCTTTAGCATTTTTATCCTGTCACCACATTTCTCCACCATCATCTCAACATTTCACACCTGTTTCCAACAACACATAATCCATCGTAGCTATGCATAAACTAGGCATGGCTAAGCATCACATAGCATTTATAAGTAGCTCGGCCAACAACACAAACCTATGGATAATAGGAGGGGAAACAGATAATGGCATAGGGAATTAATGCAACTATAGGATACTCTAATCCGACAAAAGTTGACATTTAGAACCGCATGCAATATTATAGTGGAGAAAATATTTGCGGAAACATAGGATAAGATATGCTCAGAGGGGGGATTACGCTTGCCTTGATGATACGGCTGGTAGTACGGATCGTCACAGACGGGGGTGGCACTTCACCTCCTTGATCTACCGATGCACAAACAACACCGGAAAAACAATCAACACATGGCAATTGTGCAATGCATACAAGGATGATGATATGACATTTTAATGCACCCTAGAAGATTTAAACATGACAACAAGTTAAATGGGGTCCCCGTTATATTTATTGCATTAATTGGAATAAACCCCATTTTTAACTTAGTGATTAATTACCACTAGAGCACATTATTGTAATGTGATCGATGATGCATGATGACGATGATTCTGGATTACTCATGTTTTTCTGACGTTTCGTTATATCGAACACCTTTTTCTGAGGTCCCGATAAAGAGTTATTAATTTTATAGCATTCTCTCTTAATTATTCTTTTAATTATTTAATTCCAACGATGAATTAATTTAAGCACCCGACTCGCGGAAGGGATGGATACGCTGGAATCAACGGGGTCGATACTCTACACGCGGGCGGGGGAGCGGGGACATGTGCTCTCGAGAGGGAAAAGAAAAAAAATAAAATTGCAACAATTTTCAGCACAGGCCGGAATTTCCGGTCCAAAAGTGCTCCTGGGCCGGAGTTTCCGGTCCAGCAAATCTCAGCCCATTTCGGCAGCTACTGGACGCGGTCCGGAGTTGGGCCGGAGTTGGGCCGGAGTCTCCGGGCTCCAATCGACGAAACCGAAGAGAAAACAAAACGCAGTGGCAGGGCCCGACGGGGAGCGATGGCCGGCGACGACCTCCAGCGGCGGCGCCTTCGTGCGTGGGCGTGTGCATCCGAGGCGGGCGACGTGTGCTTGCTCGTTTGTGTGCGGGTGGTGGCCACGAGGCCGCACGGCGACGTGTCCGTGCACGACACCGGCGCGGTCACGGCGGCCGTGAGCCACGGCTACGGTGGCGACGACGATTTCGAGCAAGGGGGAGGGCATGGAGATGCCTAGCAGGACGGCGAGCTCACCCTCGTTGCGTGCGAAGCGACGGTGTGGCGGAGGTGGACCAGAGCGACGGCGGCGAGCTCGACCGTGGTGGTCGGGGTCGGAGAAGGATTCGGTTGGCGGCGTCGATTTCGGCTCGCCCGCGTCGATTCTTCCGGCGGAGCTGGAGAGGGCGACAAGGCGGTCGTCGTGGTGTGCTTCGATTTGTACGGGGAAAACTCACACGGCGGCGAGACGGCGGCGGAGCTCCGCGGCCATGGCGGCTCGTGGGGAGCAGAGGGGGAGAGGAGATGGAGCAGGGGAGAGTGGGGACGGGGTGCAACACGTGGTGCTCTTCGCGCGGAGGAGAGGGCAGAGCAGGGGGGGCCCGAGGCGAGGGGCGGCGTGCACGGCGACCACGGGTGCGGTCGAGCACCGTGCTCTCGGTCGCTACAGCGCGGAGGAGAGAGACGAAGACCGATTTGCAGGGGACCCCCTGCCAAAGTTATTTCCATCACCGATAGGTCCCTGTCCAGTTTTCTTTTAAAGACCTTTTAAAACCAGCAGCAATTGGGAGATTTAAATGAGGCACTTAGACATTTTATTAAAATATGAGAAAATTTGGGGAGGCTCCCCTTAACTGGTAGAAGCTCCACAAATTTTGGTATTACAAAATAAAATAGTTTGGACCACTTTTGATCATAGGGTTAGAAATAGGGCATTTTGCTAAATTTAAAAATGTTGCTCCTTTGGAAAATTTATAGCAATTTCAAAATATTGTTCTCAACCCTTGGAACTTCCTTGACAGATATAAGATGTCAAGAAACTTTTGTTGTACTAATTTGAGTGCCTTCAATGTGTTGAAGTTTGTTAGAGCAAAATGAGCATTTTGTTTTAGCAACTCCATATCATCTCGATATCAAAGTTGTATTAACTCAAAAGAGACATGTTTATGCATGGATGCCATGATGCAATTAACTCAAAAGTGAAAAATTTATACAGGTTTTTAGGGTCTCAGCTTGGGCTGTTACAAAGCCTCCAAGGTTGCCACCAAGAATGCCGAAGATAACCGTGCTAGGGCCATGGGAATGAAACAAGGCCCCTCACTTGCTTTGAAGGCCAAGGTGGTATGTCTAGATGAAAATGATGAGGTTGAAGCTTGCCCAAGCAACATTGCTCCCAATGAGCTTGAACAAGCTCTCAATGGTCACATAGCTCTTGCCACAAGAGTGTTTTGGGAGGACACGGTAAAAGCTAAAGCTCGAGTTGATAAAGAGAACAATTCAAATGGGAAGAAAGAGCTTGCCTCAAGGACAAAGACTTGCTACAATTGTCATGACAAGAATCACTACATAAGAGAGTGTCCCTATGAGAACCGAGAGTAAAATGGTGGGAAGCTTGTCCCAAAGGACCACTCAAGGTTGATTCAAAAGAAGCCCGCAAGACCAAGGAAGCCTTTCTTATAGAAGGCACCAAGAATTGTGTTGGTGGCACACGAAGAATATGCCTCAAGTGGTTCCGAAGATGAAGATGCACCTACTAAAGAAGTAGCCGCATTGGCTATTGTATCAACTTCATCATCTTCTCTCTTTGAATCCCCCAATGAGAACTTCTCCACCAACAACGCTCGTTGCCTCATGGCTCATGTTACCGAGGTATCATCTCCTTCTCCCAAGACTATGCATGAAATGAGTGATCAATCTAGTCTTGTGATTAAGAAGGAACTTGTTGCTTTCGATACCTTCATGACTAACTTGCAAGGTGAAGCTAAAGAACATGTTGAGTCTCTCATGAGACAACTATGTGCGGCCGAAGAACTCCTTGAAGAAAAGAGTAAGATTGAGAGAGAGGATTCTCTCACCATTGCTTCCTTGAATGCTTCCATAGCATCCTTGAATGCCTCTCTTGATGAAGAGAGTGAAGAAAGAAGTACTCTTGAGGAAAGACTTGATTCTCTTGATGCTAAAAATGATGATATCATTATTAAAATCATTAAGGATAGAGATCATGTCTTTGCTAAATATAAAGTGATTAAAAAGGAGAAAGTTGAACTTGGGGTTGCTAATGCTAGACTTCTTGAGAATATGGAGAAGCTTGACAAGGCTCACAAGGCCTTGGAAACGACTCACTCCCTTCTAGTCAAGTCTCATGAGCAACTTCAAACTCAACTTTCTAAATCTAGTTCAACTAGTATATCTATTCTTCCTCATGTTCATGAAAATGTTATTGAAGAAAATGCTAGGTTGAAGGTTGATCTTGCCAAGGCCACTAGTGCCAAGACCTATATTCCCAAAGGTAAAGAGAAGGGTATTGCTTATTTGTTTGAGCAAAAACCATACAAAGGGAAGGAGGGTCTTGGTTATGTAGCCGAGGCAAAGAAGAAAGTGAGCAACAACAAGAAGATCAAGACCAATCCCGCACAAGCCAAGACTTTCATTGCGGGTGGTAGTGCCACAAGGGGCAAGACCACTCGTAGTGACTTTGGGGGCATAACAATCCCAACTACATTCTTTATGTTGATTATTATTGGGATGTTTATGCACAATATGTTGGTCCCTATGATGGTTACATTGATTACTCTATTTGGGTTCCTAAGACCCTTGTTGCTAACCAAAGAGGACCCATTGAGAAATGGGTACCTAAATCCAAACAATGATCTCTTGTAGGACTATGCTTCCGGTGGATCGAAATGGGTGGTTGATAGTGGATGCACTAGTCATTGCACTAGTTTTATTTTAACTTACCACTTTTATTTATTTAAATCATCTCTATATCTTTATTGAAAAAGGTAAGAAGAGTTTTATAACTATTTTTAAAAGAAATCACCATCTCATTTGTTTCTCCAAAACTCTTCCTTTTCCTGACCATGGCTCACCATGGTCCATTTATTCCAACAACTCATACCACTCCATTTGGTATAGTTGTGTCACACCATCACCAATTCATTTTCTTTAAGACTTAAAATCTTTTCCAAAACTTGCACAAGATCTTAGGACAGCCTCCCAATTGTCCATATCCGGGGACTCGGCTATTCGAATAGTTTTGACCCTCTGCAGAGGTAGCACGCTTTTATCCCACATCCATCCGGTAACTCATCGTGTCAGCCACGTCCCGCCATACAAGGTGTATGCGAAGTTGAGCTACCGACCCTAGCCTCTCCTTTGCTCATGCTAGTATAGGATCCTACCCATATGATAATTCCCACCAACACTCAGTCCGGTCCCCGTCGGCAACCCTAAGTGTGAGGACTCATATGTTTTTCCCGGCGACCACATTTATGAAGTCTTCAATCCTCCTCCTTATCTTTCCATAGAGTTTGAGCGAGGACCCGGGTCAGGGGAGTTCTCCAAACCATCCCCTCATGCATGACGGAGTCATCTCCATCGATGAGGTATCCCATACTAATAAGAGCAAATTATATGACTAAGCCCCATTCCCATATGGGGGTAAATGTGGTCGCACAGATTAAGATTGGTTGTCATAGTACTAGGACACTGTGCATTTTTTCATAAACATTCCCATTTTCCATTTCTCCACTCTAACACCGACACCTCGGTATTCCATAACCACACAAGTATTTCCAAAGGAGTTTTGAATAAACAACATTGTTTTCCATCCTAAAGTTTCATATAGCTACTACATAGGGTGGCAAAATAATTTCCATACACTTTTTGAAAAGGTTTTGTAAACCATTGGTTTTAAGAATAAATCATTTGATCTAAGTAGATGCATATTATTTAGGTGCAAGCTCAGAGAGTAGCTTGCCTTGCTTGGCAAAGTGATCTTGCTCTTGTTCTTCAATTTCAGCAAACTCTTCTTCCTCGATATATCCGACAACGTTCTCGTCTAATTAATAAACAAACAATGCAAACAATCACTAAGCTATACAAGCAATCATCTCAACACAACAATCATGAACATCACACATAGCTACTGCACATAACAAACCATACAATTTGGTTTCAAAATAATTGAATTAAACATCATTTATTTATGTTCAAAATTATGGCAGAAACTTGTTGAACATGTTTAATTCAATAACTTGAGTTCTGTTGGTCACAAAAATACAAACTAAAATTCTATGGAAGGCTACTGATGTGTAGAAGACAACACCATTTGAGTTGGTCCAATTGGAGTTACTAAACTCCCTACACATTTGTTTGAATTCAGAAGCTTAATAACCAAGTTTTAGTTACCAATTAAGTTCTGTTGATCCTAAAATTAAATCCTTTTAGGGGTAACTAAACATGACTAAATGTGACCTAACAAAATTGGTCCTAATTCATTTGGGTTAACCATTAAACATATTTAAATGTTTGAGTGCAGAAGGGTGTTTAAACTTCAATTTAATACTAAACAATTAATAATGCACAAATAATTCTACCAAAATTAGGGAAGCTAATAAGGCAGTACTAAGCTAACAAAATTGGTTTGGAATTATTTGGACTAACAGAGTATCAGAAACAAACAAGTTTAGAATTTAAACCTTCTGTAGTATTTTTAATAATACTTTTTTTATTTAATTAAATGACATGAGACCAATTGGGTTAGTTAAACATTTTTATAAGCTTTCCAGAACAATTGAGTTTGATTTATTTGGATTCCTAAATCTCGAGATATTGAATTTCAAAGTTGGATCCAGTACTGTCTTAACAGAGAAGTTCAAATTTGAATTTAATTGATTTCTGGATAATGTTGAAAGCTATGACAGGTGGGACCTACATGTCAGTGACACAGTGTGCGGTTGGAAATAAATAAAATCCTGACGAGCGGGGCCCGCCCGTCAGTCTCTCTCTCTCTTTCATTTAACCGAAGCGGTACGCGCCCGTTGGATCGAGATCCAACGGTCCACGATCAAAAGCATCGGCGGCGACCTAAAATCGGCGGCGCTGCCGCGCCGGCGACGGCGAGGTGGAAGGATCTCTCACCTAGGGGGCTCGGGAGGTCGCGGGATGATGCAGATCGACGGCGGCGGCGTGTGAAGCTTCTGGCCGAGTTACACTTGCTGGGGTGGGCTGGTTCGTCGGCGGCGCGCTCTCGCTCTTCCACGGCCACGGGCAGCAACTCCGGCGAGGTCCAACGGTCGCGTCTGGGCACTAATCAAAGGGGAAAAGGGATGGGGTGAGTGCGGGGAGAGAGAGCAACATGGTGCAGGGGTTTGGGAAGGGAATGGGGCAGCCCAACGGCGTGGCCACGGTCGCCTTCTACCTCGGACACGGCGAGGTCGACGCGGCAGCGAGCACGCCCTCCTGGCGAGGCACAGAGGGGAGTGGAGTGGTGGTGGTGCGGTGTGGTGTCTGTGGCGAGGCTCGGGGGTGGTTAAATAGGGCAGGGGCGGCGTATCGTGGACGGAGCGCGTGGACAGCGTCCATGGCGCCTCCGGGGAGATTTTCCCGATTCATCGGCGACGCGTGCAAGCAGCGCAAGGATGAGAGGTCTGGGGGGTCCGGGAGTGAGCTGGGAGCAGCTGTGGCGACGGATGCGTGTCGGCGTGCAGCGAGTGGGGCGAATTTGGCCGGCGCCGTCCGTTCTCTCCACGGCGAGCAACGGGGGACAGCGGCCGCGTCGGGGCGAGGGAGAGGCTCGAGTGCCCGCAGAGGCTGCAGAAGCAACGACCGTGGACGAACGCGAGCAAGGGGGGGCCTGGGGGGCCTGGGAGCGGCGACGACGGCCATGGCGACACGGCGACGGTGACGGTGAGCTAGGGGTAGGAGACGACGTCACTTTCGCAGAACGCCCCCTGGACTTTCTTTTCTATTTACAACTAGGTCCTTCTCTGTTTTTTTTCTTCTTTTCAATTCCAGCAGCAGTTTCTGGATTTTATTTGGGGCACTTAAACAATTTAGAAAAATTTGGCAAAATTTGTGGGGCCTTCTCATAATGTGCAGAAGCTCCACAAAAATTGGCTTTGCATAATAAAATGTTTTGAAACATTTTCTTTTATAGTGTTTCAATTATGGTATTTTAATTTATTTCTACTTTGTTTACTTTTGAATTTTAAAACTAGTTTGAAAATAGTATTTGAGAGAGATAAGTAGTAAGGATGAAATGGGAGGGTTTGCACTACCACTCCACTGAGTTTTGTTGGAAACAAATTGAGATCCTCTCTTGGAGAATTTGTGTGGCACTTGCCACATTTATTTTTCTTGTTTTGCTTTTACT